>OY740825.1:1200000-1632270 GCA_963514005.1 Raja brachyura | reverse complement strand
GGGACCAGAGAGAAGATAGGACCATTCAAGAATAAAGTAGGGAATCTGTGCTTGGATCTCCCGCTTTAATTCCCCTTCCAATCCCCACACTGACCATTCTGTCCGAAACCTCCTCCATTGTCCGAGTGCAGCGAAATACAAATTGGATAAAGAGCATCTCTTTTTTTTCTTGGACAGCTTACAACCAAGTGTTATGAATCTGATTTCTCTAACTTCAAGTAACCCCTGCATTCTCTCTCCATCCCTCCCCCACCTGTCACACCAGCTTCTCATTCTCACCTTACAAATAGCTAACAATGAACTATTTCCTTTATCATTACTTTTTTTTGCATATCTTTCTTTCATTTGTTCCATATCACTCTACATCCCCATCTATATCGCATTTCCTTTACTCCCAAATCAGTCTGAAGAAGGGTCATGTCCTGAAACGTCACCTTCCTTCTCTCTAGAGATGCTGTCTGTCCCGCTGAGATACTCCAGCATTTTGTGTCTATCTTCGGTTTAAACCAGCATCTGCAGTTCTTTCTTACTCTATTCCATTGACATTATTTACACTTCACGCTGCCTCAGCAAGGTCACCAGCATAAGCAAAGATGAGTCTCACCATGGTCACTCCCACTTCTCCCCTCTCCCACCAGGCAAGAGGTACAGAAGTGAAAACGCACATCGCCAGATTCAGCGACAGTTTCTTCCCAGCTGTTAACAGGCAATTGAATCATCCTGCCAACAACTCAAGAGCGGTCCTGAGCTACTGCCTACCTCTCTGGAGATCCTTGGATTATGTTTAATCAGACTTTAATGAACTTTATCTTGAACTATACGTCCTTCCCTTTATCATGTATCATGCAACAGTGGATGGCTGGATTGTTATAATGTATGGTCTTTCCGCTGACTGGTTAGCAGGCAACAAAAGCTTTTTGCTGTACCTTGACAATAAACTAAATTTAAAAATCTGAGCGAGTACTTTGCATCTGTATCCACTGAGAAGGACTTTTTGTTTTTCCTTACAAAATGCTTTTATTCAGAACAAACAAATACAAAGTAGTAACACGATCAGAGAATGCCTATATTGGCATTTTACAAAGAAAGTTATCAAATTAAAATATTAACATTTTTATCAATAATACATTCGACCTCTTGCGGTGACCAGCGTTCACGCAAGGCTTCCAACCGAGAAGGACTTGGAGGACAGCGAGAATAGTGCGGAGATTAAAAACATGTTGGGGGAATTTGTGATCAAGAAGGAGATGGTACTGAGGCTCTTATGAGCACTAAAGTGGATCAGTCCCCACAGGCCTGATGGGATTCATTCCAGGCTATTGACGGGGGCAAGCGAGGAGATCGCGGGACCCTTGATGAGGATCTTTGCTCCTTCACTTGTCACAAGCGAGGTCCAGAGGACCAGAGAGTGGTCAATGTTGTTCCTGTGTTTAAGTGAAGTAGGGAGAATCCAGGGAACTATAGGCCAGTGAGTCTCATACACAAGAAACTATTGGAGATAATACTTTGAGGTAGAATTTGCTCCCATTTGGAAGATAATTGCCTGATAAGCCAGGCTTGGTACGTGACAGGTTATCGCAAGCCTGCCCCGCAAGTCTATACAACCACAGCTCATCTGTCCCAGAGTTCACCTGATAAGGGTCAAAGAGTCATGCAGCCCAGATACAGGCCCTTCTGCCTACCCTGCCTATGCCAAGTTATAAATATCCATCCATATCACTCCTATTTATCCAGATATCGCCGGTCAGCTTGGTGATTCAAGTGAACATCCAGATACTTCTGAAATGTTGTGTGGTTTAGACATCACACTCAATGGTCAATTGTTTCTCTATTGTCAAATGTACCAGATACAGTGGAATACATTGTTTTCATACAGATCCGCAACACTATCCCTGTACAAATGCACAATCACCCGTCAATACACTATGCACAGAAGAGCCCACCGAGTCCATATGCAAGAGGCCCTATTTTGGTCCCATTTTACAGTTCCAGCTGCAGTTGGCCACAATGGCCTGTTGCAGCCGTCGCCTCCATTCTGGTCATCCCACAAACTGTCGTCTCTCCCCATGCCTGACACATTTCAGCCCTTGTTCCCCGGGGTAGAGGCGCCTCAGGCCGCCGACCATGAGGGCAGGGAAGGTTCCTGTCACCGATCCACAGGTGAGCGGGGCTCAGCGGCCTTTCCTCTCTGGGTGAGCCGGGCCTGCTGTTGTCAAACAGGGCCAAGTCCCAGGCTGCTGAAGGGGATCCAGTGACCATGTCCACCGTTGTGCCCCTGCCCTTCTTCTCGCCGCCGGTCCGCTTGCTGGTCTTCGGTCCGACTGACTTCTCTCCGGTGCACGGGGCAGGCAGAGGCCGGGCTCGGCGGCATCCTCTCCAGGCTCGTTCTCATTTCCGCGGCCCGCCAGGAGGTGACCTTCTGCCGCGCAGCTCGCCGGAACCATACGATTAGTTGGAAGGTGGTGCGAAAGAATTCACCAGAATGTTGCCAGGGATAGTGTCTCAGTTATGAGGAGCGACTGGATTTATTTTCCTTGGAACGCAAGGAAACAACGCAATATTACACCACTCACCCAGGGCTCCCACGGGAGGCAAGAAGAGTTTTAGAGAGGTATAGACCGTGGGACCCATTGGGCCCCGTCCTCCATTCTTCCCGATGGCAATGGTGAAATCAGAGTGAGTGAAAATAAAAGGTTAGGTATTTGGTTTGGCATTCATCAGCGCGGCAACACAGTGAGTTGCTGGTTGACGCATTGTAATGTTGGCGGCCGCAGGGACAGCAGCATGTATGCCAGGCAAGGTCTGGGTGCACGGTGGATATCCGTGAGCTACAGCATCTGAATTGAATTGAATTACCTTTATTGTCATTCAGACCTTTCGGTCTGAACGAAATTTCATGCCTGCAGTCATACATATATTAAAAGTAACAAAACCACACAATAAACACAAATTTAACATCCACCACAGTGAGTTCACCAATCACCTCCTCACTGTGGTGGAAGGCAAAAGTCTTAGAGTCTCTGTCTTCTTCTCTCCTTGTTCTCCCTCTGCGCTGAGGAGATCCAGGCCTCCGATGCCGCCGTCCACCAGGCCCGTGGCCGAGCCTCCGAAACAGGGCCGCCGCCACCGCCAACACCGGAACACCGCCACAGGGTCCGCCGCCGGAACGCTGGAACACCGCAGCTCCAAAGCCAGGTCGCCACTGGAACGCCGCTGGAGCACTGCAGCCCCGAAAGCCAGGTCGTCGCCAGAGCACCGCAGCCCCGAAGGCCAGGTCGTCGCTGGAGCCCCGCAGCCCCGAAAGCCAGGTCGCCGCTGGAGCACCGCAGCCCCGAAAGCCAGGTCGTCGCCGGAGCACCGCAGCCCCGAAAGCCAGGCCGCCAGAACGTCACTGGAGCACCGCAACCCCGAAAGCCAGGTCGTCGCCGGAGCACCGCAGCCCCGAAAGCCGACGCCGCCGCTGGAGCACCGCAGCCCTGAGAGCCAGGCCGCCGGAACGCCACTGGAGCACCGCAGCCCCGAAAGCCAGGTCGCCGCTGGAGCACCGCAGCCCCGAAAGCCAGGCCGCCAGAACGCCACTGGAGCACCGCAACCCCGAACGCCAGGCCGCCGCTGGAGCACCGCAGCTCCGAAAGCCAGGCCGCCGGAACGCCACTGGAGCACCGCAGCTCCGAAAGCCTGGTCGCCGCTGAAGCTCTGAAGCCGTGCCACCGCCGCTGGAAGCTGGAAGGCCACCATCTCTGCCATTAGGGCCTCAGCACAGACGGAGACGGGGGACATGACAAGAAAAGTCGCATCCCCCCGATGGGAAAGACTAAACCCTGTTTCTCCCCCCCCCTCCCCCCCCCCCCCCCACCCCACATACACAGCCTAATAAACCAAAATAATCACTAAAAACAGACACAAAGACAAAAATAAAATAAAAAACAGACGGACTGCAGGTGAGCCGCAGCACCGCCACTAACACTTTTCAGTTTTTTTATTTGTAAAAATATTTCAAAACCATGTATCATTTTCCTTCCACTTCACAATTATGCGCCACTTTGTGTTGGTCTATCACATAAAATTCCAATAAAATACGTTTCCGTTTGTGGCTTTAACGTGACAAAATGTGGAAAAGTTCAAGGGGTATGAAAACTTTTGCAAGCCACTGTATACAATGTAGCCCATTTCATAGAAACATAGAAAATAGGTGCAGGAGTAGGCCATTCGGCCCTTTGAGCCTGCACCGCCATTCACTGTGATCACGGCTGATCATCCAACTCAGTATCGCGTACCTGCCTTCTCTCCATACCGCCTGATCCATTTAGCCACAAGGGCCACATCAAACTCCCTCTTAAATATAGCCAATGAACTGGCCTCAACTACCTTCTGTGGCAGAGAATTCCACAGATTCACCACTCTCCATGTGAACATTTGTTTTCTCATCTCGGTCCTAAAAGACTTCCCCTTTATCCTTAAACTGTGACCCCTTGTTCTGGACTCCCCAACATCTGGAACAATCATCCTGCATCTAGCCTGTCCAACCCCTTAAGAGTTAAGAACCCCTCATCTCCTATCCTACTCACTCGACACTCCAGTTGCCTGCCATCCCTTTCCCCAACACTCATTCCCTCAGACTCCACCTCATCATCACCGACTCCAACCCAGACTTCATTTCCCCCTGCCCTACCCAGCATTTTATCCGACTGTTAACATGACTGGCGTGGTTTGATGGCGTTCGCACCTTCGTGCAAGACGACGGCTTTGCTGGAGGCGTCGACATGCCGCAGGCGCCCGGAGTAGGTGCCATCCACCAGGGTGAGGCGGAGCCGTCGGCCGAGCAGTGCATGGAGCCACGAGGCGTCCATCGCGGGCAATTCTGGATCTTTCCCCCTCTCCTTCCACAGCCCCGCCCCTCCCACACAGCCACAGGCCACCGCCACACCTCCGCTGTGATTGACAGGTCTGCAGGCGCTATCCCGCTCCTTTGCCCCGCCCCCCCCCCCCACGTGCCGGAGCGCATGCGCCGCGCTGTCATTGTCAGAGCCCGCCGGCGCTATTTTTCGAATTGCCCCGACCGTTGCCATCGCGAGACGGCCGAGTCGCCTCCTCCCCTTGCCCCCCCCCCCCCCCCCCACGGCTCCCGCCCCTCCTCCCCTCCTCTCCCGGAGCCGCACGACCAACAAACTGCGCCCGCCTCAGATTCAGATTCAATTTTAATTGTCATTGTCAGTGTACAGTACAGAGACAACGAAATGCATTAATGCCTGACATTTCAGTTGCTGAATGTCCTGGTTTTACTGAGGTAGTGATGTGTGGGGCCACTAAAGATGCGTTCTGTTTCCACAGTCCCTCCTCTACCTGTACTATTATCACCATTCCTGGCTCTCCTGATACATTTCCTATCATTCGTACAGTTGTAGCTTTACCTTGCAGCGGCCCAAAGAAATCACTCGTCTCAGCATTGCATCCACTGTCAGAGCAGGTAATTCCTGCTTCCATTCCCATTAACAAATCTCTTTCCGCTAGATTGCATCCAAGGGGTGGGGTAACAGAGAAGGTGAGGGTGCATTGTTCCTGACTGTAAGTAACAGTTAGAGGTTGAGTAAGGGGTAGCATCACGTTTTCCCGTCCAAATCAGAGAGGCGAGTTACATTGTCGGACAGGGGAACTGCCAGATACTCCACAAGGTCCTGATCTAGGGTTGAGGAAGTTGCCCCGGTATAATTTCATGTGTTCTGCCTCGTACCTTTCTTCTATTACCTGAGCACATAGGCATAATGTTGCGTGATTCGTTCTCCAACTCTCCCAGATAATATTCAGTTTTTGTATGGGGTGCTGAGGATCCCGAGTGCGAGCTTCCCGTACCATCTGCCCAAAAGGTCATAACTGCCCATCTCACTTGGGTGATATCATTATCTGCCCAGTTACGGTTGGTCTTCATCATGGATTGTACTTTTACTGGCAGACAACTCATAAGTATCATATTAACCTGCTGGGACTGCCGTCCTGTATTAAAATTAACATTGCCAGTGTGAGCCTGATAAGTAGAAGTGAATCTATCCAGATAATTGTGGCTTCTTTCTTTAGAATGTGGCTTACAATCAGCTATCACTGACATGTTAACGTTTTTTTTGAGACATTACTTTAAATGTGTCATCATAAATTCACTACAGGCTTGGGAATCCTGTGGGTAGACTGTCTTCAGTGACTCCCACGTTTGGTGTTTCATTAGATTTTCCATTTTAATCTTTGGGCCTGTGATAGCAAGGTCGTGGTCAATGACCAGATCTCTCAGTTACAAAGTCCTGAGGATTTTCTTTGTTTGGAGCTTTATCGCGAATCAAGCACATTTCATGGGGTTTCCATCCTGAATACATTTCCATTGTTTGCTCCTGATCATTTTCAGCTCGTGGGTTAACAACCGATCGGAGTGGGTAAGTTCCTTTTGATCCTGATACCATACACCGGTGAGTATTTCCACCCTCAGCTATGGAAGGCTGATATTCTCCCCCATCGTCACTTCCTGTTTTCCCTTCAGCCCCCTCTATAGGAGTCCAGGATAAGGGGGGGGGGGGGGGGTGCGGTTGACTGTATGCTACTGGAATATTTGCATGTACGGGTAGGGCATAGGAAGGAGGTCTGCTCCCTGTGAATTCTTCCTCATCTTCACTAATATACAGGGTCAACATGTAACACATAGGGTCTCCGGAGAACTTACTGGTACCAGGTTTGTTCTTAACCACTAATTGTTTGTTGTCCAATATTTTCTTATCAGCGCTTTCTTTCTTTGCCTTAGCCCTTTTCTTCTGTTCCTCTATCCACTGGCATTCCAACGGAAGTAATTTCCATCCTTTCATAGTTCCATCTTTATTTCTCAACTTCATTCCTTTTTTACAAGCATTATCCATCCAACTTCTATCTTGCGATTCCTCTTGCTTCTTTTCTGCCTCACTCTTCCATTCCATAATTAATTCCTACCATCTCTTCCTTACGCTTCTTTCCCAGATGAATATTTCTGCCTTTTTATTTGTCTCTATATTCCAGGTTCCCCCTACTGGCCAAGACTCATTACCCAAATCTCTGTTCAATTTATAACTCAATATTCTATAATCCTTGTTGTTCTGAGGATTCAAATAACACATGTGTTGTACAGCTGTCTTTCCATCACTCTTATCCAAATTATTTCCCATGTCTATCCAATCACTGACTACTTACTTAGTAGACAAATTGTGACAAACCTTTTTAGCCTGTCCTTTATATTTTTAACAAACCTTTTGCAGTCTTTAATGCCCGATCCTGGCAACTCTCCTGGTAGCAAATTCACAACACACTGTCTACTTCGAAGGATCTTGTCTGGAACCAGGCCAACCTCAGACTGAGGGACCCTAGTTTTTACCGGGAGCTTCTTCGGGAGGCCAGATTCAAAGGGTCCAACTAGAGCTCACTTTTCTCTCCTTCAGATCCCAGTCAACTGCACCCTCTTACTCAGCCATCTGTTGCTGGTCCCAGCTAGAACCCTGCCGACTACACACAAATGTCAGTTTGTTTAAAGTAAGCAGACAACAACAAAATTGTTAAAGGTAAAACCAAAGCAATCTTTAATCAAATCGTCAGACGGGCGTGGCAAGGTCTACAAAGAGTACACGTTGCTCAGTGCTTCTTGGGCTCCACTCAAAGTATAAAGAGAAAAGTTAGTGAAATTATACATTTTCTTATCAATAAAACACACCTTCTAAATCTGAGTGAAAGATCCGTAGCCAAAGGGAAACAAGGGAGGCTGGACCCATATACTTGCAATGTCAGCCTTATTCTCAAATCTTGGCACAGCTTCAGTGCGGCTGCCCATTCTGGATGGACAACTAACTCCATTTTGTTTTCAAATAACTTCCATCTTGTTTCTAGAATGGGCATCCGTTTGTGAACTAAAACAAGCTTGTAAGACTTGGATAAAAGCCACTACCTTGTCCTTAGCTAGAACGGGCAGTTCAGACTGATATCAAATATGGTGCTATATAACGATATCAATGTTACGTTAAGACATTGTTAATATATTGTTTCAATGATTAGTGTAAACCAAGCTTCTAACATTTTCCCAGACTTTATTCTGCTGGGAAAATTCCCTTTTAAAATTTGACTGCTTTTTGTTCTTCAGTAAATCTCCATTTTTAATTTACGAACAAAACTTGACCAAATGAAACTTTCATACTGACTGGCTGCATTGTGGCCTGGATCGACAACGTGAACATCCAGGAGCGGAAAAGACTACAAAAAGTTGTGACCACTGCCCAGTCCATCATCGGCTCTGACTTCCCACCATTGATGGGATCTATCAAAGTCGTTGCCTCAAAAGGCAGGGAACATCATCAAAGACCCATACCATCCTGGCCACACACTAATTTCAGCATTGCCACCGGGAAGAAGGTACAGGAGCCTGAACACTGTAACGCCCAGGTTCAGGACAGCGTCTTCCCTACAGCCATCAGGCCATTGAACACGACAACAAATAAGCTCTGAACTACAACAGACTATTATTTTTATTACACTATATTTGTTTATTTATTGAGTATGTGTACATGTGTGTGTATATATACACACTGAACTTTTTTTCTTCTCCCATAATGTACTATGTTTACATATTCTGTTGTGCTGCATCAAGCAAGAATTTATTTTCCCTATCTGGGACATCTGACAATATAACAATTTTGTCTCTTGACTCTTGATGTGTTTGTGTTAAAGTGATGAGTTGAGTGTATCAGTGTAACAGTGATGTGTCGGTGTATAGATGTGACAGTTTGGTGTGTGGGTACTTCATTACATCCTTACACTGAGAGGCAGGGCCGGCCTTAGGAGGTGCGGGGCCCAATTGGGAACATTTCTCGTAGAAATATAAATAAATAATTATAACTGAGTCACGTGTTCGGGGGAGAGTTCCTTTCAAAGCATGTAGGGAGTCTAGCCAGGGGTAAAGTTGCGGGAGCATTGAGAAGGAGAGCTGCGATGCTCCGGGCGCGGAGCCACCATAAATGTTGGCCGGGGAGGAAAGCGGCTCGCGTGGCTATGAGCGGCCTCCATCACCGGACAGCGGAACCGACTGCCATCTCAGCTCCTTCTGCTGGCCCGCTCACATCTGGCAGTGCTCTCCATCTGAACAGTGAGGGGACCAGCTCTAGAGCAAAGATCATAGAGCGGAACGGTTCACGGGTTGATGGATAACATCACAGCGGGCGGTGGAGCTTACTCCTGTGTCAGCGCGAACAAGGGATCAATTGAGGTTACTCGCCCTGACATATGGAGTAAGCTCCATCGCCCACTGTCCTGTTATCCATCGCCCGCTGACCCGCTCTTGAGCTGGATGATCCCCGGCCGACCCCCTCCTTCTCAACCCTCCTGCCCTCCCCGCAACTTTACCCATGGACAGACTACCCACACGCTCTGAAAGGAACTCCCCCTCCCCAGCAGCGCTGTCCTTTTACAGCCGCTTCCCACTTTACAGCCGCTTCCCATCAGCTGCTAGCAATGAGGGATAGACTGAGGGATAAGGAAATCTATCTTTCTTGGCTAACAACATATCCTTCGGTCTCCAAGATGGAGGTACATTTTCTAGCAATGTTACAACATTTTTAGATTTTTAAAATCAAGTCTGTAATTTATCCCATCAGTTAAAGCATAAAAATAAGTTTAATTTGTCACCTAATTCACTTTCATATCACATTAATTCAATGTGATCATGGCTGATCATCCCCAATCCATACCTCGTTCCTGCCTTCTCCCCATATCCCCTGACTCCGCTATTTTAAAGAACCCTATCTAGCTCCCTCTTGAAAGCTTCCAGAGAACCTGCCTCCACCGCCCTCTGAGGCAGAGAATTCCACAGACTCACCACTCTCTGTGAGAAAAAATGTTTCCTCGTCTCCATTCTAAATGGCTTACTCCTTATTCTTAAACTGTGGCCCCTGGTTCTGGACTCGCCCAACATCGGGAACATGTTTCCTGCCTCTAACGTGTCCAAGCCCTTAACAATCTTATATGTTTCAATTAGATCCACTCTCACCGTTCTAAACTCCAGAGTGTACAAGCCCAGCTGCTCCATTCTCTCAGCATATGACGGTCCCGCCATCCCGGGAATTAACCTTGTAATCCTACGCTGCACTCCCTGAATAGCAAGAATGTCCTTCCTCAAATTAGGGGCCCAAAAGTGCACACAATACTCCAGGTGCGGTCTCACTAGAACTCTGTACAACTGCAGAAGGACCTCTTCGCTCCGATATTCGATTCCTCTTGTTATAAAGGCCAACATGCCATTTCTTAGCAGCAACGGCAGGTACTTGGGAAACGAGGTAACTCGTGAAGAGTTTTCAACATGTTGAAAAATGTC
Source organism: Raja brachyura (assembly GCA_963514005.1). The sequence goes on along the minus strand of OY740825.1, from coordinate 1,621,910 downwards.
CTAGAGTAAAATATACTCAGGATGTAAAAATGTGATACTTTTTAACACATAGTCATACCGTAGTAGCTCGTGAGTTTACCATAGTAGGACCTGGTGTCCTATATCACTATTGTATGTTCATGATGGAAATAAGAATACTCTGTATATTCATTACCTTTGAATTGTAGTTTTATGTAATCCTCCCATAATTTCTGAGTTCCATTTCACAATATCGATCAGACATACAGAATGTTGCAAGGTAATATCTTGCCCAAACTCAGTTGTATCTTTCTCTCTCAATAAATATCACAACATATGCCATTGTTTCAGCCACATTATGACAAAATATAGAATGTAGGTCACCCCATCCCAGAAACAACAGTACTTAAAGAGGAACATTTGTTTTACTAATTTACGAGCATGTACCATATAGAGTCCGTTAATCCATATCCAACAAACCATTGTGATAATTGCATAAAAGGTATTATTGTCTAAAAAATTTGGTGTGGAATGATAATCCATCTCAGTACTCATTTCGGCAAGTCCCAAGCTATAGAAACTTTTCCCCCCCACCCCCAATCCCCCTCGCCCGATCTTCATTGAACCTACCATTTGACCGATCCTTTACTCAGCTGCTGAAATGTTTCCTTCCTATCAAAATTTCTGTGTAACATCTCTGTCCCTATCTTCCAATTCCCACTTTGAAATAAAATACAACTTTCGAGTTGTTTTAAGTGAGCATTTTGCCATATTCTGGTTAAATATTCTTTCCACGGAAATCTCCTATTTCACTTTGAAATTATATTCATTTATAACCATTTGTAACATCAGTAACCACCTTAATGTTTGTGCGTTTAGTACCGGGTATGCCTGAAACTATTTATTTTAATGTACTGTATATATATTTTTTAAAGTATATCAACCAGGTGTGAAAATTACACTGAGTCGAACGACGATTGAAAATGCGTGGGAATCGACTAATCGAAATCCTGCTGAAACATGTTTAAGTGGAAGATTGTATTTTATTTCAAAGTGGGAATTTGAAGATAGGGACAGAGATGCTACACAGAGATTTTAAACTTTGGAGAGCTCTTGGGTGAACTCGCACAGTGGGACAGGGCTTGAGGCAGCATTTATGGAGCGAAGGAAATAGCCAACGTTTCAGGCTGGGTCTGAAGAAGGGGTTCGACCTGAAACGTTGCATATTTCCTTCGCTCCATGGGGGGGGGGGGGGGGGGGAGGTGGGGGGGGGGGGGGGGGAGGGTGCAGGGAGTCAGACAGACTGCGCAATGACAGGGGGGGGGGGGGGGGCACGCCGCCGATCTCATACAAATCTGACCCTTTCTTGCACTGCTGCCCTGTAGACTCCCACACCCACCCACCCCCCTCCGTCCGACGCACACACGGCCCGCCTGCCCGCTCCCGGCGTTTAACGTTGAATACTCACGGCTGAGTTCGCTGCGGTGCTGGGGCTTGCTGCCCTGTGGACTCCCCCCCCCCCCCCCCGGGTCCAGACCAGAGTCTCGGCCACTCCGGCGGCAGCGAGTGACACAATTTAAAGCATTTACTGAGGAATGTAGATCGATGCATTGATGACCCATTGTATAACTACTTGTTAACTACAGTAGCAGTTAACACATCGTTTATTATTCACAGCGGTTGTTATCCATGTTCATTTTGTAAAAAAATCCGTATGGCGAATGTTTTTTAAAAAAGTTTTATTTAACAAAGCATATTTGTATTTCCATATGAAATACAAAAAAATAACGCGGGGCTGACTGGCGGGTGCGTTGCTCCTTCTAGCGGTAAGTTTAAACCTGAAGGTAAGTTTTCAACTTATTCCCAGGTTCTGTTTTTTCTCTCTCCTGCAGGAATCTCTGTCACAGAGGTTTTTCTGCTGGAACTAATTCGGGGTGAAGTCCGGACGGGCCGCAAAACCAGTTATGGACCGCGGGGAATCCTGGTCTCGGACCACGGATACCGGGACCACGAGGAACTGGCTACAGAGATCGCGGAAGTGCGGGTAGCCGGCGGCCCGTCGGGTTCGCCACCCAAGTCACTGACAGTACAGTCAGCGGCTTCCAGACTGGCTGTGGTTCGTCAGAAAGGGGGTAAAGTCAACGATAAGCTGGTAAGGTCTGTGGAAGTCGGGCCAGGAGGGACCCCTCTGACATACAGGGGTCAGCTGCTTCCAGACCGCTGTGGGTCCCCAGAAAGGGGGTAAAACCAAAAGTAAGTTGGTTAGGCTTGTGGACTAGGGGAGTCAGGCCAGGAGGAATCCCCTCCGACATACCTGGGTACGACCTGGACGTTTAACCCAGATGGAGCATGGATAGCGCCCTTGGGCGTTTATCTCACAAATGTGATGCTTAATCCTGTGCTTCATACTGGAGTCTGAAGAAGGGTCTCGACCCGAAACGTCGCCTATCTCCTTCGCTCCTTAGATGCTGCTGCACCCGCTGAGTTTCTCCAGCTTTTTGTGTAACCCCCATGCTTAATCCTGATATAGGTCCATAGGAGGGGTCATATCAGCGCAGGTATCCTAAGGGGCCTGCGGCAGCACCTGTTTCAGGACTGCCTACTAATCTCCCTCTCTGTGGAGGGGAGTGCAAGTAGTCAGTGTGTAACTGATTTCAAAATTGAAAGTATGTCCGTGGAACATACTGGAGCACATGCATATGGCTTCAAGGGAATACTCGCAAACGAAGGTGTTGCTGCCGGAAGAGTTGGTCTCCAGCGATTGGCAGAATACCCGGAAGGGGCCAGTTCCCCTCACGCTACAAGTGCCGGCAGTGAACAGCGCTATCAGGGTGACATTGGAGGGGCAAGAAATCCAGGAGGGGTGTATCAGTGTTACAGTGCGGGGTGTATCAGTGTTGCAGAGTGCGGTGTGGCGTGTATCAGAGGGATAAATCTGGCTGTAAATTTTGCTTCAGAGGCGTTTTCTTTTTGTATGTAAAAACCCACTTGAGAACAATGGCCGATTTTAAAATTTTACAGCCAGATTTATAACTTCTGAAACTTTTTAGATGTCAAAGGAATCAAGAAAAAACACAAATAATGCCTTAGTTGATGAAATGCAGTGAGCAAACGGCCAATGTTCGTCAAGCACTCTGGCTGTTGTCCCTTCAGCTCTCGCTTCTATCTACCGTCATTTCTCCTCACTTTTGGAATTCTGAAGTAGGCTAAATGTCTCTCACGCTTATCCCGATTTCTATAATTACAGTGCAAAAATTGACAACTGTGGCGGGTTTTAACGGGCCCACTACGCTGGAAACAATGTTAAGTGCTTACCTGCAGTTCATCGCGTGTACTCCACTTGGCATAGCGTAGCAACAGCACGGGTCATGGGTCATGACCCAACTGCCGTGAAACCTCCCTATAGCACATTTTAAAACATCTCTCGTTGACCAAAGTGCTTTACATTGGTACATTACAATATAGATACATACATACAGCGCTCCCTCAGAGGTCCTCAAGAAAGGCTTGAGAGTAGAAATAAGTTTTAAGTCTAGACTTAAAAGAATCGATGTAGGGGGCAGTTCTGAAGGGAAGAGGGATGCTGTTGCATTTCTCAATGATGGAAATGAGGACTTTGTGAACACACAGCAAGAGAAGGTGCATTGGTTTAAGGTTGACAAAAATGCTGAAGAAACTCAGCGGGTGAGGCAGCATCTATGGAGCGAAGGAAATAGGCGGCGTTTCGGGCCGAAACCCGTCTTCAGACTGCATTGGTTTAATCCGTGGTGGGCATTAGGACCCTGCGGACACACAGTGGCGGAGCTGGGGCCTCTCCTCCAGCCCCGCCCCCGAGGGCGGATACTCTATGGCCCCGCCTCTCTCCCGGGGAGACCCCGCCCCTCTGATTGGATGAGCCGTCACCGCTGTTCCCGCCAGTCCTGGTCTCGCCCGCCAGCCCCGCCCACGTCACGGGTCAGATGGCAGTTTAACGGTCGCTGAGTGAGAGCGTGAGCGAGCGGGCGCCTGACGGAGGATCGTAGTCGTTGTGCAAGGGGGAGACAGAGGGAGTGCTGGGTGTGGGGGACGGGCGGGAGCGTCGACGCTCGGTGGAGAGAGGAGGCGGCGATGGGAAGCGGTGAGGGAAGGGGGAGATGGTGGGTGGGTGGGAGGGAGGGCGGGCACGGGGAGAGTGGGGTGCATGGGATAGATGGGGAGAGGGGTACAGGGGAGGGTAGACAGTGAGGGAAGGGGCATTGGGGTAGGTAGATGGTGAGGGGGCACAGGAGTACGGGGAAATCTGAAGAAGGGGCTCGGCCTGAAACGTTGCCTTCTTCCTTCGCTCCATCGATGCTGCCGAACCCGCTGAGTTTCTCCAACAATTTTGTCTACGGGGAAGAGTAGTCGGGTAGCGAAGGTGAAGGGGAGGCATGGGGAGAGTTGATGGGGAGGGGGGCATGGGGAGAGTTGATGGGGAGGGGGGCAAGGGGAGAGTTGATGGGGAGGGGGGCATGGGGAGAGTTGATGGGGAGGGGGGCATGGGGAGAGTTGATGGGGAGGGGGGCATGGGGAGAGTTGATGGGGAGGGGGGCAAGGGGAGAGTTGATGGGGAGGGGGGCATGGGGAGAGTTGATGGGGAGGGGGGCATGGGGAGAGTTGATGGGGAGGGGGGCATGGGGAGAGTTGATGGGGAGGGGGGCATGGGGACAGTTGATGGGGAGGGGGGCATGGGGAGAGTTGATGGGGAGGGGGGAAGGGGAGAGTTGATGGGGAGGGGGGCATGGGGAGAGTTGATGGGGAGGGGGGCAAGGGGAGAGTTGATCGGGAGGGGGCAAGGGGAGAGTTGATGGGGAGGGGGGCATGAGGATAGTTGATGGGGAGGGGGAAGGGGAGAGTTGATGGGGAGGGGGGCATGGGGAGAGATGATGGGGAGGGGGGGCATGGGGAGGGGGGCAAGGGGAGAGTTGATGGGGAGGGGGGCAAGGGGAGAGTTGATGGGGAGGGGGGCAAGGGGAGAGTTGATTGGAAGGGGGGCATGGGGAGAGTTGATGGGGAGGGGGGCAAGGGGAGAGTTGATGGGAAGGGGGGCGTGGGAGAGTTGATGGGGAGGGGGGCATGGGGAGAGTTGATCGGGAGGGGGGCAAGGGGAGAGTTGATGGAGAGGGGGGCATGGGGATAGTTGATGGGGAGGGGGGAAGGGGAGAGTTGATGGGGAGGGGGGCATGGGGAGAGTTGATGGGGAGGGGGGCATGGGGAGAGTTGATGGGGAGGGGGGAAGGGGAGAGTTGATGGGGAGGGGGGCATGGGGAGAGTTGATGGGGAGGGGGGCAAGGGGAGAGTTGATCGGGAGGGGGGCAAGGGGAGAGTTGATGGGGAGGGGCACATGGGGATAGTTGATGGGGAGGGGGAAGGGGAGAGTTGATGGGGAGGGGGGCATGGGGAGAGATGATGGGGAGGGGGGCATGGGGAGAGTTGATGGGGAGGGGGGCAAGGGGAGAATTGATGGGGAGAGTTGATGGGGAGGGGGGCAAGGGGAGAGTTGATGGGGAGGGGGGCATGGGGAGAGTTGATGGGGAGGGGGGCAAGGGGAGAGTTGATCGGGAGGGGGGCAAGGGGAGAGTTGATGGGGAGGGGGGCATGGGGATAGTTGATGGGGAGGGGGAAGGGGAGAGTTGGTGGGGAGGGGGGCATGGGGAGAGATGATGGGGAGGGGGGCATGGGGAGAGTTGATGGGGAGGGGGGCAAGGGGAGAGTTGATGGGAAGGGGGGCATGGGGAGAGTTGATGGGGAGGGGGGCAAGGGGAGAGTTGATGGGAAGGGGGGAATGGGGGAGTTGATGGGGAGGGGGGCATGGGGAGAGTTGATCGGGAGGGGGGCAAGGGGAGAGTTGATGGAGAGGGGGGCATGGGGATAGTTGATGGGGAGGGGGGAAGGGGAGAGTTGATGGGGAGGGGGGCATGGGGAGAGTTGATGGGGAGGGGAGCAAGGGGAGAGTTGATCGGGAGGGGGGCAAGGGGAGAGTTGATGGGGAGGGGGGCATGGGGATAGTTGATGGGGAGGGGGAAGGGGAGAGTTGATGGGGAGGGGGGCATGGGGAGAGATGATGGGGAGGGGGGCATGGGGAGAGTTGATGGGGAGGGGGGCATGGGGAGAGTTGATGGGGAGGGGGGCAAGGGGAGAGTTGATGGGGAGGGGGGCATGGGGAGAGTTGATGGGGAGGGGGGCAAGGGGAGAGTTGATCGGGAGGGGGGAAAGGGGAGAGTTGATGGGGAGGGGCGCATGGGGATAGTTGATGGGGAGGGGGGAAGGGGAGAGTTGATGGGGAGGGGGGCAAGGGGAGAGTTGATGGGGAGGGGGGCATGGGGATAGTTGATGGGGAGGGGGGCATGGGGAGAGTTGATGGGGAGGGGGGCATGGGGAGAGTTGATGGGGAGGGGGGCAAGGGGAGAGTTGATGGGGAGGTGGGCATGGAGAGAGTTGATGGGGAGGGGGGCATGGGGAGAGTTGATCAGGAGGGGGGCAAGGGGAGAGTTGATGGGGAGGGGGGCATGGGGATAGTTGATGGGGAGGGGGGAAGGGGAGAGTTGATGGGGAGGGGGGCATGGGGAGAGTTGATGGGGAGGGGGCCAAGGGGAGAGTTGATCGGGAGGGGGGCAAGGGGAGAGTTGATGGGGAGGGGGGCATGGGAATAGTTGATGGGGAGGGGGAAGGGGAGAGTTGATGGGGACGGGGGCATGGGGAGAGATGATGGGGAGGGGGGCATGGGGGGAGTTGATGGGGAGGGGGGCAAGGGGAGAGTTGATTGGGAGGGGGGCAAGGGGAGAGTTGATGGGGAGGGGGGCATGGGGATAGTTGATGGGGAGCGGGGAAGAGGAGAGTTGATGGGGAGGGGGGCATGGGGAGATTTGATGGGGAGGGGGGCAAGGGGAGAGTTGATGGGGAGGGGGGCAAGGGGAGAGTTGATGGGGAGAGTTGATGGGGAGGGGGGCAAGGGGAGAGTTGATGGGGAGGGGGGCATGGGGGGAGTTGATGGGGAGGGGGGCAAGGGGAGAGTTGATTGGGAGGGGGGCAAGGGGAGAGTTGATGGGGAGGGGGGCATGGGGATAGTTGATGGGGAGCGGGGAAGAGGAGAGTTGATGGGGAGGGGGGCATGGGGAGATTTGATGGGGAGGGGGGCAAGGGGAGAGTTGATGGGGAGGGGGGCAAGGGGAGAGTTGATCGGGAGGGGGGCAAGGGGAGAGTTGATGGGGAGGGGGGCATGGGGATAGTTGATGGGGAGGGGGGAAGGGGAGAGTTGATGGGGAGGGGGGCATGGGGTGAGTTGATGGGGAGGGGGGCATGGGGAGAGTTGATGGGGAGGGGGGCAAGGGGAGAGTTGATGGGGAGGGGGGCAAGGGGAGAGTTGATGGGGAGGGGGGCAAGGGGAGAGTTGATGGGGAGGGGGGCATGGGGAGAGGGGCAAGGGGAGAGTTGATGGGGAGGGGGGCAAGGGGAGAGTTGATGGGGAGGGGGGCAAGGGGAGAGTTGATGGGGAGGGGAGAATGCTGGCGCACAGGGAGTGTGGCGGTGAGAAAAACAGTACTCGGGAGGGGCAAGAGGAAGTGTAGATGTGATAGGGAGGGGAAGATGGTCGGAGGACAAGGGATGAGGGGAGGGTAGATGGTAGATGGAGAGGGGAGGCGGGGAGGGAGAGATGGTAGGAGGGCACAGGGAAGGTAGAGTACATGGGATAGATGGGGAGGGTACACTGAGGGGAGGGGGCTTTGGGGTAGGTTGATGTTGAGGGGGCACAGGAGTATGGGGAAGGGTAGTTGGGGTGGGAAGTGGAGTCGGGAGAGAAGGTGGAGGGGAGTTGTGGAGGAAGGCATTGGGGAGAGTAGATGGGGGAAGGGGTTGTGGTGGAGGGGCATGGGGAGAGTTGATGGTGGGGGGACGTAGTGGAGCATGGGGGAGTGTGGACTGGGGGAGGGAAGGAATACTCTGGGAGGGGTATGGAGTAGTGTTGACGGGGAGGGGGCATGGGGGAGGATAGATGGGGAGGAGTGCTTGGGGACATTAGATTCAAGGGGGTTGGAACTGGGGGAGGGGAAGACAGAGCGGGGGATCTGACACGAGTCTAGGGTGGTGGAGGGAGTGCGGACAACCCAACAGGTTCATATTGAGTGTGAACGGGTTCTTGCTATATTCTGTTTCTGGGTCATTCGCTACACTGTCCGGGTCATTCACTATACTGTCTGCAGTTGAACAAAGGGGACTGAAGGCATGAGAGAGGAGATGGCCAAGGTAGACTGGAAAGGGATCCTAGCAGGAATGATGGTGGAACAGCAATGGCAGGAATTTTTGGGCAGAATCTGGAAGACGCAGGATCATTTCATTCTAAAAAGGAAGAAAGATTCTAAGGGGAGTAGAAGGCAACCGTGGCTGACAAGAGAAGTTAGGGATAGAGTAAAACTAAAAGAAAGATGTATAACACAGCAAAGAGTAGCTGGCAGCCAGAGGATTGGAAACTTTCATAGGACAACAGAAGGAAACAAAACAGGCAATACGGGCTGAAAAGATGAAGTATGCAGGGAAGCTGGCCAGGAACATAGAAGTACAGTAAAAGCTGCTATAGATATGTTAAGGGAAAAAGAGTAGCAAAGTCAAATGTGGGTCCCTTGAAGGCAGACATGGGTGAAATTTTACTTCGGAGTCACGTGAGTGACTTCGTGAAGACCCCGCCAGGCACGCATGCGCGACATATAGTCGACCGCATGCGAGTGACAGGCAGGGAGGAGCGTTGCTCCTCTACTGCAGGGACCTGCAGGTATGTGAAAAACTAACCTGCAGTCTTTTTCTTCCAGGTGACCCTGTTGCAAGGTCTCGAGGCCGCCTCGTATCTGACTGCCGCGGCGGTACCAATAGTTTGGAGTTGGGCAGCCCGTTGACCAGGAAGGTCCGGGCTCACACACTCGCTGGCGGAGGACGGCAGAGGCAGCCCCGACTCTACACCGCAGCCCGCAGGGGACACCGCTGGCTAGCGGCATACAAAGGAGTGGGGCTTGCAGGCTCGCCGTCAGAAGTTCGCAACGGCAGAGGCAGCCCCGACTCTACACTGCAGCCCGCAGTGTTGGCGGTGTGCATGTAGGAGTGGGGCTTGCAGGCTCGCCGTGGGGAGCAAATGGAGCAGCAGCCCGACTCTACACCGCAGCCCGCAGGGGACACTGCGGGCTGCTGGCATTCAGGAAGGAGCGGGCTTGCAAGCAAAGGCAGCCTAACAATACACTGCAGCTGCAGGGATACTGTGGCCTGTCTACATTAAAGTGCCCTAAACGTTTATCCCTGAGTTCAGGGGGTTATTGTTGTTTTAACAAATGTTATTATTTTTCAGCTTGTTCAAGTCTGCAATACGTTAACATACTTCCTCCATCAGAATTACGGCAGTGTGTGAGCATGGGCGTGGTCCAGGGCATGTAATCACAGAGCTTTGAAATCTTCACGAAGTCACTCGTGTGACTCCGAAGTAAAATAGTAAGATTAAACAAGAACTTACCAGTTTGAAGTTTGGTCTTTATTTTATGAGGAGTTGCGATGAGGGATTTCGTGCCCTCCGCTCCCAACCCTCTATCATAAGTTCAACTGGTGTAGTCAAGTTTTAATCTTACTATCTTTAGTCTTGTGATCTGTGATTCCACAACACTGCTTTGAAGAATGTCGCGCATGCGTGCCTGGCGGGGTCTTCACGAAATCCCTCATCGCAACTCCTCATAAAATAAAGATCAAACTTCAAACTGGTAAGGTCTTGTTTAATCTTACTATTATTTTGGGTAACAAGGAAATGGCAGAAGAGTTCAACCGGTACTTCGGATCTGTCTTCACTAAGGAAGACACAAACAATTTCCCAGATGTATTGGAGGACAGAGGATCTTAGGGGGGAGAGGAACTGAAAGAAATGTTCATTAGGCGAGAAATAGTATTGGGTAGGCTAATGGGACAGAAGGATGACAGATCCCCTTGGCCTGATGGTCTGCATCCCAGGGCCCTCAGGGAGGTGGCCTAGAAATAGTGGACGCATTGTTGATCATATTCCAATGTTCAATAGATTCAGGATCAGTTCCTGTGGATTGGATGATAGCTAATGTTATCCCACTTTTCAAGAAAGGAGTGAGAGAGAAAACGGGGACATAGACCGGTTAGCCTGACTTCGGTGGTGGGAAAGATGCTGGAGTCAATTATTAAAGAGATAATAATAGGGCATTTGGATGGCAGTAAAAGTATTAGCTGAAGTCAACATGGATTTATGAAAGGAAAATCACGCTTGACTAATCTTCTGGAATATTTTGAGGATGTGTCAAGTAAAATGGATGAAGGGGTGCCAGTGGATGTAATATATCTAGACTTTCAGAAAGCCTTTGATAAGGTCCCGCACGGGAGACTGGTGACTAAAATTAGAGCACATGGTGTTGGGGGTAGGGTGTTGACATGGATAGAAAATTGGTTGGCAGACAGGAAGCAAAGAGTAGGAGTGAACAGGTTATTTTCAGAATGGCAGGCAGTGGCGAGTGGAGTGCAGTTGGGGCCGCAGCTGTTTGCCATATATATTAATGATTTGGAAGAGGGAATTAGGAGCAACACTAGCACGTTTACGGATGACACAAAGCTGGGTGGCAGTGTGAACTGTGAAGAGGATGTTAGGAGGTTTCAGGGTGACCTGGACAGGTTGAGTGAGCGTGGCAGATGCAGTATAATATAGATAAGTGTGAGGTTATCCACTTTGGTGGCAAAAACAAGGGGACAGATTATTATCTCAATGGGGTTAGGTTAGGTAAGGAGGCGGTGCAGCGAGACCTGAGTGTCCTTGTACACCAATCACTGAAAGTGCAGGTACAGCAGGCAGTGAAGAAAGCTAATGGAATGTTGGCCTTCAGAACAAGTGGATTTCCGTATACGAGTAAGAAGTTCTTCTGCAGTTGTATAGGGCTCTGGTAAGACCACATCTGGAGTATTGTGTACAGTTTTGGTCTAATTTGAGGAAGGACATCCTTGTGATTGAGGCCGTGCAGCGTAGATTCACGAGATTGATCCCTGGGATGGCAGGACTGTCACATGAGGAAAGATTGAAAAGACTAGGCTTGTATTCACTGGAGTTTAGAAGCATGAGGGTGGATCTTATAGAAACATATAAAATTATAAAAGGACTGGACAAGTGAGATGCAGGAAAAACGTTCCCAGTGTTGGGTGAGCCCAGAACCAGAGGCCACATCTTAGAATAAAGGGGAAGCCATTTAAGCCCGAGGTGAGAAAAAACATTTTCACCCAGAGAGTTGTGAATTTATGGAATTCCCTGTGTGGAGGTCAAGTCACTGGATGGATTTAAGAGAGAGTTAGGTATAGCCTTAGAGGCTAGTGGAATCAAGGGATATAAGGAGAAGGCAGGGACCGGTTATTGATTGGGGACAATCACAATGAATGGCGGAGCTGGCTCGAAGGGCCGAATGGTTGCCTCCTGCACCTATGTTCTATGTTCTAAACCAGCATCTGCAGTTCCTTCTTACACATGCCCAGTAAAGCTCCAGGAGATGCTGAACTGCCAGAGGTGATCTGGGTCTAGGTCTGCTCTGCTCAAATACATCTCGTTCTAGACGTACAAGACGTCTGGGAGACCACACCTGGAGAAATGGACACAGTTCTGCTTGCCATGCGAGGGGTAGGGTGTCGGTAATCTGGAAAAGGTACAAACAGATTGATGTGGATGTTACCAGGACTGGAAGATTTGAGGAATATGCAGAGGCCGTGACTTTTTCTGTTGCGAGTAGGATCTAAGAGGTGACCTTGTACCTGTATATAAAATCACAAGAGGTGAAGTGCACAGTCTTTTTCCCTGGGCAGGGGAGTATGAAACCTGGGTGCATAGCTTAATGTGAGAGGTGAACATTTAAAGAGGACTTGATGGACCAGTATTATGGAACAAGCTGCTAGGGGAACATGCTAGAGGCGAGTACGATTATGTCATTGAAAACCCATTTGGACAGGCACACACAGAGGAATGATTTAGAGGAATATGGGGCAGGTACAGGCAAGTGTGACTAGATAGATTAAGCAACTTGGTCAGCATGGATAAGTGACGCCAAAAGGCCTGTGCTGTAGAATGCTCAGTCTTCCCGTGGATTTTGAAGCAACAGCAACAAAGAGAAGGAGGAGAAAGCACTGATTGGCTCTAGCCCAAGTGGGAGGAGAGTTCTCAGTGAGTCAGAGGGGGAAAGCAGTTGAAAAGGAGAGACAAAACACAGGCAAACTGTACTCGGTCTTCCCGTGGATTTTGAAGCAACAACAACAAAGAGAAGCAGGAGAAAGCACTGATTGGCTCTAGCCCAAGTGGGAGGAGAGTTCTCAGTGAGTCAGAGGGGGAAAGCAGTTGAAAAGGAGAGACAAAACACAGGCAAACTGTACTCGGTCTTCCCGTGGATTTTGAAGAAACAACAACAAAGAGAAGCAGGAGAAAGCACTGATTGGCTCTAGCCCAAGTGGGAGGAGAGTTCTCAGTGAGTCAGAGGGGGAAAACAGTTGGAAACTGAGGAATTTGGTTTGTAAATTAGGTAATTGAACAGTCAATATAAGCAAGGCAGCTCTTGGGGAGCGGCAGTGAGTGAGCGGCCTTGTGAGGGAAGTGCCCTGTGAGTAAAGTGTGAGTCTTTGGCTCGAGAGTCTTCGGAGAGGAGGCTGCGCAAAACACTGGATAGGGAGAGACCGAGGCAAAAGAAGGAGATGTCAAGCAAGCTGATGCAGTGCGATGCTTGCAGTATGTGGGAGGTCAAGGACACTGCTGGTGCCTCTGGATGCTACAAATGTGAGAAGTGCATCCAGGTACAGCTCCTGAAGGACCGTGTTGGGGAACTGGAGAAACAAGTGGATGATCTCAGGTTCATCCGAGAAACTGAGTCGTTCCTCGACAAGTCCTTCAGTAAGATTGTTACACCCAAGGCACAAGAAGAGAGAAGGTGGGTGACGGTGAGAAAGGGAGGAAAACATGGAATGCAAAGGTCCCCGGGTGTTGTATCTCTTGTGAACAGGTTCACCCACGTGGAAGCTGCCGGGACAGAAGACGGTATCTCACTGAGCGGCGGACTGGCTTGCCAAACAAAAAGGGCTGATGAGCCAAAACCAAAGAGGCCAAAGTCGGGCAACGCCATTGTAGTTGGAGACTCCATTGTGAAAGGTATGGACAGGGGTTTTTGTGGCAGCAGACAGGATTCCAGGATGGTGTGCTGCCTTCCTGGTGCCAGGATCCAGGATGTTACGGATAGAGTGCAGACAATCCTCAAGGGCGAAGGTGAACAGCCGGAAGTGGTCGTGCATGTTGGCACAAATGATGTTGGAAAGAAGGGGATGAATATTTTGCAGCGGGACTTCAGAGAGCTTGGAAAAATGCTGAAAAGCAGGACTTCCAGGGTTGTTATCTCCGGTTTGCTTCCAGTTCCTCGTGCTGGTGAGAGCAGGAACAGGGAGATACGGGACCTGAATGTGTGGCTGAGGAACTGGTGCAGGGGGCAGGGATTTAGATTCTTAGAGCACTGGGATCTGTTTTGGAGTAAGGGGGAACTGTACAAAAGGGACGGATTGCATCTTAACAGGTGGGGGACCAGCATTCTGGCCGGCAGGTTTGCCACTGCTACACGGATGGTTTTAAACTGAATAAGGGGGGTGGGGTGTCAAATGGGATAATCGAGAATGGAGTTAAAGGGAAAGAGAGTAAAGGGATGGTTAATGACCCCAGAATTAACGGGAAAGAAAGCTCACAAAGGGATAGGAGAGTATGGCCAAGTGTAATAGGGATCGATGTGAAAGGGGCCACTTGTCAACATAATTGTATAAGGAGTAAGAGTGTTGTAAAAACAAGCCTGAAGGCTTTGTGTCTCAATGCGAGGAGCATTCGTAATAAAGTGGATGAGTTGAAGGTGCAGATAGCAATTAATGACTATGCTATAGTTGGGATCACAGAGACATGGCTCCAGGATGACCAAGGCTGGGAGCTGAACATCCAGGGATATTCAATATTCAGGAGGGATAGACGAAAAGGAAAAGGAGGTGGGGTAGCGTTGCTGGTGAGAGAGGAGATTAATGCAATAGAAAGGAAGGACATTAGCGTGGAGGATGTGGAATCGATATGGGTAGAGCTGCGAAACACTAAGGGGCAGAAAACGCTAGTGGGAGCTGTGTACAGGCCACCTAACAGTAGTATTGGAGTTGGGGATGGCATCAAACAGGAAATTAGAAATGCGTGCAACAAGGGTAACACGGTTATAATGGGTGACTTCAATCTGCATGTAGATTGGGTGAATCAAATTGGCAGGGGTGCTGAGGAAGAGGATTTCCTGGAATGTATGCGGGATAGTTTTCTCAACCAACATGTGGAGGAACCAACGAGAGAGCAGGCTATTCTTGACTGGGTATTGAGTAATGAGGAAGGGTTAGTTAGCAGTCTTGTTGTGCGTGGCCCCTTGGGCAAGAGTGACCATAATATGGTTGAGTTCTTCATTAGGATGGAGAGTGACAAAATTAAGTCAGAAACAAGGGTTCTCAACTTGAACAAAGGTAACTTTGAAGGTATGAGATGTGAATTGGCCAAGATAGACTGGCAGGTGATTCTTAAAGGGTTGACAGTGGATGTGCAATGGAAGGTATTTAAAGATTGCATGGATGAAGTACAAAAGTTGTTCATACCAGTTTGGCAAAAGAATAAATCGGGGAAGGTGGTGCATCCATGGATAACAAGGGAAATCAGGGATAGTATAAAAACAAAAGATGAGGCATACAAATTTGCCAGAAAAAGCAGCCAACCAGAGGACTGGGAGAAATTCAGAATGCAGCAGAGGAGGACAAAGGGCTTAATTAGGAAAGGGAAAATAGATTATGAAAGGAAACTGGCAGGGAACATAAAAACTGACTGCAAAATTTTTTATAGATATGTGAAGAGAAAGAGACTAGTTAGAACAAATGTTGGTCCCTTGCAGTCAGAAACAGGTGAATTGATCATGGGGAACAAGGACATGGCAGACCAATTGAATAACTACTTTGGTTCTGTCTTCACCAAGGAAGACATAAATAATCTGCCGGAAATAGCAGTGGAACGGGGGTCAAATAAGATGGAGGAACTGAGTGAAATCCAGGTTAGCCGGGAGGTGGTGTTGGGTAAATTGAACGGATTGAAGGCCGATAAATCCCCAGGGCCAGATAGTCTGCATCCCAGAGTACTCAAGGAGGTAGCCACAGAAATAGTGGATGCATTAGTGATAATGTTTCAAAATTCCTTAGATTCTGGAGTAGTTCCTGAGGATTGGAGGGTAGCTAATGTAACCCCACTTTTTAAAAAAAGGAGGGAGAGAGAAAGCGGGGAATTACAGACCAGTTAGTCTAACATCGGTAGTGGGGAAACTGCTAGAGTCAGTTACTAAAGATGGGATAGCAGCGCATTTGGATAGTGGTGAAATCATTGGACAAAGTCAGCATGGATTTACGAAAGGTAAATCATGTCTGACAAATCTGATAGAATTTTTTGAGGATGTAACTAGTAGAGTGGATAGGGGAGAACCAGTGGATGTGTTATATCTGGACTTTCAGAAGGCTTTCAACAAGGTCCCGCATAAGAGATTAGCATACAAACTTAAAGCACACGGTGTTGGGGGTTCAGTATTGATGTGGACAGAGAACTGGCTAGCAGACAGGAGGCAAAGGGTAGAAGTAAACGGGTCCTTTTCAGAATGGCAGGCAGTGACTAGTGGGGTGCCGCAAGGCTCAGTGCTGGGACCCCAGCTATTTACAATATATATTAATGATTTGGACGAGGGAATTCAATGCAACATCTCCAAATTTGCAGATGATACCAAGCTGGGGGGTATAGTTAGGTGTGAGGAGGATGCTTGGAGGCTGCAGGGT
Organism: Raja brachyura; assembly: GCA_963514005.1. The sequence continues at coordinate 1,606,061 of OY740825.1, read as the reverse complement.
GATTTGGATAGGCTGAGTGAATGGGCAGTTGCATGGCAGATGCAGTATAATGTGGATAAATGTGAGGTTATCCACTTTGGTGGCAAAAACATGAGGGTAGACTATTATCTGAATGGTGGCAGATTAGGAAAGGGGGAGATGCAACGAGACCTGGGTGTCATGGTACACCAGTCATTGAAAGTAGGCATGCAGGTGCAGCAGGCAGTGAAGAAAGCAAATGGTATGTTAGCATTCATAGCGAAAGGATTTGAGTATAGGAGCAGGGAGGTTCTACTGCAGTTGTACAGGGTTTTGGTGAGGCCACACCTGGAGTATTGCGTACAGTTTTGGTCTCCAAATCTGAGGAAAGACATCCTTGCCATAGAGGGGGTACAGAGAAGATTCACCAGACTGATTCCTGGGATGTCAGGACTTTCATATGACGAAAGATTGGATAGACTCGGCTTGTACTCGCTGGAATTTAGAAGATTGAGGGGGGATCTCATAGAAACTTACAAAATTCTTAAGGGGTTGGACAAGCTAGATGCTGGAAGATTGTTCCCGATGTTGGGGGAGTCCAGAACAAGGGGTCACAGTCTAAGGATACGGGGGAATTCCTTTAGGACCGAGATGAGGAAAACATTCTTTACACAGAGAGTGGTGAGTCTCTGGAATTCTCTGCCGCAGAAGGTAGTTGAGGCCAGTTCATTGGCTATATTTAAGAGGGCGTTAGATGTGGCACTTGTGGCTAAAGGGATCAGGGGGTATGGAGAGAAGGCAGGTACGGGATACTGAGTTGGATGATCAGCCATGATCACATTGAATGGCGGTGCAGGCTCGAAGGGCCGAATGGCCTACTCCTGCACCTATTTTCTTTGTTTCTATGTCTATTTTATTCCAACATCCAGTAAAGTTCTGGCATTTGGATCTAATTGCCCAATCATGTCATTGACCGACGTTACGTTTGTTACAGAAAGCTCATGGACTGAGAAAGATGGACTCCTTGTCAGATTGAGAGACAACATCTGGTGAAAATCTACAGGGAACATTGAGCAACAGATGCAAGCAAAACTGAGGTACAGGAGCTGGGACCGGGAGAGTGTATATGTTTCATCTGACCTTGCTTCCCAGTGAGATATCATCATCCACTTTATCTTTCTGAATTTAGATCCTCCAGTTCTCTCTATAGTACTTATACACTTTACTTGAGAATTACTATGCCATTACACCCTTTCACATAAAAACACCAAAAAGGCAGGAGTAAGTTATCTTTCTCATCAAACCTGCTCGATTTTCATGAGCATGGCTAATTTACCACAACTCCTTTCCTGTGCCTGCTGCTTGTTGCTCTCAATTCCCAATATTTGAAAAATCATCTCCTGTTTTAAGATTTAAATTCCAAACCCTCCACCGTGTAGAATTGTTGTGTTTGAAGGTAGACAAATCTCCAGGGCCTGATTAGATATATCTGAGGACATTGCGGGAAAATACCGAGGAATGTGCGGGAGCCCTGGTTGAAATTTACGAGTCGTCCTTAAATACAGTGGAGGTGCCGGAAGGCTGGAGCGTGGTAAATGTTGTGCCTCTTTTCAAGAGGGGCTGCAGGGAAAATGCCGGGAACTATAGGCTGGTGAGCTTAACATCTGCAGTTGGTAAGTTACTGGAGAGTATTATAGTATTATGAGATAGGTTATACAGGCATTTGGATGGGCAAGGGTTGATTAGGGATAGTCAGCATGGTTTTGTACGTGGGAGGTCGTGTCTCACAAATCGGATTGATTGTTTTTAAGACATGACCAAAAAGGTTGATGAGGGCAGAGCTGTAGATGTGCACATCGACTTCAGTAAGGCGTTCGACAAGGCTCTGCATGATTAGCTGCTCTGGAAGGTTAGATCGCATGGGATCCAAGGAAAGATAGCTGAATGGATAGCAAAATGGCTCCATGGTAGGAAGCAGATGGTGATGGTGGAAGGTTGCTTCTCAGACTGGAGGCCTGTGACCAGTGGTGTGCCTCGGTTCGGTGCAGGGTCCGTTACTGTTTGTCATTAACATCAATGATTTTGATGACAGCACACAGGGTGAGAGTGAGTGGGTGAGTGAGTATGCCAGTGAGTGGGTGAAGAGTGAGGGTGAGTGGGTGAGTGAGTGAGTATGACTGTGAGTGAAGACTGTAGGAGTGAGTGGGTGAGTGAGAGTGAGTTGGTGAGGGAGTTCGTGAGTGAGTGGGTAAGAGAATGCGGGTGAGTGTGAGCGAGTGAGTATGACAGTGAGTGAGGACTGAGTGGGTGAGTGAAGTGTGTGAGGGAAGAGTGAGCGAGAGTGAGTGCGTCAGTGAGTGAGTTAGTATGAGTGGGTATGACAGGGAGGGAGTGGGTGAGTGAGAGTGAGTTTGTGTGAGTGACTGAAGAGTGAGGGTGAGAGTGAAGAGTGAGTGAGTGCGTCAGTGATTGATTGAGTGAAGAGTGAGAGACAGAGGGTGTGAGAGTGAATGAAATTGAGTGAGAGAGGGAGGGTGAGTGAGTGTGAATGAGTGAGAGTCAGTGTGAGTGTGTGGGTGAATGAAGAGAGATTGAGTGTGAGAGTCGGTGGGTGAGTGAGAGCGAGTGGGTGAGTGGGTGTGTGAGTGGGTGTGATTGCATCAATGATTGAGTGGGTGTGAGAGTGAGTGAGAGACTGAGACGGTGAGTGAGTGAGATTCAGTGAAAGAGGGAGTGTGGGTGAGGTGAGTGTGAGTGAGTGGGTGAATGAGAGTGTGGGTGAATGAAGAGAGAGTGGGTGAGTGAAAAGTGAGTGAGTGGTTGTAGAGTGAGTAGAAACATAGAAAATAGGTGCAGGAGTAGGCCATTCGCCCCATCGAGCCTGCACCGCCATTCAATGTGATCATGGCTCATCATCCAACTCAGTATCCCGTACCTGCCTTCTCTCCATACCCCCTGATCCCTTTAGCTACAAGTGCCACATCTAACGCCCTCTTAAATATAGCCAATGAACTGGCCTCAACTACCTTCTGCGGCAGAGAATTCCAGAGACTCGCCACTCTCTGTGTAAAGAATGTTTTCCTCATTTCGGTCCTAAAGGAATTCCCCCTTATCCTTGGACTGTGACCCCTTGTTCTGGACTCCCCCAACATCGGGAACAATCTTCCAGCATCTAGCTTGTCCAACCCCTTAAGAATTTTGTAAGTCTCTATAAGATCCCCCCTCAATCTTCTAAATTCCAGCGAGTACAAGCCGAGTCTATCCAATCTTATCATATGAAAGTCCTGACATCCCAGGAATCAGTCTGGTGAATCTTCTCTGTACCCCCTCTGTGGCAAGGATGTCTTTCCTCAGATTTGGAGACCAAAACTGTACGCAATACTCCAGGTGTGGCCTCACCAAAACCCTGTACAACTGCAGTAGAACCTCCCTGCTCCTATACTCAAATCCTTTCGCTATGAATGCTAACATACCATTTGCTTTCTTCACTGCCTGCTGCACCTGCATGCCTACTTTCAATGACTGGTGTACCATGACACCCAGGTCTCGTTGCATCTACCCCTTTCCTAATCTGCCACCATTCAGATAATAGTCTACCCTCATGTTTTTGCCACCAAAGTGGATAACCTCACATTTATCCACATTATACTGCATCTGCCATGCATCTGCCCATTCACTCAGCCTATCCAAATCACCCTGCAGCCTCCAAACGTCCTCCTCACACCTAACTATACCCCCCAGCTTGGTATCATCTGCAAATTTGGAGATGTTGCATTGAATTCCCTCGTCCAAATCATTAATATATATTGTAAATAGCTGGGGTCCTAGCACTGAGCCTAGCGGCACCCCACTAGTCACTGCCTGCCATTCTGAAAAGGACCCGTTTACTCCTACCCTTTGCCTCCTGTCTGCTAGCCAGTTCTCTGTCCACATCAATACTGAACCCCTAACACCGTGTGCTTTAAGTTTGTATGCTAATCTCTTATGCGGGACCTTGTCGAAAGCCTTCTGAAAGTCTAGATATAACACATCCACTGGTTCTCCCTTATCCACTCTACTAGTTACATCCTCAAAAAATTCTATCAGATTTGTCAGACATGATTTACCTTTCGTAAATCCATGCTGACTTTGTCCAATGATTTCACCACTATCCAAATGCGCTGCTATCCCATCTTTAGTAACTGACTCTAGCAGTTTCCCCACTACCGATGTTAGACTAACTGGTCTGTAATTCCCCGCTTTCTCTCTCCCTCCTTTTTTAAAAAGTGGGGTTACATTAGCTACCCTCCAATCCTCAGGAACTACTCCAGAATCTAAGGAATTTTGAAAAATTATCACTAATGCATCCACTATTTCTGTGGCTACCTCCTTGAGTACTCTGGAATGCAGACTATCTGGCCCTGGGGATTTATCGGCCTTCAATCCGTTCAATTTACCCAACACCACCTCCCGGCTAACCTGGATTTCACTCAGTTCCTCCATCTTATTTGACCCCCGTTCCACTGCTATTTCCGGCAGATTATTTATGTCTTCCTTAGTGAAGACAGAACCAAAGTAGTTATTCAATTGGTCTGCCATGTCCTTGTTCCCCATGATCAATTCACCTGTTTCTGTCTGCAAGGGACCAACATTTGTTTTAACTAGTCTCTTTCTCTTCACATATCTATAAAAACTTTTGCAGTCAGTTTTTATGTTCCCTGCCAGTTTCCTTTCATAATCTATTTTCCCTTTCCTAATTAAGCCCTTTGTCGTCCTCTGCTGCATTCTGAATTTCTCCCAGTCCTCCGGTAGGCTGCTTTTTCTGGCAAATTTGTATGCCTCATCTTTTGTTTTTATACTATCCCTGATTTCCCTTGTTATCCATGGATGCACCACCTTCCCCGATTTATTCTTTTGCCAAACTGGTATGAACAACTTTTGTACTTCATCCATGCAATCTTTAAATACCTTCCATTGCACATCCACTGTCAACCCTTTAAGAATCACCTGCCAGTCTATCTTGGCCAATTCACATTTCATACCTTCAAAGTTACCTTTGTTCAAGTTCAGAACCCTTGTTTCTGACTTAATTTTGTCACTCTCCATCCTAATGAAGAACTCAACCATATTATGGTCACTCTTGCCCAAGGGGCCACGCACAACAAGACTGCTAACTAACCCTTCCTCATTACTCAATACCCAGTCTAGAATAGCCTGCACTCTCGTTGGTTCCTCCACATGTTGGTTGAGAAAACTATCCCGCATACATTCCAGGAAATCCTCTTCCTCAGCCCCCCTGCCAATTTAATTCACCCAATCTACATGCAGATTGAAGTCACCCATTATAACCATGTTACCCTTGTTGCACGCATTTCTAATTTCCTGTTTGATGCCATCCCCAACTCCAATACTACTGTTAGGTGGCCTGTACACAGCTCCCACTAGCGTTTTCTGCCCCTTAGAGTTTCGCAGCTCTACCCATATCGATTCCACATCCTCCACGCTAATGTCCTTCCTTTCTATTGCATTAATCTCCTCTCTCACCAGCAACGCTACCCCACCTCCTTTTCCTTTTCGTCTATCCCTCCTGAATATTGAATATCCCTGGATGTTCAGCTCCCAGCCTTGGTCATCCTGGAGCCATGTCTCCGTGATCCCAACTGTAGCATAGTCATTAATCGCTATCTGCACCTTCAACTCATCCACCTTATTACGAATGCTCCTCGCATTGAGACACAAAGCCTTCAGGCTTGTTTTTACAACACTCTTACTCCTTATACAATTATGTTGACAAGTGGCCCCTTTCACATCGATCCCTATTACACTTGGCCATACTCTCCTATCCCTTTGTGAGCTTTCTTTCCCGTTAATTCTGGCGTCATTAACCATCCCTTTACTCTCTTTCCCTTTAACTCCGTTCTCGATTATCCCATTTGACACCCCACCCCCCTTATTCAGTTTAAAACCATCCGTGTAGCAGTGGCAAACCTGCCGGCCAGAATGCTGTTAAGATGCAATCCGTCCCTTTTGTACAGTTCCCTCTTACTCCAAAACAGATCCCAGTGATCTAAGAATCTAAATCCCTGCCCCCTGCACCAGTTCCTCAGCCACACATTCAGGTCCCGTATCTCCCTGTTCCTGCTCTCGCCAGCACGAGGAACTGGAAGCAAACCGGAGATAACAACCCTGGAAGTCCTGCTTTTCAGCATTTTTCCAAGCTCTCTGAAGTCCCGCTGCAAAATATTCATCCCCTTCTTTCCAACATCATTTGTGCCAACATGCACGACCACTTCCGGCTGTTCACCTTCGCCCTTGAGGATTGTCTGCACTCTGTCTGTAACATCCTGGATCCTGGCACCAGGAAGGCAGCACACCATCCTGGAATCCCGTCTGTTGCCGCAAAAACCCCTGTCCGTGAAATTGTGTGAGTGGTTGTTGAGTGAGTGGGTGAGTGAAGAGTGGGCGGTTGAGTGAGTGAAGAGTGACAGTGAGTGAGTGTGACAGTGATTGAGTGAGTGGGAGAGAATGAGTTAGTGTGAGAGTGAGTGGGTGAGAGTGCGTGAGAGACAGAGAGGGAGTGGCGTCAAAGGACGAGATGCCAAAGCAAAGAAGTGGAAGCCAAATAACCGAGCGGAAACAACACTGAAAAGGCAAATAACCGAAAGGAGTGCAAGGCCGAAAAGCCAATTAAGCGAACGGAAACAACGACGAAGAGCGAACTCACTGAAAAGGCGGATCGCCGAAAAGTCAAATAACATACATGACGTCGCTGCGGGGAGACTAGTCAGCTATTGGTCCAAACCCCTGCATCCAGTGGCTGGTGGAGACAGGAGGGTGGGATTCATTTTAATCAATCCAAATTGGTTCCATCGATATTTACCAACTGTAACAATTATATTTTGAAGACCACAATACATTTACATACACTTCCATGCATCTTGAAGGCCACTGATCTTTTTGGGTGTGAATTGAGAAAACAGATGAAGAACAAAAATAATTTCATTATTTTTTTACAGAATATCTTAGCTCCCCGAGTCAGTTCAGTGATATGAGTAAGAGTGAATCGGCCTGAGTTAGTTTCAGCGTGCACGCCCGAGAGACATAGAAACATAGAAAATAGGTGCATGAGTAGGCCATTCAGTCCTTCGAGCCTGCACCGCCATTCAATATGATCATGGCTGATCATCCAACTCATATCCTGTACCTGCCTTCTTTCCATACCCCCTGATCCCTTTAGCCACAAGGGCCACATCTAACTCCCTCTTAAATATAGCCAATGAACTGGCCTCAACTACCTTCTGTGTCAGAGAATTCCACAGATTCACTACTCTCTGTGTGAAAAAATGTTTTTCTCATCTCGGTCCTAAAAGACTTCCCCTTTATCCTTAAACTGTGACCTCTTGTTCTGGACTTCCACAACATCGGGAACAATCTTCCTGCATCAAGCCTGTCCAACCCCTTAAGAATGTTGTAAGTTTCTGTAAGATCCCCCCTCAATCTTCTAAATTCTAGCGATTACAAGCCGAGTCTATCCAGTCTTTCTTCATATGAAAGTCCTTACAACCCAGTCTGGTGAACCTTTTCTGTACTCCCTCTATGGCAAGAATGTCTTTCCTCAGATTAGGAGATCAAAACTGTACGCAATACTCCAGGTGTGGTCTCACCACGACCCTGTACAACTGCAGTAGAATCTCCCTGCTCCTGTACTGAAATACTTTTGCTATGAATGCTAACATACCATTCGCTTTCTTCACTGCCTGCTGCACCTGCATGCCTACTTTCAATGACTGGTGTACCATGACACCCAGGTCTCGTTGCATCTCCCCTTTTCCTAATGGGCCACCATTCAGATAATAGTCGACTTTCCTGTTTTTGCTGCCAAAGTGGATAACCTCACATTTATCCACATTATACTGCATCTGCCATGCATTTGCCCACTCACCCAACCTATCCAAGTCACCATGCATCCTCCTAGAATCCTCCTCACAGCTAACACTGCCCCCCAGCTTCGTGTCATCCGCAAACTTGTTCCCGATGTTGGGGAAGTCCAGAACAAGGGGTCACAGTTTAAAGATAAGGGGGAAATCTTTTAGGACCGAGATGAGAATAACATTTTTCACACATAGTGATGAGTCTCTGGAATTCTCTGCCACAGAAGGTAGCTGAGGTTAGTTCATTGGCTATATTTAATAGGGAGTTAGATGTGGCCCTTGTGGCTGGAGGGATCAGGGGGTATGGAGAGAAGGCAGGTACGGGATACTGAGTTGGATGATCAGCCATGATCATATTGAATGGCGGTGCAGGCTCGAAGGGCTGAATGGCCTACTCCTGCACCTATTTTCTATGTTTCTATGAATTGGGTGTCAAATTAAACTTTTTAGGTGTTATCTGATGGGATAAATTGCAGACTTGATTTTTTAAACCTCAAAATGTTGTAACATTGCTGCAAACAAGTGTTAGAAAAATGCTCCACTTCGATCTGCATAGTCTGCTTTGATCTGTTATTTTCACACCTTAAACCCCTGTCTCACGGTGCGAGTTGGCCCACGAGTGACCCCGAGTTTTCACTCGTGGTGATCACGTACAGCCAACGTAGCGGGAACGTGGGACCTCGCGCGATCAACTTGTCCACTCGTGGCGCTAACGGCAGGTACCCGCGAAACTTGTGAACTCGTGAAAAAAGTCAAACATGTTTGACTTTTTTCACGAGTCAAATTTAGTGTTCAAGTTTAAAATTGAAACATTTAGACTCGTTGTAAGAACGTAGGGCCCGTGCGTTTAACGTAGTGATTCGTGAGTCTACCGTGGGAACTCTTTAAAATATTTCAGTGCCATTCACATTTGAGTCTTAATCACAAAATTTAATTCACCCGTAGACTAAATATTCTTTGTTTTTTGGTCATTTTCGCCTTATTTTCCCATGTGTACAATTTTATATATAATGTATATCCTAAAAATATGTTAAAAAAAACTAGGAGTGAAAAAAAAGTTTAATTACCACAGGAGTTGGAAAATCATTCTATTAGAATGATTAAAAAAAAACATTCCAATGTCTAAACACTGGGCTTCAGCCCTATCCTACCCTTTCGGGGGGTGATTAGTGCAGTTATTTATTGGAAAATTAGCTATAAAAACCATGGAGATGAATCAATGAACATTGGATTTTCCTGACGCGTAGATTTGGTGTTGCGGTCCGGCCAAGAGGAGGTGATGTGGACACGGTTTCAGTTACAGTTCTAGAGGAACATTGCTTCCGATCTAAGTCTCTTATGCACTCCTCAGAAGAACTGGGTGTGCTCTTCACCATTATGGCTCCCAGCCTACAGGTTTCTGATCTGAACAACTAACTTCTTCCCAATTTCTCCTCCACCCACTCCCCCACCCCCCCTATTTCCCTCTCCTCCTCGGCGCTCTTGTTCACTCACACCTTCCCTCCCTCCCTCCATCCCTCTCGCAGGGCTTGGTTCAAAGGGGGCAACGAGCCAAGCGGGGTCTGAACCCTTTCTGAAAACGAGCGCAAAGAGTAAAAAGTATTGTCAAGCGCTCCAAACATTGTTTAAAATAAGTAAATCCGACCTTGGCTAATAATTTAAAAATAAATCCTTATACAAAACTAACACCCTACAAACTCTCTGTCTCTCACGCTGCCTGTTGCCTTGTGGGGGGTGTGTGTCGGAGAGAGTGGGTGTGGAGGGGACCCGATGAGAATGTTACCACTATAGGATGGCGAGCTTGGGCTCTGAGCTGCAGTGATAGAGAGCAGAGAGAGAGAGAGGGAGGGAGAGAGAGTGGGTGTGCGCGTCAGCAGCAAAGTTATATACAACGGGGGTACACAAAATGCTGGAGAAACTCAGCGGGTGCAGCAGCATCTAAGGAGCGAAGGAGTGAAGGAGACAGGTGACGTTTCGGGTCGAGACCCTTATATACAACGGGCTTGTACGCGCTGGCAAGATGGGTTTCCTTTGTTCTGGTCCGGGGCTTCAGCGAGATCGGAGAGAATTAAGTCTCCCTTGCACACCACTCCTAACCCAAGGGCCTTGTCACCCCAGACAGATTAATGACGCCCCCCCCCCTCCCCAACCTCCCTCACGCCTGGGCACCAAAGCAGCTCAGGAGGCGAACCCTGAGCTCCGTCTCCCAACAATCTGATGCGCATTTTCCCTCTGTAGGTCATATTAATAGATGCAGCCGCGCTGATTTCTATCTTTAACTCAAAGCCACAGGATGGAGATGTCTTCTTTAACATTGTTGCTTTATTAAAACATACCTTCATTCACGGTTGGCTCAAGTGTAACGGGAGAGGAACTTGGTAACTCGGGAGAGCACCTTGGAACATCGCATAAAGAACATGCCCGTGAGAACTCGGTTAAACACTTGACCATAAACTTTGAATCTCGTGCATAACCACGAGTCCGTTTTTTTTCTTTCACTTGGGGTCACTCTTGGGTGGACTCGCACTGTGAGACAGGGCCTTTACCAGGTCATATCTCCAGACTCCCTCTCAGACTCCCTCTCCCCTGACTCTCCGTTTGAAAAAGGGTCTCGACCCGAAACTTCACCCATTTCATCTCTCCACAGATACTACCTGGCCCGCTGAGTTACTCCAGTATGTTGTGTGTATCTTAGAAAAATGCTACCCCATTATTTGACCAGTCATTTGCAATCATTCCTCAGGCCTGCGGTCAGTTAAGTTTAGAGATACAGAATGGAAACAGGCCCTTCGGACCATCGAGTTCACACCATCCATTGAATACCCTTTCACACCAGCTCAATGCTATTCCACTTTCTTTATTGGAGATGCTCGGACTACCTTAAATCAGATTTTAGTGAACTTTATCTTGCACTAAACGTAATTCCCATTATCATATTTCTGTACCCTGTGGATGGCCCGATTGTAATCATGTATTGTCTTTCTGTTGTCTGGTTAGCACACAACAAAAGTCAAAGTCAAACAAACTTTATTGTCTTTTAGAAATACATCGATATATGCAGTTCCAAACGAAATTCCGTTGCATTTGGCTCCCTGTGCAACACGATAGTTAACAGAAAGATAAACATGGATAACATGGATAAAAAGGATAAAAGGATAAATAGACAATGGTGGCAGCCCATTACATGGCATTCAGGAGTCTGATGGCTCGTGGAAAGAAGCTGTTGCAGAACCTTGATGTTCTGCTCCTTATGTTACGAGATCTTTTGCCCGAGGGCAGCCGAGTGAACAGTTCGTGATGGAGATGTGTGGGGTCTTTTATAATACTGCTGGCCTTAGACATGCAACGTCTGGTCGCAATATCCCCGATTGAGGGGAGAGAAGTCCCGATGATTTTTGCCGCTGTCCTCACCACTCTGCACGGACTTCCAGTCGGTGCTTTTTATTGTGCACATGACAATAAATTAAACTAAGCTTCCTACAAAGTAGAAGCAATTTACAGACACCAATTAACCTACAAGACTTCTGGCTTCCAGCTTTCTTTCGTCCCGCCCTTCAATCAGTCTGAAGAAGGGTCCTGAACCTATGTGTGTTCTCCAGGGATGCTGACTGTCCTGCTGAGTTATTGCAGCAGTTTGTGTCTTCTCTAACGTGCAAACCCGCACACCTTTCAAGGAAATGTAGGGAGTCATGGTGGCGCAGCGGCAGAGTTGCTGCCGTACAGCACCAGAGACCTGGGTTCGATCCTGTCTGCGGGTGCTGTGTGCTGCCCTGTTCATACGGAATAGGAGTAGAATTAGGCCATTCAGCCATGACTGGTCTATCTCTCCCTCCTAACCCCATTCTCCTGCCCTCTCCCCATAACCTCTGACACGCGTACTAATCAAGAATCTATCTATGTATTAAAAATATCCACTGACTTGGCCTCTACAGTCTTCTGTGGCAATAGATATTAAAGTGGATTGCACTACAAAGAAGCTAATCGTGTGGAGTTGAAATCTTTGTATGGTTTACTTGGTCTCCAACAGATGCGGATAAGGTTGCTAACAATTGGGCGGTACAAAGCTGCCGCCTTACAGAGCCTGAGACCCGGTTCGATCCTGACTATGGGTACTGTCCGCACGGAGTTTGTACGTTTCCCCTGTGACTGCGTGGGTTTTCTCCGGGTGCCCCAGTTTCCTCCCGCACTCCAAAGACGTGCAGGGTTGCAGGTTGATTGGCTTCTGTAAATTGTACATTGTCCCTATTGTGTAGGATAGTGCTAGTGTATGGGGTGATTGGTGGTCGGCGTGGATTCGGTGGGCCAAAGGGCCTCTTTCCAACGCTAAGTCTAAAATAGTTACAACATCCACTGCAGTAGGCAAAGGTCTCGTTAATTTTAAATTATTGACATTTAGATTGATTTTTCCGATGCTTTTACACACTGTTTTGCAAAGGATCATGTTTTGAGCAAATAATCAACCCTACTTAACATTAGGATCTACATTCTCTCCTCCGATTTGAAACTGCAGGGAGTCCAAGATAATGAAAGATAAGACTGTCCCCAATGACATTCCAGGAGTCATATACAGAGCAACTTTCAAACCATTATACCCTTAGCACCATACACCACGGAAACAAGCCTTTCAATCCAACTTGCCCGAACCGGCCAAGATGTCCCTTTTCTACGCCAGTCCTACCTGCCCATGTTTGGCCCATACCCCTCAAAACCTTTTCTATGCATGTTCAGTTGACTTTTAAATATTGTATAGTTCCTGCCACAACTACCTCCTCTGGCAGCTCGCTCCCAAAACCAAACACCCTTCAGATTCTTATTAAATCTTGCCCCTCTCACCTTAACCACTGACACTTTTGAAAAATATAAAAGTGGATAAGTCTCCAGGTCCTGACAGGATATTCCCTAGGACATTGAGGGAATTAAGTGTAGAAATAGCAGGGGCTATGACAGAAATATTTCAAATGTCATTAGAAACGGGAATAGTGCCGGAGGATTGGCGTACTGCGCATGTTGTTCCATTGTTTAAAAAGGGTTCAAAGAATAAACCTAGCAATTATAGACCTGTTAGTTTGACGTCAGTGGTGGGCAAATTAATGGAAAGGATACTTAGAGATAATATATATATAAGCATCTGGATAAACAGGGTCTGATCAAGAACAGTCAACATGGATTTGTGCCTGGAAGGTTTAACATGTTTTACAAACCTTCTTGAATTTTTTGAAGAGGTTACTAGGGAAATTGATGAGGGTAAAGCAATGTATGTTGTCTATATGGATTTCAGTAAGGCCTTTGACAAGGTTCCCCATGGAAGGTTGGTTAAGAAGGTTCAATCTTTGGGTGTTAATGGCGGAGTTGCAAGATGGATTCAACAGTGGCTGAATGGGAGATGCCAGAGAGTAATGGTGGATGGCTGTTCGTCAGGGTGGAAGCCGGTGACCAGTGGATTGCCTCGGGGATCTTTGTTGGGTCCACTGTTGTTTGTCATGTACATCAAGATCTAGATGATGGGGTGGAAAATTGGATAAGTAAGTATGCAGATGATACTAAGATAGGTGGTGCTGTGGATAATGAAGTAGATTTTCAAAGTCTACAGAGAGATTTTGGACATTTGGAAGAGTGGGCTGAAAGATGGCAGATGGAGTTTAATGCTGATAAGTGTGAGGTGCTACATCTTGGCAGGACAAATCAAAATAGGACGTACGTGGTAAATGGTAGGGAATTGAGGAATGCTGTGGAACAGAGGGATCTAGGAATAACTGCATAGTTCCCTGAAGGTGGAATCACATGTAGATAGGGTGGTAAAGAAAGCTTTTGATGTGCTGGCCTTTATAAATCAGAGCATTGAATATAGGAGTGGGGAAGTAATGTTAAAATTGTACAAGGCATTGGTGAGACCAATTCTGGAGTATGGTGTACAATTTTGGCCGCCTAATTATAGGAAGGATGTCAACAAAATAGAGAGATTACAGAGGAGATTTACTAGAATGTTGCCTGGGTTCCAGCAACTAAGTTACAGAGAAACGTTGAACAAGTTAGGTCTTTATTCTTTGGAGCACAGAAGGTTAAGGGGGGACTTGATTGAGGTCTTTAAAATGATGAAAGGGATAGACAGAGTTGCGTGGATAAGCTTTTCCCATTGAGGGTAGGGAAGATTCAAACAAGGGGGCATGACATGAGAATTAAGGGACAGAAGTTTAGGGGTAACATCAGGGGTAACTTCTTTACTTAGAGAGTGGTGGCTGTGTGGAATGATCTTCCAGCAGAAGTGGTGGAGGCAGGATCGATTTTAACATTTAAAAGTAAAGTGGATAGGTATATGGACGTGAAGGGAATGGAGGGGTATGGTCTGAGTGCAGGTAGATGGGACTAGGGGAAAATAAATGGTCGGCACGGACTGGAAGGGCCGAGGAGGCCAGTTTCCGTGCTGTAATTGTTATATGGTTAAACCCACATCCTCTGGTTCTTGATTCATCTCCCCTGGGCAAAAGACCCTCTGCATTCACTCTTCCTATGCCCCTCATGAATTTATACACCGCTGTTTGATCACCTCTCAGCCATGGTAGACTCGCTGCCATACAGTGCTGGAGACCCAGGTTCCATCCTGACTGGGTGCTGTCTGTAGGGAGTTTGTATGTTCTCCCTATGACCGCGAGTGATTTTCTTCAGGTGCTCATATATTAATCGAAGAAGAGTTAGGCCATTCGGCCCATCGAGCTTAATCCACCGTTCAATCATGGCCAATCTATTTCTCCCTCCTAACCTCCTGCTCCCCATAATCGATGACTAATCACCCGTTCTCCGGTTTCCTCCAACACTTCAAAGATATAAAGGATTGTAAGTTAATTGGCTTCAGAAAATTGTCCCTGGCGTGCAGGAACGAGTGCATCCTATCCAATTGGTCAGAAATGTTGCCCATTTCCTTCGCTCCATAGATGCTGCCGCACCCGCTGAGTTTCTCCAGCATCTGCAGTTCCTTCTTGAACATCCTACCCAATGATTGGTCGGCACGGAATCAGTGGGCCGAAGGGCCTGTTTCCATGCTGTGTCTCCGGTATAAAGACGTATCTTGAGCTGTGGAAGAATGCCATGCACGTACCACAATGCTTTTGTAGACATTCCCATTGCCGTTCTCGAGACTGATGCGGATGATGCAATTTTCCTCATTCGACATACGGCCCTTCGAGCCAGCACCGCCATTCATTGTGATCATGGCTGATTGTCTGCTAACAATAACCCGTGCCTGCCTTCTCCCCATATCCGTTGACTCCACTAGCCTCTAGAACTCTATCCAACTCTCTCTTAAATCCATCCAGTGATTTGGCCTCCACTGCCCTCTGTGGCAGGGAATTCCATAAATTCGCAACTCTCTTGGTAAAAAAGTTTTTTTCTCATCTCAGTCTTAAATGACCTCCGCTTTATTTTAAGATTGTGGCTCCTGGTTCTGGACTCACCCAACATTGGGAACATTTTTCCTGCATCCAGCTTGTCCAGTCCTCTTATAATTTCATTTCGGAGTCACGTGAGTGACTTCGTGAAGAACCCGCCAGCACGCATGCGCGACATATCGTCGCAACGCATTGCTGCCGACGGCTGGAGGGGAGCGCGGCTCCCCACCAGCCCTTCAGAGGGCCGACTCAGGTAAGGCTAAGCACCCTAGAGTTGGTGTTCCTGTTGTGGCGAGTGTTTTCTCTCCAAACAGGAACATGGAAGGAGTAAGGGCCAGGACATCCGTAGGAGTTGCCGGCCACTTATCCCGGAGCCTTCCTCAACGGCTGCACCTGCGAGTCGGGCCGGGAAATAGGGGCGGGAGTCGGGGAGCCCTGTCGTCACAGGACCCGACCCACCAATATACCGCAGCTCTTCCGGCACCAGGTTCACCTCGACGAGGTGTAGGCCGATGAACGGAGCCTCAGCAGTTCCGCAGAACATGAGGACTCCGACCGCCCGAGTTCTAAGGGCGAAGGGCGTATTGACCGGATGGAGCGGATGTTGGAACTCCTCCTGCAACAGAATCAGCGGCAAGAAGAATCCAGCTCCAGAGGGCACAGGGAGATATCACCATCGTCAGCAGGCAGCCAGAGGATGAGGACATTTTGGGTCATACGCCAGCTACATCGGAGGCCCCTCAGGAAGAACTCCTCGATGTAGCGACAAAATTTGCATTATCGGAGACATCGGGACTACCCCTCAACCACAAACTGGCTGCCACCGTGGAGTTCCTGACCAACCATCAGCTCCAGGAGGAGGTCCTGTCGGAGGCCATAAAACAGGCACAAAGCCCCAGCGAACTGCAACTTCCTCAACGTGCCCATAGTCAATACGCCAATCTGGGGCAACATCAGCCCAAGGATCAGGACCCAGGAGATGAAGCTCCAGCGGATCCTGAAGCTGCTCACTGCTGGGATTACCGCGTTTGCGCGGTCGGTGGACGGGGAGGATCTGAGCACCAAGCAGAGGATGCTCTGGCTCTATTGTGTACCACACAGTATGAGATTAACGCCTTCAGGAAGAGTGTCATCAAACCCACGCTGAACCCAAAATTTGCGTGGTTATGCAAAGCACCTCCTATGCCGCCACCCAGACAGTTGTTCGGGGAAGACCTCCCGAAGAGGGTCAAGGAGCTGGATGATCACGCTAAGACGGTGGGACTCATGCGGTCACATATCTCGACCAGGCAGCAGGCCAGGGAAGTGCCATTTTCCAGGCCACGAGGCCCTGCCGTTAGACCAGCAGGACCTACGCTCCAGCTCCGCCTCAATTTCAGCAGCCTCAACAACCTAGGCCTTTTAGGGCTAGGCCCCAGCGGCCAGCATGGAAAATGCGGGCGCCGCATTATCAGCTCAACCCAGCACCTCCACATCCGGCCAAACATATCAAGGACCGCCGATAACCATGAAGGTAAGGCGGTCTGGATTTCATGCACCTGCATGTTTAACTTCACATGTTGGTGGGAGACTACGGCTCTTTCCGGAGCATGTGGAACCATCACTTCTGATGAGTTTATCTTACAAAGTATTCAAGGCCATGAGATTGAATTCATCAATGGTAAAATACCTCCATCCCAGCATATGCCAGATCGGAAATTTACACTGTCCAGCAAAGAAGCGGCAGTAGGCTATGCTGAAATTTTAAGGCTACAAGGGAAAGGGATAGAAAGAACTATACACAAACCAATTGAATTTGTATCCAACGTATTTACAAAAACCAAGAGGGATGGAGGATGTCGGGTTATTTTTTGACCTGACCCATTTGAATACTTTTGTAACATATACCCATTTCAAAATGGAAATGTTCGAAACAGCCAAGTTATTGCGTTCTGAGGGCTGCTTTGTGGCATGCATTGATTTAAAAGATGCATGCTATTCAGTATCCATTCAGAAACACCACAGGAAGTTCTTGCAATTTACCTGGATGGATCAGCTCTGGCAATACAGAGCGTTGCAAATGGGCTTACACAGCCCTAGATTATTTACTAAATTGCTCAAACCAATACTGGCTACACTAAGGAGACAAAATCACATCGTGATGGCCTATCGAGATGATATCCTAATTATTGGGAATCAGCGGAACTGGCAGTTTCAGCCACCGTGGAAATTTTTCAGGAAATGGGGTTCATTATCCATCCAGATAAATCAAAGTCCTGCCCTTCACAGGTCATGGATTATCTGGGGTTTACGGTAGTTTCCAATCGCATGATGGCCACCATACCAACTAACTAGGTTGGGGATGTCACCCAAGTATGCAAGGATCTAGTCTGGGCCAGTATACCATCAAAGACAAACTACTAAGGTGATTGGCAAGATTGTAGCACTTTTTCCAGCTGCCCAATACGGACCTTTGCATTATCAAAATTTGCAGAGAGCCAAGATCTCAGCGTTAAAACTGAACGCTGGACATTTCGATAGACCAATGCAGCTGCCTCTCAAGGCACAGATTGAGTTACAATGGTGGATTGACAATATTTATGACTCACTTAAACCCATCATTTTGCCCAATCCGATGGTATACTTACAAACAGACGCAAGCTCCCATGGCTGGGGAGCTACGGACAACTACTCTAGTTGTGGGGGCAGATGGGACACCCTTGAATCCACCCTGTTGTTGTCACAAGGGATAAACTATTTGGAGATGCTAGGAACATTTCACGGACTTCGAGTTTATTGTTCTAACCTTACTGATGCTCATGTCCGTCTCCAAATAGATAATACCACTGCGGTGGCATATCTAACCATATGGGTGGTACCAGGTCAGTTTCATGTGATGAATTGGCAAATACAATTTGGCTCTGGTGTGTTCGACGGAATATTTGGATTTCAGCTACCTATTTACCAGGTCAGCTCAATACAGTGGCGGACACCAGGTCACGCAAATTCAATGACAACATCGAGTGGATGTTGAATCCCCAAATATCCGCTAAAATTACAGCCAAATTTGGTGAACCTCTTTGCGTCACGGTTGAACCATCAGGTACCAACATACGTTTCGTGGGAACCAGATCCTGGGGCAATGGCGATGGATGCGTTCTTGCTGGACTGGGGGAAATGGGTTTCTATGCATTTCCTCCATTTTGCCTCATCAGTCGGGTGTTGCGGAAAATCCAGACAGATGCTGCTAAGGGCATTCTTATCATACCCGACTGGCCTACGCAGCCATGGGATCCGGTGGTCCTTGATATGATCAGTCAACCTTGGGTCCTCTTAGAGGATTACCCACAATTGGTAACAAATCCTGTGTCAGGGGAACCACATCCCTGCCACAGTCATCTAAACTTGTTGGCTTGAAGGTTCTGCACAGGCCATTACTGCGGTATGGCCTATCATCTAGAACCATGGATACCATCGGAGCGTCATGCCGGGAGTCCACCAGGCGGCAATATCTCACACACATCCGGAAATGGGAATCCTACTGCGGCCGCTCCCACATTGCATACGACGCTGTAACCATAACCGACGTATTGGAATTCCTGGCGGGGTTGCACCATGTGAACATCTGAGCTACAATGCCATCAACAGCGCCAGGAGTGCGCTGTCATTCTACCTCAATATTGAGGTAGGATCCAACAGGCTGGTGTCCAGACTCATGCGGGGAATATTCAATTCCAATCCGCCCAGACCACGTTATAACATCACCTGGGATATCGGGAAGGTATTAACCCTGCTCAGGACGTGGTCGCCCATGGAGGGGCTTGAGCTGGACAAACTCACCCTGAAGCTGGTGATGTTACTGGCTCTGACTTCAGCGCAGAGGGTACAGACACTCCACAAGGTCCGGATCGACAGGATGATCTCTACCCCTGCGGAAGTAATCTTCTTCATAAATGAATTAGTCAAGCAGCATAGACCTGAGTTCACAGGGCTGCAGCTGAAGTTCCCAGCATACCCCGCTGATGCAAGGCTATGTTTAGCCGCCCATATCCGTCACTATGTGAAAGTGACGAGAAAACTGAGGGGAATGGAGAAATACTTGCTCATCACCCACAAGAAACCTCACCATAGAGTGACGGTCCAGACGATATCCAGGTGGCTCAGGATCGTCTTGGGTAAGTCACGTATTGACACTAATGTCTTCAAATCCCATTCCACCAGGGCTGCATCAACTTCGACGGCAAGGGTCATGGAGGTGCCCATGGACCATATTCCTGCCACAGCAGGATGGGCGAACGAAGACACCTTCCAGCGGTTCTACAATAAACCTGTTGCCGCTCCTCTACAGTTCGCGGAGGCCGTGCTGAATGCAGGTCAAGAACGTGGAGATGTCCCCGAGTGAGGGTTTCTTTCTTTTGTTGTTAACAAATATTGTTCTTATTTTTCAGTACAAGCAGTCTGGAAAGTTGATTACTCCTATCCATCCTTATAAGTGGTGTGTGACAGCATGGACGTGGTCCAGGGCATGAAATCACAGAGCTTTGAAGTCTTCACGAAGTCACTCACGTGACTCCGAAATGAAATAGTAAGATTAAATGAGAACTTACCAGTTTGAAGTTTGATCTTTATTTTATGAGGAGTTGCGATGAGGGATTTCGTGCCCTCCGCTCCCAACCCTCGATCATAAATCAACTGGTAATTAGAGTCTCTTCAATCTTACTATACCAAGCCATTTCTCTGTTGTTGTTTCTGTGATTCCACACCGCTACTTTGAAGAATGTCGCGCATGCGTGCTGGCGGTTCTTCACGAAATCCCTCATCGCAACTCCTCATAAAATAAAGATCAACCTTTGAACTGGTATGTTCTCGTTTAATCTTACTATTTTATATGTTTCTATAAGATTCCCCCTCATCCTTCTTCCTCATATAAGATCCCCCCTCATCCTTCAATCTTTCCTCACATGACAGTCCCGCCATACCAGGGATCAATCTCGTGAACCTACGCTGCACTGCCTCAATCTCAAGGATGTCCTTCCTCAAATTAGGAGACCAAAACTGTACATAATACTCCAGATGTGGTCTCACCAGAGCCCTAGACAACTGCAGAAGAACCTCTTTACTCCTGTACTGAAATCCTCTTGTTATGAAGGTCAACATTCCGTTAGCTTTCTTCACTGCCTGCTGTACCTGCACGCCAACTTTCAGTAACTGGTGTATAAGGACACCCAGGTCTCGCTGTACCTCCCGCTTACCTAACCCCATTGAGATAATAATCTGCCCCCTTGTTTTTGCCAC
Organism: Raja brachyura; assembly: GCA_963514005.1. The sequence continues at coordinate 1,585,537 of OY740825.1, read as the reverse complement.
CAAAGTGGATAACCTCACATTTATCTATATTATACTGCAACTGCCATGCATCTGTCCACTCACTCAACCTGTCCAGGTCACCCTGCAACCTCCTAACATCCTATTCACAGTTCACAATGCCACCTTGCTTTGTGTCATCCGCAAAATTGCTAGTGTTGCTCCTAATTCCCTCTTCCAAATCATTCATATATATGGTAAACAGTTGCGCCCCTTCTGTTGTTGTACTCGGGAAGTGGCGCTGTGGAGCTGCAGGATGCCCCCGAGATGGTGCGCTTGTGGTCCTTGGGATTGTGGAGGCAGGAAGGCTAGCATAAATGGTGCCGATCAATGACGACTCCCGAAAACAAGCCCCTTTTCACATTTCCCACTTTTATATTCAGAAGTCACAAATATATTGCAGCAACGGTAGGGTTGCTGGCATACAGTGCCGGAGACCAGGGTTCCATCCTAACAGTGGGTGCTGTCTGTAGGGAGTTTGTACGTTCTCCCGATGACCGCAAGGGATTTTCTTCAAGTGCTTATACGTTCATAGAAGCACAGTTAGGCCATTCGGCCCATCGAGCTTAATCCGCAATTCAATCATGGCCAATCTTTATCTCCTAACCACATTCTCCTGCCTTCTCCACATAACCGATGACTAATCACCCGTGCGCCGTTTTCTCCCACACTGCAAAGATATACGGGATTGTAAGTTAATTGGCTTCTTTAAATTGTCCCTAGCGTGCAGAAACTAGTGCATCCTACCCAATCGGCCCGAAACGTCGCCTGTTTTCTTCACTCAATAGATGCTGCCGCACCCGCAGAGTTTCTCCAGCATTTTTGTCTACCTTCGATTTTCCAGCATCTGCAGTTCCTTCTTGAACATCCTATCCAATCATTGGTCGGCACGGAATCATTGGGCCGGAAGGCCTGTTTCCATGCTGTGTCTCGGCAATAAAGTAGTATCTGAGCCGTGGAAGAATGCCATGCACGTACCACAATACTTTCGTAGACATTCCCATTGCCGTTCTTGAGGCTGATGCAGATGATGCAATTTTTCTCATTCTGCTTGTTGTACTCAGGAAGTGGCACCGTGGAGCTGCAGGAAGTCCCCGAGATGGTGCGCTTGTGGTCCTTGGGATTGTGGACGCAGGAAGGCAAGCATAAAATGGTGCTGATCAATGACAAGACTCCCGAAGAGGCCGTGTCCAATGAGTGGGTGGATGAGCAAGATGATAATGATTCATTCGGCTGGAAAACAAAACAGTAAGGTTAGCAATTTTGATATTTCCAATCCAACTTTCCAGTTCTATCATCAAGCCAGGCTGCTCCCATCCTCTACATAGGATGGGTGGTGATCTTATAAAATCATGAGATTAGTTGCTGCCTCTCAGATCCAGAGACCCGGGTTCGACCCTGACCTCAGGACCTGTCCATGCGCAGTTTGCACATTCACCCTGTGAATACGTAGGTTTCCTCTGGTTTCAAGAGTCAAGAATGTTTTATTGTCATATCCCATTTCCTCTCACATCCCAAAGATGTGCAGGGTTATTGGTTATTTAGGTTCCGTAAATTGTCCTTAGTGTGTAGCATAGAACTAATGAATGGGGTGATCACAGGTCGGCATGGATTCAGTGGGCCGAATGGACTGTTTCTCTAAGGTAAACTAAACTAAATATTGGTGTGATGCACTTGCAACATGCAAAGTTTCACTTGTACTGTATTGCTTCTACATAACACAACGACTGCTTAAAAAGCAGCCAAGTCTTCTTTGGTCGACTTTACCGATACAGCGCGGAAACAGGCTCTTCGGCCCACCGAGTCCACAACGACCAGCGATCCCCACACACTATCCTATCCATGGACAATTTACGACTTGCAGAAGCCAATTAACCTACAAAACTGCATGTCTTTAGATGTGGGAGGAAGCCGGAGCACCCGGGGAAAACCTACGTGGTCACGGAGAACGTAAACTCCGTACAGGCAGCACCCGTGGTCGGGATCGAACATGGGTCTCTGGCGCTGCAAGGCAGCAACTCTACTGCAGTGCAACAAAGTGCTGGAATAAGTCAGCCCACTCCATAGATCTCAGCTTCACTTTATCCTTCCTCACGATCCACACGCTCAATTAAAGCTCCTCCACTTACGCGACCTCCACTAAAGATCACAAACTTGCCTTTCTCCAGACCAGGCCCCCCAGCGACTCCAGCACTTTGTCTGGAGTAACTGAGTGAGTGAGTGAGTGAGATTGTGGGTGAAGTGAGTGTGAGTGAGTAAGTGAGAGTGTGAGTGAGAGTGAAGTGAGTGAGAGTGCGTGAGTGACTGAGTGGGTGAGAGCATGGGTGAGAGAGTGGGGGTCGGTTAGTGAGTGTATGTGAGTGAATGAGAGTGAGTGAGTGTGGGCGAGGGTGTGTGAGTGGGTGAGAATGTGTGAAAGGGTGAGTGTGGGTGAGTGAATGGGAGAGTGTGGATGAGTGTGAATGGGTGTGAAGAATGAATGAGTGGGTGTAGAATGAGTGAGTGGGCGGGTGAAGATTGAGTGAGTAGGTGAGTGAGGGAAGAGCGAGTGAGAGTGAGTGAGTATGACAGTGAGTGCGTGAAGAGTGAGTGGGAGAGTGAGTTCGTGGGTGAGTGAGAGTGAATCAGTGATTGAGTGAGTTAGTTAGTATGAGTGGGTGAGTGAAGAGTGAGAGAGACTGAGAGGGTGAGAGTGGGTCAGTAAATGAGAGTCAGTGTGAGTGAGAGTGTGGGTGAATGGAGTGCGCGAGTGAGTGGGTGTGAGAGTGAATGAGAGGGTGAGTGAGTGTGAATGAGTGAGATTCATTGAGAAGGGAGTGTGAGTGAGCGAGTGAATGAGAGAGTGTGAGTGAGAGTCAGTGTGAGTGAGAGTGTGGGTGAATGAAGAGGGAGTGAGTGAGAGCGAGGGTGAGTGGGTGAGTGAGAATGAGAGAGTGCGTGGATGAGTGCAAGTGAGTAAGTGGATGTAGAGTGGGTGCGTGCGTGGGTGAGTGAGAGTGAATGGGTAAGGGAGTGAGAGTGAATGGGTGAGTGAGTGTGATTGCGTGAGTGGGTGAGAGAGTGAGTGAGTGAGAGATTGAGAGGGTGAGTAAGTGTGAGTGAATGAGATTGAGTGAGAGAGGGAGTGTGAGTGAGTGGGTGAGTGAGATTGAGAGAGCGTGGGTAAGTGCAAGTGAGTAAGTGGATGTAGAGAGTGAGTGAATGTGAGTGAGTGTGGGTAAGTGGGCAAGTGTGAGAGTGAATGAAAGTATGTGGGTTTTGAGTGAGTGAGTTTGGGCGAGTGAAGAGTGAGTGAGTGTGTGGGTGAGTGCAAAGCGAGGGTGAGTGAGAGTTAGTGAGTAGTGGGTGAGTGAGCGTCGAAGGACGAGATGCCGAAGCAAAGAAGTGGAAGCCAAATAACTGAGCGGAAGCGACGCTGAAAAGGCAAATAATCAAAAGGGGTGCAAGGCTGAAAAGCCAAATAACCGAACGGACGCAACGCTGAAAAGCCAAATAACCGAAAGGGCGAGACGCCAACTAACCGAACGGGAATGACAACGAAAAGCCAACTCACCGAAAGAGGCGAATCGCCGAAAAGTCAAATAACCGAAAGGCCGGGACGTCTAAAAACCAACTAACCGAACTGAAACAACAACGAAAAGCCAACTCACTAAAAGGGCGGATGGCAGAAAAGCCAAATAACCGAATGGGCCGGATGTCTAAAAGCCAACTCGCCAAACAGACGCATCACCGAAAAGCCAAATAATGAAAATGGCGTCGATGATGATGGGGGGGGGGGGGGTGGGATTTGTCAGCGATTGTTCCAGACCGCCGCATCCACGACATCATTGGCCGGGGCAGACGGGGGAGTCATTTTTAATTTTCCTTTGCCGATTTTGGCCTTTCCTAAATATAAAATAAAACCCTAAGTGATTGGAACTTTAGGTTGATTTAACAAAATAATAATCCAAATTGGTTCCATTGATATTTACACCAACTGTAACAATTATATTTTGACTACCACAATACATTTACATACACTACCCTGCATCTTCAAGGCCACAGGTCCTTTTCGCTGTGAATCGAGAAATCAGGTGAAACAAATATGACTTTTTTTAAAGAATATCTTAGCTCCCTGAGTCAGTTCAGTGATATGAGTAAGTGTGAATCGGCATGAGTTAGTGTCAGTGTGCATGCACGAGAGACGAGAAGTGTCGGCGCTACGCTGCCTCTGGTCTTTATTCCCAGTAAGCAGAATTCTTCCAAGTTCTGTGGACCCCCAGCTGAGGCGGAGGGCGGCCGTGGCCGGACAGTATTGACCCCGGGAAGAGAGTGCGGGCTGTCCTGAAGGATGCGCTCCTTCGGCCGCTTACACCACGGGCTAGGCAGAATCTCTGGAGAGAAGGAATGGGTGACGTTTAGAGTCGAGACCCATCAGAGTGAACTGAACTCTCGTTGGTGAGAGTACTTGTGATTGTCTGAGGAAAGGTCTCCACCCAAAAGGTCACCCATTCCTTCTATCCAGAGATGATCTGTCCAGCTGATGATGAGCCAGCACCGCCATTTATTGTGATCATGGTTGATTGTCCCCAATCAATAACCCGTGCCTGCCTTCTCCCCATATCCCTTGATTCCACCAGCCCCTAGAGCTCTATCTAACTCTCTTAAATCCATCCAGTAATTTGGCCTCCACTGCCCTCTGTGGCAGGGAATTTCACAACTCTGGGTGAAAAAGTTTTTTCTCACCTCAGTCCTAAATAGCCTCCCCTTTATTCTAAGACTGTGGCCCCTGGTTCTGGCCTCATCCAACATTGGGAACATTTTTCCTCCATCTAGCCTGTCCAGTCCTTTTATAATTTTGTATGTTTCCAGAAGAACCCCCTTCATCCTTCTAAACTCTAGTTAATACAAGCATAGTCTTTTCAATCTTTCCTCATATGACTGGTCGGCACGGACTGGAAGGGCCGAGAGGGCCTGTTTCCGTGCTGTAAGCAAACTGGTTCCATTGGGCCTCAGCACCCCCATGTGCAACTGGCTACTAGACTTCCTCACTGACAGACCCCAGTCAGTGAGGGTTGGAAATCACACCTCTAACATAATCTCTCTGAGCACCGGCTCCCATCAGGGCTGTGTCCTGAGTCCACTGCTGTTTACCCTGATGACCCACGACTGTTGTGCCAGGTTTAGTACAAACCACGTCATGAAGTACGCAGATGACATAACAGTGGTGGGCCTCATCAAGGACGACAAAGAGCTGGCTTACAGGGAGGAGGTGAAACAACTGGTGGACTGGTGCAATACGAACAACCTGATCCTGAATGTCGAAAAAACAAAGGAGGTCATCGTCGACTTCAGGACAACTGGCACAGTCCCACACCACTTCACATCGATGACAGCGATGTGGAGGTGGTCAGTAGCACTAAGTTCCTGGGGGTGCAGATCACTAACAGTCTGACCTGGTCAAATAACAACTCATCAACAGTTAAGAGAGCGCAGCAGCGGTTGCACTTTCTGCACCGGATGAGAAGAGCTCACCTCCCCCATCCCATCCTCACCACTTTCTGCAGGGGCACCATAGAGAGTATTTTGACCAGCTGTATCTCTGTCTGGTTTGGGGACTGTAAAGCCTCCGACTGGAAGTCCGTGCAGAGAGTGGTGAGGACAGCGGAAAAAATCATCGGGACTTCTCTCCCCTCAATCGGGGATATCGCGACCAAAAGTTGCGAGTCTAAGGCCAGCAGTATTATAAAAGACCCCACACATCTCCATCACGGACTGTTCACTCTGCTGCCCTCGGGCAAAAGATATCGTAGCATAAGGAGCAGAACATCAAGGTTCTGCAACAGCTTCTTCCCACGAGCCATCAGACTCCTGAATGCCATGTAATGGGCTGCCACCATTGTCTATTTATCCTTTTATCCATTTTATCCATGTCTATCCTGATGTTAACTAGCGTGTTGCACAGGGAGCCAAATGCAACGGAATTTTGTTTGGAATTGCATATATCGATGTATTTCTAAATGACAATAAAGTTTGTTCGACTTTGACTTTGTAATTGTTACAGCATTGTAATTGTTATATGGTTATGACAGTCCCGCCATCCCAGGGATCAATCTCATGAACCTATGCTGCACTCCCTCAATCACAAGGATGTCCTTCCTGTAGACCAAAACTGTATACAATACTTCAGATGTGGTCTTACCAGAGCCCTATACAACTGCAGAAGAACTTCTCTACTCCTACACTGAAATCCTCTTGTGATGAAAGCCAACATTCCATTAGCTTTCTTCACTGACTGCTGTACCTACACGCCAAATTTCAGTGACTGGTGTACAAGGACACCCAGGTCTCGCTGTACCTCCCCCTTACCTAACCTAACCTAACCCCATTGGGATAATATTCTGCCCCCTTGTTTTTTTCCACCAAAGTGAACCTCACATTTATCTGGGTCTGAAGAAGGGTCTCGACCCGAAACGTCGCGTATCTCCTTCGCTCCTTAGATGCTGCTGCACCCGCTGAGTTTCTCCAGCTTTTTGTGTAACCCTCACATTTATCTATATTATACTGCATCTGGCACGCATCTGTCCACTCACTAAACCTGTCCAGGTTACCCTGCAACCTCTTAACATCCTCTTCACAGTTCACACTGCTGCCCAGCTTTGTGTCATCCACAAACTTGCTCGTGTTGCTCCTAATTCCCACTTCCAAATCATTAATATATATGGAAAACAGTTGCGGCCCCACTTCTTTCTTGATAAGTGCAAAACATTAGCTATCCTCCAATCCACAGAAACTGATCCTGAAGCTATTGAACATTGGAAAATGATCACCAAGTACCTTCCCACACAAGACTACCCGGAGCTGGAGGGTGACACTGGGCACTCTGAACCAGAGCACCAAGGTGTAGGCGGCCGAAGGAGCGTATCCTTCAGGACAGCCCGCACTCTCTTCCCGGGGTCAGTACTGTCCTGCCATGGCCGCCCTCCACCTCAGCTGGGGGTCCACGAAAGTTGGAAGAATTGGGCATGCTGTTTTGAGTTCTGTTTGAGTTCTCCTTTGTAATTTCCCCTGTGAAAGAGGGGTTATTACTGTTCTTTTATTGTTTAAGACATTCATTGGATAATTTAAACAATACAGTGCAGACACAATAGACAATAGGTGCTGGAGGAGGCCATTCGGCTCTTCGAGCCAGCAACGCCATTCAATGTGATCATGGCTGATCATCCCCAATCAGTATCTCATTCCTGCCTTCTCCCCATATCCCCTGACTCTGCTATTTTTGAGACCCCTATCTAGCTCTCTCTTGAAAGCATCCAGAGAACCTGCCTCTGAGGCAGAGAATTCCACAGGCTCACCACTCTCTACGAGAAAGTGTTTCCTCGTCTCCACTCTAAAAGGCTTACTCCTTATTCTTAAACTGTGGCCCCTGGTTCTGGACTCCCCCAACATCCGGAATATTTTTCCTGCCTCTAGCATGTCCAAACCCTTAACAATCTTATGTTTCAATGAGATCCCCTCTCATCCTTCTAAACTCCAGAGTGTACAAGCCCAGCTGCTCCATTCTCTCAGCATATGACTGTCCCACCATCCCGGGAATTAACCTTGTAAACCTACGCTGCACTCCCTCAATAGCAAGAATGTCCTTCCTCAAATTAGGGAACCAAAACTGCACACAATACCCCAGGTGTGGTCTCACTAGGGCTCTTCCCGTCTCTCGGGGGTGCACGCTGACACTAACTCACGCCGATTCACACTTACTTATATCACTGAACAGACTCAGGGAGCTAAAATATTCTTTAAAAAAAGTCATATTTTTATCATCTGGTTTCTTGATTCACACCCAAAAGGACAAGTGGCCTTCAAGATGCACGGTAGTGTACGTATATGTGTTGTGGTATTCAAAATATAGTTGTTACAGTTGGTGTAAATATCTATGGAACCAATTATTATTTTATTAAATCAACCAAAAGTTCCAATCACATGGGGTTTTATTTACTATTTAGGAAAGTCCAAAATCGACCCCCATCCTCCCGTCTCCCCAGGCCAGCGATGTGATGGACGCGGGAGTCTGGACCAATCTCTGAGAACTCCCACCACCCCCGACGACGTCATGTATGCTATTTTGCTTTTTGGCGATACTTTAGTTCTGTGAGTTGGCTTTTAGATGTCCCGCCCTTTCGGTTATTTGGTTTTTCGGCGATCCTCCCTTTCGGTGAATTGGGTATTTGTCGCCGTTTACATTTGGTTACTTGGCTTTTAGGCGTCTCGCCCTTTCGGTTACATGGCTTTTCGGCCTTCTCCGTTCGGTTATTTGGATTTTCGGCCTTGCGCCCTTTCGGTTATTTGGCTTTTCATAGAAACATAGAAATTAGGTGCAGGAGTAGGCCATTCGGCCCTTCGAGCCTGCACCGCCATTCAATATGATCATGGCTGATCATCCAACTCAGTATCCCGTACCTGCCTTCTCTCCATACCCTGCGATCCCCTTAGCCACAAGGGCCACATCTAACTCCCTCTTTTTGGCATAGTTTCCTTTCGGTTATTGGCTTTTCGGCGTCATTTCCGTTCGGTTATTTGGCTTCCTCTTCTTCGCTTCGGCATCTCATCCTTCGATGCCATGACTGCACACGGAGAGAGAATGAATGAGAGTGAGTGTGAGTTGAGAGTGTGAGTGAGTGAGTGAGTGAGTGAGTGGGTGAGTGAGTGTGGGTGAGTGTGGGTGAGTGAGGGAAAGTGAGAGAGTGAGTGAGAGTGGGTGAGTGAAGTGTGAGAGTGAGTGTGAGTGAGTGAGAGTGGGTGAGTGACAGTGAGTGAGAGAGTGTGTGTGTGTGAGAGAATTGTGCAGAACACACCAACATTGTCCCTGAATAAAAGGACAGAAAAGCTATAAAAGTCACCTTGCAGGTAGTTGGGACCGCTCAGCATCTGCTACGGCTCCACTGGTCCCTCCATGACACAGATCTCATTTACAAATGTACACACAAAATAGTGAGATTAAACGAGAACTTACCAGTTCGAAGTTTGATCTTTATTTTATGAGGAGTTACGATGAGGGATTACGTGAAGAAGGAGAGCCTGTGCGTCATACTTCAAAGCAGCGGCATGAAATCACAGTAACTACAGTCGAAGTGATATAGCAAGACTCAGAAGACTAGAACTACCAGATGATCTTTGCGATTATGAGGGCCGGGAGCGGAGGGTACGTAATCCCTCATCGTAACTCCTAATAAAATAAAGATCACACTTCAAACTGGTAAGTTTTCGTTTAATCATACTATTTTACTTCAGAGTCACGTGAGTGACTACATGAAGATTTCATAGCTCTGTGATTTCATGGTGTAGATACAGTTCCATACGACACACTGCTTCGGTTGACACAGGATAAACAAATAATGTATTGAACATTGTTTAAATTATCCAATGAATGTCTTAAACAATAAAAGAACTCCTCTTTCACAGGGGAAATTACAAAGGAGAACTCAAACAGAACTCAAAACAGCATGCCCAAATCCTTGCATTGCGAGGACAGGTTTATCATAAATCGTGAAAAGGTTCCTTCACTAGACCATCCTGCGGTGAGGATTTGGTCTGAAGGCACGTCCTGCGCCTTTGCTGCGTATGTTGGAGTGGTTTAAACACATCGGTGTCTACTCCAGCATAATGCAAACCTGTTTTGGAGGAATAGTTTGTACTGACACCATACTGACATATTATCTACAGAAGAATGCATGCTGTCCAGCCGTAACTTTTGCAAAATCTGGACCCATTGCGCTGCCACCAGCACCATGAACATGACCACTTTGAGCGTTAACTTCTGGAAAGGCAGAGATGTAATTGGAGCCCATTGCCAAAGCAGTGTGAGAACTATGCCCACTTCCCAGATTTCCGAATATCTAGGTCTGGGAGGGTTTTGTTAAAATACCTCTTCTGAATCATGCCACCAATAGATGAGATGCGACAGAGTGTTGTCCGTACCCTTGCCCTAAATAGGAGGACAAAGCACTATTAATGACACTATAGCTTAACTGCTCGTCAAAAATGCAATGTAGCAAGGAACTCCATTGCATCCGGTATGCCTGCAACATGATAAGATATATTTGACTGTAAACAGAACATCTCCCATTTCTTAATATGAGATGCATATCGTTTTTTAGTACTATCTCTCCAGGCCACCGTAATCACATCGCCGGTCCTCCTCGATAGTCCGAGTCCCTGGAACAGTCTGGTCAGAAGATACAAATCAACAGATTAATATGATCATGTCAAGGGGAACTCTCCTCCTGTCCCAGGGTGAACCAACAAGTTGCTGCATTTGGGGATAGTCAGGAATGGCTGTGTCATCAGTCTCAAAACCAATGGGAACCCTGACTGTGTGGACCAGTTAGGAACTACCAAACGCCTAAAGCGTAGTTGTGCTCTATTTTGGCGAGACATTGACTGATGAGGCAGAATGGGGAAAAGCGTAAGAACGTACGTCCCTAATGTAGCGAGAATGCATCCTCCGCTACTGCCCCTGGATCTGGTTCCCATGAGACGTAGTTAGGTAACTGGTGATTTAACCCGGATGCAACAGATCTATGTCTGGCAATCCATACCGGCTGACCATCATTTTGAAACTTGGATTCAGCATCCATTCTGTGTTGTCATTGAATTTACGTGACCTGATGTCTGCCACTTTCACGTAATCTCTACCTCGTAGGTAGATATCTGAGACCCAGATGTTTCACGTAATGCACCAGTGCCAGATGAGGTTAGCCAGAGTTTCACAGAATAATTACCTAATTCCACCCATGTGATTGATATGCAACAGCTGTGGTATTGTCAATTTGAAGCTGCACATGCAAATCATGCATTGTTGAGCAGAATGCTTTAGCCTCTGCAGGATTAATGCCTCTTTCACATTCCATCTGCCACCACAGCTAGACTCGGTATCAGTGGCTCCCCATCTCGAAGCGCTCACATCAGTTTGTAAACTGAAGGTTATTGAATCAGAATGTCTCTAGTACATCGTGAGACATTAGTTACAGTTTTATTCGTAGGCAAAGTACTGACATGTTAGTTAAATCAATGATGAACCCCAAATAGCCAATCATTCTAGATGGTACTAATTTGGATTTAATTAGATGGGTGAGGAACCTAACCTCTCAACAGGTGTTTTGGAGCTGAATATTATGCATCTTTCAGATCTATGGTTGCCATATAACACGCTTTTGATATCAGTTGCTTAGCAGTACTGAAAGTTTCCATTTAAAAACATGTTTATACTGGCCCTAAGAGTTAAGTCTGGTTCGGTCCAGAATGACTCGACACCCACCATCGTACTTTTGCCTGGGGAATATTGGACACAAGTTGTTGAGGCTGATATGCCGTCCTTTCAATTACCCTTTTTTTGGAATAATATACCAATTTTATCATTCACTTGTTGAGTTTCTGGTATTGAAAACCCAATACCCGACTAGGTGTATTTTGTACGGGTGGATGTACTTCCGAGATAAGCCCCATTCGAGACCCCCGGATACAGTCCAGTATGAATAGATCCGATGTTATGCAGCACCATGTATCATCAAACAATTGTTACCTACCCCCGACCGGTGTCTGATCTCTAGAGGATATAGAAACATAGAAATTAGGTGCAGGAGTAGGCCATTCGGCCCTTCGAGCCTGCACCGCCATTCAATATGATCATGGCGGGTCATCCAACTCAGTATCCCGTACCTGCCTTCTCTCCATACCTGGACTTTCAATTATCCTGGACTTTCAATTACCCCTTCCTGTTCTGAAAGGGTATGGTTTTTGAGGTGGCATCGTGGTTTCAGGATGAGATTTGATGTGGCCGATTGTTTTTGCCCCATCGTCCAGGTCTTTCCCTGGATATTAGAGGATCTGCGGTAGGTTGTGAACCGTGGGTTGAGCGTAGGCTGGATAGTTATTCGTAAATAATTAATTGTAAAATTCTGGGCATTACACAGCAGGGTCCATATCCTGCTGTGTTTTGATAGTGGTGTCCTTGTACCATTTGCCCAAACGCCATTATTCCTGCTCCAACCAGTTTTTAAGATTTTCTGCAGCCTTAACTAATGCGCCCTCATGATGCGCTCCTTTAGAGCGATGCACAGTTAACAGGTGTTTGATATGTCTGGCGAAGTTTCCTCCATTATGGAGTCCGGGAGCTGGTGAGATGCCATATAATTAAAGTGGTGGCCAGATTGTTATCCATGGCTTCATCAGTTCCTGCCAGTATGGCAAATTGCTGGCCACATCCGGCACATCTGGAGCATAGCTCATGTGCTTTGATGTATGCACATAAGCAGGGACACCAAACTTCAGCGACAGATTCATACTGCCCTGGCTTTTCCCGGCTCATGCTCACGGCAGGTAACATGCAGCCCTAAACAAGGTGCTGCTGTTATGGGTCCATATGCAGACTCGTAGTCATATTATCCTTCATATGTACTCTTTTGCTATATGGACCTCTGCTAGAGGTTGCTGCTGAAAGCTGCTGTGGACCCTGGGGTATAACCCCGGCTGGAACACCTCCTGGTTGTTATCATTTTAGCTATGAGGTGTTCCACGTTACCGAGATGTCCCGAATGTTTATTTTTGGATGGGGGAAAGTCTTTCTGGCCTCCCTCATCAGAGTTGACAGGTCTGGTAAATTTATTCTTGGCCTGCCTCCCGACAGGAGTGGCCACAGTGCTTTAAAGCACCGGAGTTGATGCCGCTGGCTGAACTGCCGGCAGCTCTAAAGTCGACGTCTCAAAAGCTGGTGTCATCCGCTGACCGCAGCTATCAGTTCATGATGAGGAATTTCCCCTATTGAGAGTACAAGCAAGGCTGGCAGAACTCCATCCACCACAACCTCAGCCTCAATAAGTGTTTCGTCAAAGTGCCTTGGCATTACGACGACCCTGGCAAGGGTAATTACTGGATGCTGGACCCGTCCAGCGACGACGTGTTCATCGGCGGGACGACGGCAAACTTCGCTGCGGGACGGTCACGTCCCGGGCAAATTGGCTATCAAGAGGGGACTTCGCCTTTCGACGTCTGGACTGGGTTTGGTGGAACGTAGCAACCCCTTGTATTGGCCGCTGTCAACCTTCCTTTCCTTGCACCATCCGCACAACACTCGCAATTACTCCAGAGCCGCCTCCAGTTTTTTGAACCAGGCTCCCAGTTACAGCTCATTGCTCAGTGGTTGTGGATCCGGGATGGAGCAGATGGTAAGCGGGGATATCTTTCACACGTTGTTGAGGGGATCTGTACAGTGCGGGTACACGGTGAACCCTTGCTCTGTCACCTTGCTGGCGGGGCAAGCGGCTACTGCTTCCCATCCTTGCATCACACGCAGGCGGTGCAGCCGCAGAACGGACACAGGATGCCCTCTCTCCGAGACCCTCAGACCGTCCCTTTCCACCTTCCCATGCAGACTGGCCGCAGGTAGGTTTTACTTTATAGGCGACACTCGCCACTGTTTTAATATTTTTTCCCTTTTAGGAAGTGTCCCTGCTGGCTCCTGTAACCAGCCTTATGGGACCTAGTAAACCGCAGAACGTTTAAAACACTTACCTGCGGGTGTTTTATTTAGTGCTGGTGGAGCTGCACTCTCCAGCCTGTTGGTGCGCCAAACGCGTCTGATCGTAATGACGCGCAGGTGCTCTGGCGAGCCTTCTTCACGTAGTCACTCACGTGACTTCGAAGTAAAATAACAGTCCTCTATAAAGCTGACCAGAATTTGGAGACAAGTGCAATATCATTGGTGACCAACACCCCCTTTCAGCTGTCCTTTGTTGAAGGTGGGTCAAGTTCTGTATATCCAAGAGGAGATTAAATTATTAGGCAGGGAGGGAGGGAGGGGGAAATAGACAGGAAACATCTGCCTCAGATGGAGTTCAAAAAGGCCAACCCAAACACTTTCCAAAAGCGTTTATCATCTGGCCACTGACTGGAGTGAGGGTGGTTCACCAGCTTGAATATGGCCCTGCAGGAAACAAAGCCAAACAACCACATTTAGTCAACGAGTTGGCCAATACGTTTCCTAGCTGACTGCAGTTCTTCTTCTTCCTCAGGATGAAGTCAAAGTTCGTAGAGGGGCCTACCGCACAATAGATGTTGCTGCGTCTAGAATGACCAACTCTGGGGGCAGAAGAGAAAAAAAACAATGAGTACATTTCCAAACGTAGACTGGGCGACCGTTTCGCTGAACACTAGGACTACGAGGCCTACCTGATCATCCGTCTGATAAACATTTCAGTGGTCCTCTGTTATCACGTGTACCGAGGCACAGTGAAGTTTGATTTACCATACAGTCATATCAAAAAAGCACTAAGATGCAAAACTACTTAAAGATTAAACATAAACAGCCATCGCAACGGCATGTGAGAATCTCCAGGGCACACAACATAAGTGGAGATCCACAGCCATCTGTTCAATGTCTGGGCCACACACATGGTCCTTCACCATGATGTGACCAGAGTGGTACGGCCCGCTATCACCCTCTCTGCAGTCCCTGTCCGCCCGAACAGTCAGAAAGCCATCCACATTCGCACCAGACTTTGGGATGTTCTCATGGAGCCATGATTCCGTAAACACCGAGATCACTGCACACACGGCACTCCCTCCGAGTCCTCACCAGTGCAGCAGCACATCCACCTTGATTTTTTCGGCGACCTCAGCATCAAGGAACCTATGTTTTATTTCTCACATCTGGCTTCTGAGAGGATCTGGACAAGCTGATATTCCTTCCAATCTCCTTCCAGGTTGTGGTTTGTCATGGCTCTGGACAAGCTGATATCCAAAAGCGTTCATCATCTGGCCAGTTTGAATGTGGCCCTGCAGGAAACAAAGCCAAACAACCACATTTAGTCAACGAGTTGGCCGATACGTTTCCTAGCAGACTGCTGTTCTTCTTCTTCCTCAGGATGAAGTGAAAGTTCGCAGAGGGGCCTTTCGCATTATTGATGTTGCTGCCGTCTGGAATGACCAACTCTGGGGGCAGATGAGAAAAAAAACAATGAGTAAATTATAAACGTAGACTGGGCGACCGTTTCACTGAGGATCTGGACAAGCTGATATTCTTTCCAATCTCCTTCCAGGTTGTGCTTTGCCATGGCTCTCTGGATAACGACCGGGCACCTGTTTTGGTTGGTAATCTGGAGAGGAAGGGAAAAAGTATTTACTTCAGACGCTAGGTGTATTGAGACAAGACAAGAGAGACAAGAGACATTTATTTGTCACAAGTACCAATTGGTACAGTGAAATGTGTGGTCACCCTACAGCCATACGAATAAAAAAGAACACAGAACACGATAGTCTTTAACATAGATATCCCCACACAGCGGAAACAAAGTTTCCCACTGTGAGGGAAGGCACCAAAGTTCAGTCATCCTCTGTTGTTCACCCAAACCCCTCGCTGTCGCTGCTACGGGCGGCCCGATGTTCAGGCCCTCTCGCTGGGATTCTGGAACTCCGACGTCGGAACGGGAGAACAACCTCAGCGGCTTGGACATCCGAATCGGCCACTTCCTACCTGGATCCGAGGCTCCAAAAGTCCACAGGCCACGCTGGGCAGTGATTCACCCTGACGGCCCCCGGCAAAAGGTCCCAGGACTCTGCGATGTTGAAGTCAGCGCCACCTGCGCTGGAAGCTCCACAAACCACAGCTCAGCGATGTTGAAGCAGCAGGCCCAACACTCCGGAGCATCAAACGGCGATCCAGGTAAGGCATCACCCGCTCCGCGGTGAATCCAGTGTTGCGCCGCTGCTGTAGCTCTGGTCCGGTCCCGGGCAGGAAAGGCCGTGCGAATCCAGTTTGTAGGCCGCGAGGAGGGGGGCGAGGACGCAACTCGGAGAATAGTCGCATCCCCGCCAGGAAGTGAATGCAAAACGGTTTCCCCCTTACCCTACCCCCCTTCCCCACATAGAAAAACTAAAGAAACCTCCAAAACATACTTTTAAAACAGACTAAAAATTAAAAAAGACAGAAAAACAGACAGACTGTAGGCAGAGGCTGCCATCAACGCTGCACCCCTAGATTGAGGATCTACTGAAAGGGATTTAATATGGGTTACCTATTACGAGAAAACAAACGATAACAAATTAGAAAGATGCTCCGCTTCGATCTGCATCGTCTGCTTTGATCTGTCATTTTCATACCTTACCCGTCAATATCTCCAGACACCCTCTCCCCTGACTCTCAGTTTGAAGAAGGGTCTCGACCCGAAACGTCACCCATTCCTACTCTCCACAGACACTGCCTGATCCGCTGAGTTACTCCAGTATATTGTGTGTATCTTAGAAAAATGTTGCCCCATTAATTTGACCAGTCGTTTGCAATCATTCCTCAGGCCTGCGGTCAGTTGAGTTTAGAGATACAGAATGGAAACAGGCCCTTCGGACCATTGAGTTCACACCATCCATTGAATACCCTTTCACACCAGCTCAATGCTATCCCACTTTCTGTTATCAGGCAACTGAACCATTCCACCAACACCTAGAGTGCGGCCTTGAGCTACTCTCTTCCTCATTGGAGATGCTCGGACTACCTTAAATCAGATTTCATTGACTTCGTGAAGAACCCGCCAGCACGCATGCGCGACATATCGTCGCTCGCATTTGCAGACGACGGCTGGAGGTGGAGCGCGGCTCCCCACCAGCCCTTCATAAGGGCCGCTCAGGTGAGTATAGGCAACCTTGAGCTGGTTGTTCCTGCTGTTTGAATAGTATTTTCTTCACAGGGATATGGATAAAAGGAGTACAGGCCGCAGGACTTCCGTAAGGAGTCGTCGGCCACCATTCCCGGAGCCCTCTCCAACGGCAGCACCCGCAAGTCGGGCCGGGAAAAAAGCGCGGAAGTCGGGGAGCCCTGTGACTACAGGACCCAACCCACCAACACAGCTGGATACAGGCGGGGAGCCCGCAGAACAGCAAGTTGGAATGGCGCCTGAGCAGGTAGACCCTGACTCCATCTCTCTTTCTCCATCTGGGAGGGAAATGCTGACTGAAATGAGCAAACGGGTTGCCCGTGCTGCTGCACGGCCCTTCTCCCCGAGCACTCGTGGTAGAGCCATGGATAGAGCTCATCAACAAAGCCCTTGCAGGGCAGAATGTTCACCAGGCGCCGCTAGACTGCGGACTGGTGGCTTGTTGAGACCCGAGTCTACTGGCAGACCAGGAAGGGCCAGTATTGACTCACCACCTAGCAGAACCAGTAGAAGTCGTGCAGGTGGAGTCTCACCACGGTCACCGTATCCCCCATTTCCGTACGTCGCCTGAGTCCAGGAGAAGACAGGCGGCAAGCCCGCGCGGATGTCGGGTCACCACGGTACCTCGGCAGGGACCGGCTTTACACCGCATATGGCCTTTGAGGCAGTCGGACCTAGCTCGTCCATAATTAGAGAAATAAGCAGATCCGCGCGGGAGTCGTACAGTTCCGCTGAGGCGGCTGGCAGCGACTTTACATCACGGCACCGAGATTACCTCGACGCGGTACGGGCCGGTGATAGGAGCCTCAGGAGTTCCTTCGGGCATGAGGGCTCTGACATCCCAATCACTCATGATGAAGGACGCATCGACAGAATGGAGAGGATGATGGAACGGATCCTGCAGAGTCAACGGCAGGAAATGTCCAGTTCAAGGGGATTATTGGATATCGTCAATGGGTAGCATGAGACAGCCAGCGGAAGAAGTGGACATATTGGTACACGAACCAGTAGTACCTGAGGTTCCTCAGGAAGAACTATTGGATGTGGCAGCCAAGTTTGCTTTACCCAAATCGTCGGGGCAACCTCTTAAACCAAAACTGGCTGCTACCATTGACTTTCTCACTAATCACCAACTACAGGATCAGGTCCTTGCGGAAGCCATGAATAGGTACAAGGCACCGAGTAACTGCAACTCACTGAACGTACCTATAGTAAACATGCCTATTTGGGGCAATATAAACCCGGGCATAAGAGCACAGGAAATAAAATTGCAAAGAATCCTGAAATTGCTCACATCTGGGATTACCGCTTTTGCGAGATCGGTGGACGGGATGGATTTAAGCACCGAACAGGAAGATGCTCTTGCGTTGTTGTGTAATACGCAATATGAAATCAATGCGTTTCGAAAGACTACCATCAAGCCCACTCTAAATCCCAAATTCGCGGGGCTATGCAGAGCATCTCCTACACCACCACCCAGACAACTATTTGGGGAAGATCTACCGAAGCAGGTCAGAGATCTGGACGACCATGCCAAAAAGGTGGGTCTTATGAGGTCGTACACCTCAACCAGACAAGCGGCCAGGAAAATGCCATATTCCAGACCGCGGGGTCAAACCGAAAGGCCAGCAAGGACCTACATACCGGCGCCTTCACAATACCAGCAATTTCAACAGCCGAGGCCTTTTTTAGGGCTAGGCCCGCAACGGCCAGCATGGGAGATGCGTCAACCGCATCACCAGCACAACCCAGCACCTCCACGTCCCACCAAAGATGTCAGGGACCGCCGGTAACCATGGAGGTAAGGCGGTCTGGATTTCATGCACTTGCATGTTTAACCTCACATGTTGGAGGTAGATTACGGTTCTTTAAGGAGGCATGGGATACCATCACCTCAGATGAGTTTATTTTACAATGTATTCAAGGCCATGAGATTGAGTTCATAAATGGTCAACTTCCCCCACCTCAGCATATGCCGGATCGCAAATTTGCGCTTTCTGATAAGGAAGTAGCAGAAGGCTGAAATCTTGAGATTAGAAGAAAAAAGGGTGATAGAAAGGACAATCCACGAACCAATTGAATTCGTATCTAACATCTTCACAAAAACCAAGAAAGATGGTGGATGTCGGGTTATCATAGATCTAACCCATTTGAATACCTTTGTAAAATATACCCATTTCAAAATGGACACATTTGAAACAGCCAAATCTCTGGTTTCCGAGGGCTGCTTCATGGCATGCATTGATTTAAAAGATGCATACTATTCGGTATCCATTGAGAAACATCACAGGAAGTTTTTAAAATTTACCTGGATGGATCAACTTTGGCAATACAGAGCTTTGCCCAATGGGCTTACCACAGCCCCTAGATTGTTCACTAAATTACTCAAGCCAGTGTTAGCAACATTGAGGAGACAAAACCATACGGTTATGGCTTACTTGGATGATATCCTAATTATTGGGAATACATTGGAATCAACAAAATTGGCAGTTACAGCCACTGTGACATTATTTCAAAAAATGGGATTTATTATCCATCCAGATAAATCAAAGTTCTGTCCTTCACAGATCATGGACTATTTACGATTGATTCCAATCGAATGATTACCACCATTCCAATTAACAAAGTTGAGGATATCATTGAAGCATGTAATAATCTGGTCTGCGCCAGTATAACATCAATCAGACAAGCTGCCAAGGTGATTGGGAAAATGGTAGCAGCTTTTCCAGCTGCTCAATTCGGACCTTTACATTATCAAAACTTACAAAGATCCAAGATTTCAGCATTAAAATCGGATGCTGGACATTTTGATAGACCCATGCAGCTGCCAGTTAAGGCAAAAATTGAGTTACAATGGTGGATTGACAATATCCGTAACTCATTCAAACCCATCATTGTGCCTCATCCGTTGGTGTACTTACAAACAGACGCCAGCTCCCATGGCTGGGGAGCTACTGACAACAACACTAGTTGTGGGGGCAGATAGAAACATAGAAACATAGAAAATAGGTGCAGGAGTAGGCCATTCGGCCCTTCGAGCCTGCACCGCCATTCAATGTGATCATGGCTGATCATCCAACTCAGTATCCCGTACCTGCCTTCTCTCCATACCCCCTGATCCCTTTAGCCACAAGTGCCACATCTAACACCCTCTTAAATATAGCCAATGAACTGGCCTCAACTACCTTCTGTGGCAGAGAATTCCAGAGACTCACCACTCTCTGTGTAAAGAATGTTTTCCTCATTTCGGTCCTAAAGGAATTCCCCCTTATCCTTAGACTGTGACCCCTTGTTCTGGACTCCCCCAACATCGGGAACAATCTTCCAGCATCTAGCTTGTCCAACCCCTTAAGATGGGACACACTTGAATCTACCCTTTTGTTATCACAAGGGATAAATTATTTGGAGATGCTAGGGGCATTCCACGGACTTAGAGCTTATTGTTCAAACATTACTGACACTCATGTCCGTCTCCAAATAGACAACACCACTGTGGTGGCATATCTAAATCATATGGGCGGTACCAGGTCAATTTCATGTGATGAATTGGCTAATTCAATTTGGCTCTGGTGCATACAACGCAATATTTGGATTTCAGCTACCTACCTACCAGGTAAGCTAAACACAGTGGCGGACACCAGGTCACGAAAATTTAATGACAACATTGAATGGATGTTAAATCCCCAAATATTCGCCAAAATTACAGCCAAATTTGGTAAACCGGATATTGACCTTTTTGCGTCACGGTTAAACCATCAGGTACCAATATATGTATCATGGGAACCAGATCCTGGGGCAATGGCGATGGACGCTTTCTTGCTAGATTGGGGGAAAATGGTTTTTCTACGCATTTCCTCCATTTTGCCTCATCAGTTGCGGAAAATCCAGTCAGATGCTGCTAAAGGCATTCTTATCATACCCGACTGGCCTACACAGCCATGGTATCCGGTGGTCCTTGGAATGATAAGTGAACTAAGGGCCCTCTTAGAGAATTGCCCACAATTGGTGACGAACCCTGTTACAGGGGAACAACATCCCTGCCATAGTCATTTGAAATTGTTGGCTTGCAGGTTCTGAACAGACCATTACTGCAGTATGGTCTCTCAGCAAGGACTATGGAGACAATTGGAGCTTCATGCAGGGAGTCTACAAGACGGCAATATCTGACGCAAATAAGGAAATAAAAACCTACTGCGGCCGCATGAATATTGCATATGACTCCGTCACCATTTCAGATGTGCTGGAATTTCTTGCGGGGTTGCATCATGATGAACACCTCAGCTACAGTGCCATCAATAGCGTCAGGAGTGCGCTATCATTCTACCTCAATATCGAAGTAGGATCCAATAAACTGGTGTCCAAATTAATGCGGTGCATATTTAATGCTAATCCGTCCAGACCCCGTTACAATGTTACCTGGGACATTGGGATAGTATTAACCCTACTCAGGACATGGTCGCCCATGGCTGGACTCGATTTGGACAGAGTCACCCTGAAGCTGGTGATATTATTGGCACTTACCTCGGCACAAAGGGTACAGACGCTTCATAAGATCAAGATTGACAGGATGGTCTCTACCCCAGAGAAAGTAATTTTCTATATTGATGAATTACTAAAGCAGCACAGACCTGGGTTCACAGGGCTACAGCTGGTGTTTCCAGCATATCCCGCTGATGCAAGGCTATGTTTAGCCACCCATATCCGCCACTATATAAAAGTGACGCGGAATTTAAGGGGATTGTAAAATATCTGTTGATCAGCCACAAAAAACCACACCATAGAGTGTCGGTTCAGACGATCTCCAGATGGCTTAGAATCGTCTTGGACACAGCAGATATTGATACTAATGTATTCAAATCCCATTCCACCATGGCTGCACCGACGTCGGCGGCAAAGGTCATGGAGGTGCCCATGGACCATATTCTTGCCACAGCGGGATGGGCTAGTGAAGCCATTTTTCAACAGTTTTACAACAAACCTGTTGCCGCTCCTGTAATGTTCGCGGAGGCCGTGCTGAATGCGGGTCAAGAACATACAGTTACTCCCCAGTGAGGGTTTTTTTCTTTGTTATAATTAATAAACATTATTATTTTTCAGTACATCCAGTCTGAAAACATGATTACTCCTATCCAACCTTATAGTGGCGTGTGTGAGAGCATGGACGTGGTCCAGGGCATGAAATCACAGAGCTTTGAAGTCTTCACGAAGTCACTCACGTGACTCCGAAATGAAATAGTAAGATTAAATGAGAACTTACCAGTTTGAAGTTTGATCTTTATTTTATGAGGAGTTGCGATGAGGGATTTCGTGCCCTCCGCTCCCAACCCTCGATCATAAAGTCAACTGGTAATTAGAGTCTCTTCAATCTTATTATAATAAGTCATTTCTTTGTTTGTTGGTTCTGTGATTCCTCACCGCTGCTTTGAAGAATGTCGCGCATGCGTGCTGGCGGGTTCTTCACGAAATCCCTCATCGCAACTCCTCATAAAATAAAGATCAAACTTCAAACTGGTAAGTTCTCGTTTAATCTTACTATTTTAATTAATTTTATCTTGCACTAAACGTTATTCACGTTATTCCCTTTATCATATTTATCACGACATGAGAATTAAGGGACATAAGTTTAGGGGTAACATGAGGGGGAACTTCTTTACTCAGAGAGTGGTGGCTGTGTGGAATGATCTTCCAGCAGAAATGGTGGAGGCAGGTGGTCGGCGTGGATTCGGTGGGCCAAAGGGCCTCTTTCCAACACTGGAAAGGGCCTGTCCCACCAGCATGCGCCTCCATGCAGTGAGCGCGACCTAACGTGGTCGCTTGGTCCGTCCAGCCTCTCGGGGCCGGTCCCACTTCGATTGTAACATTTAAAAGTAAAGTGGATAGGTATATGGGCGGGAAGGGAATTGAGGGATATGGTCTGAGTGCAGGTAGATGGGACTAGGGGAAAATAAATGGTCGGCACAGACTGGAAGGGCCGAGAAGGCCTGTTTCCGTGCTGTAATTGTTATATGGTTTTATTTCTGTGCCCTGTGGATGGCACGATTGTAATCATGTCTTTCTGTTGTCTGGTTAGCACGCAACAAAAGCATTTTACTGTGCACATGACAATAAATTAAACTAAGCTTCCTACAAATTAGAAGCAATTTACAGACACCAAATTGGCAATTAACCTAAAAGCCTTCTGGCTTCCAGCTTTCTTTCGTCCCGCCCATCAATCAGTCTGAAGAAGGGTCCTGAACCTATGCGTGTTCTCCAGGGATGCTGCCTGTCCTGCTGAGTTATTGCAGCATTTTGTGTCTTCTCCAACGTGCTAACCCAAACACCTTTCAAGGAAATGTAGGGAGTGATGGTGGCACAGCGGCAGACTTGCTGCCGTACAGCACCAGAGACCTGGGTTTGTTCCTGTCCACGGGTGCTGTCTGCTGCCATGTTCATAAGGAATAGGAGTAGAATTAGGCCATTCAGGCATGGCTGATCTATCTCTCCCTCCTAATCTCATTCTCCTACCCTCTCCCCATAATGTCTGACACGCGTACTAATCAGGAATCTATCTATGTATTAAAAATATCCACTAACTTGGCCTCCATGGTCTTCTGTGGCAATAGATATTAAAGTGGACTGTACTACTAAGAAGCTAATCGGGTGGAGTTGAAATCATTGTATAGTTTACTTGGTCTCCAACAGATGCGGATAAGGTTGCTAACAATTGGGCGGTACAAAGCTGCCGCCTTACAGTGCCTGAGACCATGTTCGATCCTGACTATGGGTACTGTCCCCACGGAGTTTGTACGTTCTCCCAGTAACTGCATGGGTTTTCAACGGGTGCCCCGGTTTCCTCACGCACTCCAAAGACGTGCAGCGTTGCAGGTTGATTGGCTTCTGTAAATTGTACATTGTTCCTATTGTGTAGGATAGTGCTGGTGTACGGGGTGATTGGTGGTCGGCGTGGATTCGGTGGGCCAAAGGGCCTCTTTCCAACACTGGAAAGGGCCTGTCCCACCAGCAAGCGCCTCCATGCAGTGAGCGCGACCTAACGTGGTCGCTTGGTCCGTCCGGCCTCTCGGGGCCGGTCCCACTTCGATCACCAGAGCCCCGGAGCCCCGACATCGCGCGGGGCTCCGAAAAACTGACCGTGTTCAAAAATCCTGCACGGCAACGGCTTGTTGGCCCGCAGCCGCCGCGACGCATTACGCACCGCCTCGATGTCGTGCCTCCGTGACCCTCTTGTAATGTGCCTCTGTGACCCTCTCTGTGTGTGCCTCCGTGACCCTCTCTATATGTGTCTCCGTGCCCCTCTCTGTGTGCCTCCGTGTCCCTCTCTGTGTGTCCCTCTCTGTCCTTGCGAACTTACCGCGGACATCGCTCCAACTTCGCGCCGCGTCGCGCCACTCACCGGACCTACGCGCGGCCCCCGCTGCTGGTTTGGTCGCGCTCGCCGCATGCAGGCGTATGCTGGTGGGACCGGCCCTGTACGGGGATCACCCGACCTCCGCGCGGCCCCCGCTTCCAGTTTGCTCGTGCTCACCGCATGGAGTCGCATGCTGGTGGGACAGGCCCTTAAGTCTAAAATAGTTACAACATCCACTGCAGTAGGTCTCGTTAATTTTAAATTATTGAAATTTAGATTAATTTTTCTGATGCTTTTACATCCTGTTTGGCAAAGGATCACGTTTTGAACAAATAATCAACCCTAATTAACATGAGGATCTACATTCTCTCCTCCCATTTCAAACTACAGGGAATCCAAGACAATGTAAGATAAGAGTGTCCCCAATGACATGTTGCCTATTTCCTTCGCTCCATAGATGCTGCTGCACCCGCTGAGTTTCTCCAGCACTTTTGTCTATCCCCAATTACATTCCAGGAGTCATATACAGAGCACCTTTCTAACCATTATACCCTTAGCACCATACCCCACAGAAACAGGCCTTTCAACCCAACTTGCCCAAACCTGCCAAGACGCCCCTTTTCTAAACCAGTCCCACCTGCCCATGTTTGCCCCATATCCCTCGAAACCTTTTTTATGCATGTTCAGTTGACTTTTAAATATTGTATAGTTCCTGCCACAACTACCTCCTCTGGCAGCTCGCTCCCAAAATCCTTCAGATTCCTATTAAATCTTACCCCTCTCACCTTAAACAAATGTTCTCTGGTTCTTGATTCCCCTCCCTTGCTTAAAAGACCCTCTGCATTCACTCTTTCTATTCCCCTCATGATTTTATACACCTCTGTATGATCACCTCTCAGCCTTCTATACCACTGCACCCACCACCCTCTGTGTGAAAAAGCTGCCCCTTAGGTCCCTATTAAATCTTTCCCCTCTCACATTGAAGTGGGTGTATGGAACGAGCTGCCAGAGGAGGAAGTTGAGGCAGGGACTATCGCAACAAAGAGGCAATTGGACAGGTACATGGACAGGACACGTTCGCCCTGTGAACACGTGGGTTTCCTCCTGTTTCAAGAGTCAAGAATGTTTAAATGTCATATCCCATTTCCTCTCACATCCCAAAGATGTGCAGGGTTATTGGTTATTTAGGTTCCGTAAATTGTCCTCAGTGTGTAGCATAGAACTAATGAATGGGGTGATCGCTGGTTGGCACGGATTCAGTGGGTCGAAGGGACTGTTTCTCTAAGGTAAACTAAACTAAATATTGGTGTGATGCATTTGCAACATGCAAAGCTTCACTTGTACTGTATTGCTTCTGCATAACATAATGACTGCTTAAAAAGCAGCCAAGTCTTATTTGAGCGACTTTACAGATACAGAGCGGAAACACCGAGCTCTTCGGCCCACCGAGTCCACACCGACCAACGATCCCCACACAGTATCCTACACACTATTGACAATTTACGACTTGCAGAAGCCAATTAACCTTCCATAGTGAAGACATAACCTTAGTGAAGCCAAATAACAGAACTGAAACAACGCTGAAAAGGCAAATAACCAAAAGGGGTGCAAGGCCGAAAAGCCAAATAACCGAACGGACGCAACGCTGAAAAGCCAAAAAACCGAAAGGGTGAGACTCCTCAAAGCCAACTAACCGAACGGAAACAAATGAAGAAAAGCCAACTCACCCAAAGGGCGGATCGCAGAAAAGCCAAATAACCGAAAGGGCCGGTCATCTAAAAGCCAACTCACCAAATGGAAACTACGACGAAAAGTTAAATAACGGACATGACGTCACTGGGGGGGGGGGGGGACTTGTCAGCGATTGGTCCAGACCCCAGCGTCTATCACATTAATTTTCCTTTGCCGATTTTGGACTTTCCTAAATATAAAATAAAACCCTGATTGGAACTTTCGGTTGATTTATAGAAACATAGAAAATAGGTGCAGGAGGAGTCCATTCGGCACTTCGAGCCAGCACCGCCATTCATTGTGATAATGGCTGATCGTCCCCAATCAATAACCCGTGCCTGCCTTCTCTCCATATCCCTTGACTCCACCAGCCCCTCGAGCTCTATCTAACTCTCTCTTAAATCCATCCAGTGACTTGGCCTCCACTGCCCTCTCTGGCAGGGAATTCCATAAATTCACAACTCTCTGAGTGAGTGAGCGTGTGTGAGACAGAGAGAGAGAGAGGGAGTGAGTGAGTGTGTGTGTGTGAGAATTGCGCAGAACACACCAACATTGTCCCTGAATAAAAGGACAGAAAAGCTATAAAAGTCACCTTCCAGATAGTTGGGACCGCTCAGCATCTGCTACAGCTCCACTGGTCCCTCCATGCCACAGATCTTATTTACAAATGTACACACAAAATAACAGTTCTCTATAAAGCTGACCAGAATTTGAAGACAAGTTTAAAACACTTACCTGCGGGTGCTTTACTTGCCGCTAGTGGAGCTGCGCTCTCCAGCTTGTCGGTGCGCCAAACACGTCTTACTTCGGACTCCCGTGACTCCGAAGTAAAATAACAGTCCTCTATAAAGCTGACCAGAATTTGGAGACTAGTGCAATATCATTGGTGACCAACACCCCCTTTCAACTGTCCTTTGTTGAAGGTGGGTCTAGTTCTGTATATCCAAGAGGAGATTAAATTATTAGGCAGGGAGGGAGGGAGTGGGAAATACACAGGAAACATCTGCCTCTGATGTTGGTCAAAAAGGCCAATCCAAACACTTTCCAAAAGCGTTTATCATCTGGCCACTGACTGGAGTGAGGGTGGTTCACCAGCTTGAATGTGGCCCTGCAGGAAACAAAGCCAAACAACCACATTTAGTCAACAAGTTGGCCGATACATTTCCTAGCTGACTGCAGTTCTTCTTCTTCCTCAGGATGAAGTCAAAGTTCGTAGATCGCATAATAGATGTTGCTGCATCTGGAATGACCAACTCTGGGGGCAGAAGAGGAAAAAAATGAGTACATTTCCAAACGTAGACTGGGCGACCGTTTTGCTGAACACTAGGACTACGAGGCCTACCTGATCACCCGTCTGATAAACATTTCAATGGTCCTCTGTCATCACGTGTACCGAGGCACAGTGAAGTTTGATGGTAAGATTAAATGAGAACTTACCAGTTTGAAGTTTGATCTTTATTTTATGAGGAGTTGCGATGAGGGATTTTGTGAAGAACCCGCCAGCACGCATGCGCGACATCTCTTCAAAGCAGCGGTGTGGAATCACAGAACCAACAAAGAAATGACTTGTTATAGTAAGATTGAAGAGACTCTAGTTACCAGTTGACTTTATGATCGAGGGTTGGGAGCGGAGGGAACGAAATCCCTCATCGCAACTCCTCATAAAATAAAGATCAAACTTCAAACTGGTAAGTTCTCGTTTAATCTTACTATTTCATTTCGGAGTCACGTGAGTGACTTCGTGAAGACTTCAAAGCTCTGTGATTTCACGCCCTGGAGAACGTCCATGCTATCACACACGCCACGATAAGGATGGATAGGAGTAATCAAAAATTTTCAGACTGCTTGTTCTGGAAAAAATAATAATATTTATTAATAATAACAAAAAAGAAAAAACCCTCACTGGGGAGTAGTCGTATGTTCTCGGCCTGCATTCAGCACAGCTTCTGCAAACATTCCAGGAGCGGTAATAGGTTTATTATAAAACCGCTGAAAAGTGGCTTTACTGGCCCATCCCGCTGTGGCAAGTATATGGTCCATGGGCACCTCCATGACCTTTGCCGCCGACGTTGATGCAGCCCTGGTGGAATGGGATTTAAACACGTTAGTGTCAATACCTGCTTCGTTCAAGACGATCCTGAGCCATCTGGAGATCGTCTGTACCGTCACTCTATGGTGAGGTTTTTTGTGGCTGATTAGCAGATATTTTTCCATTCCCCTTATTTTCCGCGTCACTCTTATATAGTGGCGGATATGGGTGGCTATCCATAGCCTAGCATCAGCGGGGTATGCTCGAAACACCAGCTGCAGCCCTGTGAATCCAGGTCTATGTTGCTTAAGTAATTCATCAACAAAGAAAATTACTTTCTCTGGGGTAGAGATCATTCTGTCAATCTTGACCTTGTGAAGAGTCTGTACCCTTTGTGCCGAAGTAAGTGCCAATAACATCACCAGCTTCAGGGTGAGTTTGTCCAATTCAAGCCCAGTCATGGGCGACCACGTCCTGAGCAAGGTCAGTACTTTCCCAATGTCCCAGGTGATGTTGTAACGTGGTCTAGGCGGATTGGAATTAAATATTCCCCGCATCAGTTTGGACACCAGTTTATTGGATCCTACCTCAATATTGAGGTAGGATGATAGTGCACTCCTGGCGCTATTGATGGCACTGTAGCTGAGGTGTTCATCAAGATGTAACCCCGCAAGGAACTCCAGTACATCTGTGATTGAAACGGAGTCATATGCAATGTCTAAGCGGCCGCAGTAGGTTTCCCATTTCCTGATGTGCGATAAATATTGCCGTCTTGTGGACTCCTTGCATGATGCTCCCATGGTATGCATGGTCCTTGATGAGAGACCATACTGCAGTAATGGTCTGTTCAAATCCTGCAAGCCAATAAATTCAAATGACTATGGCAGGGATGTGGCTCCCCTGTAACATGATTTATCACCAATTGTGGGCAACCCTCTAAGAGGACCCATGGTTGACTGATCATGCCAAGGACCACCGGATACCATGACTGAGTAGGCCAGTCGGGTAAGATAAGAATGCCATTAGCAGCATCTAGCTGGATTTTCCGCAGTACCCGACTGATGAGGCAAAATGGAGGAAATGCATAGAAAAACCATTTCCCCCAATCTAGCGAGAACGCGTCCATCGCCATTGCCCCAGGATCTGGTTCCCATGATACATATGTTGGTACCTGATGGTTTAACCGTGACGCAAAAAGGTCAATATCCGGCTTACCAAATTTGGCTGTAATTTTTTCGAATATTTGGGAATTCAACATCCACTCGATGTTGTCATTAAATTTCCGTGACCTGGTGTCCGCCACTGTGTTGAGCTTACCTGGTAAATAGGTAGCTGAAATCCAAATATTCCTTTGTATACACCAGAGCCAAATTGTATTAGCCAATTCATCACATGAAATTGACCTGGTACCGCCCATATGGTTTAGATATGCCACCGCAGTGGTGTTGCCTATTTGGAGACGGACATGAGTGTCAGTAAAGTTTGAACAATAAGCTCTAAGTCCGTGGAATGCCCCAAGCATCTCCAAATAGTTTATCCCTTGTGCTAACAAAAGGGTAGATTCTAGTGAGTCCCATCTGCCCCCACAACTGGTGTTGTTGTCCGTAGCTCCCCAGCCATGGGAGCTTGCGTCTGTTTGTAAGTATACCACCGGACGAGATACAATGATGGGTTTGAATGAATTATAAATATTGTCAATCCACCATTGTAACTCAATTTTTGCCTTGAGTGGCAGCTGCATAGGTCTATCAAAATGTCCAGCATTCAATTTTAACGCTGAAATCTTGGATCTTTGTAAATTTTGATAATGTAAAGGTCCAAATTGAGCAGCTGGAAAAACTGCTACAATTTTCCCAATTACCTTAGCAGTTTGTCTGATTGATGGTATACTGGCGCAGACCAGGTTCTTGCATGTTTGAATGACATCCCCAACTTTGTTAGTTGGTATGGTGGCAATCATGTGATTGGAATCTATCGTGAACCCCAGATAGTCCATGGTCTGTGAAGGACAGAACTTTGATTTATCTGGATGGATAATAAACCCCATTTTTTGAAATATTTCCACAGTGGCTGAAACTGCCAATTTTGCTGATTCCAATGTATGCCCAATAATTAGGATATCATCTAGATAAGCCATGACTGTGTGATTTTCCCCCCTCAGTGTTGCTAGCACTGGCTTGAGTAATTTGGTAAACAGTCTGGGTGCTGTGGTAAGCCCATTGGGCAAAGCTTTATATTGCCAAAGTTGATTCATCCAGATAAATTTCAAGAACTTCCTGTGATGTTTCTGAATGGATACTGAATAGTATGCATCTTTTAAATCAATGCATGCCATGAAGCAGCCCTCAAAAATCAAAGATTTGGCTGTTTCAAACGTGTCCATTTTGAAATGGGTATATTTTACAAAGGTATTCAAATGGGTTAGATCTATAATGACCCGACATCCACCATCTTTTTTGGTTTTTGTAAATATGTTAGATACGAATTCAATTGGTTCATGTGTAGTTCTTTCTATCACACCGTTCTCTTGTAGTCTCAAGATTTCAGCATAGCCTACTGCTGTTTCCTTCCTGGAAAGTGCAAATCTGCGATTCTGCATATGCTGAGGTGGAGGAATTTGGCCATTTATGAACTCAATCTCATAGCCCTGAATACTTTGTAAGATAAACTCATCTGAGGTGATGGTTTCCCATGCCTCCTTAAACTCCTGTAGTCTACCCCCAACATGTGAGGTTAGACATGCCAGTGTATGAAAACCAGACCGCCTTTCCTTCATGGTTATCGGTGGTCCCTGACGTGTTTGGTGGGACGTGGAGGTGCTGGGTTGCGCTGGTAATACGGAAAAGGCCTGGGCTGTTGAGGCTGTTGGTATTGAGGAGGCGCCTGAATGTAGGTCCTTGCTGGCCTATCGGTTTGACCTCGTGGCCTGAAAAAAGGTGTTTTCTTGGCCGTTTGTCTGGTCAAGGTGTGTGACCTCATGAGACCCACTGTTTTAGCATGGTCATCCAAATCTTTGACCTGCTTAGGGAGGTCTTCTCCGAATAGTTGTCTGGGTGGTGGTGTCGGAGGTGCTCTGCATAACCCCGCAAATTTGGGGTTTAATGTTGGCTTAATGATGCTTTTCCTAAAAGCATTGATTTCATATTGCGTATTGCAAAGTAGTGCCAGGGCATCCTACTGTTCGGTGTTCAGATCCACACCATCCACCGACCTCGCAAACGCGGTAATCCCAGATGTAAGTAACTTCAGGATTCTTTGTAATCTCACTTCCTGAGTTCTAATGCCCGGGCTGATATTGCCCCAAATTGGCATGTTGACAATAGGCACATTGAGCGAATTGCAATTGCCCGGTGCCTTGTGTCTGTCCATGGCCTTTGCAAGGACCTCCTCCTGTAGCTGATGGTTTGTGAGGAAATCTATGGTAGCAGCCAGCTTGGTATCGAGGGGTTGTCCCGATGATGTGGGTAATCCAAACTTGGCTGCCACATCCAGGAGCTCTTCCTGGGGAACCTCAGGTGCTACTGGGGCATGTACCAAGATTTCCTCCTCTTCTGGCCTCATGCTGTCCATAGATGATGGGGATATGTTCATGAGTCCCCTGGAACTGTGTGTTTCCGGTCTTTGATTTTGCAGGACTTGTTCCAAAATCCTCTCCATCCGATCTATGCGCCCTTCATCGTGCGTGAATGGGCGGTCAGAGTCCTCATGCCCGAAGGAACTTCTGAGCTCCTATCATCGGCCCGTACCTCGTCGAGGTAATATCGGTGCCGTGACGATAAGTCGCTACCAGCCGCCTCAGCGAAACTGAGCGATTCCCGCGCGGATCTGCTCATACGCCTTCTTTTGGCTGAGCTAAGTCCGGCTGCCTCTGAGGGCATATGCGGTGAAAAGTCGGCACCCAACGCCGCAGCGTGGTGACCTGACATCCACGCGGGCTTGCCCACTGTCCTTTTCCTGGACCCAGACGGCGTACGGTCCCGACCCGCCCCCAGCGGGGGAAGCGGTGACCGTGGCGAGACTCCACCTGTGTGACTCCTCCTGGTCCAACTAGGTGGTGAATCTCTACTGGCCCTTCCTGGTCTGCCAGTGGATTTGGGTCTCGCTGATACTCCGCCCGAGAAGGGCTAGGTTGTCGAGCTCTATCCCTGGCCCTTCTATGAGGGCTCAGGGAGAAGGGCCGTGCAACAGCACATGAACCCTCTTTGCTCGCCTCTGCCAACGATCCTGTTGGCGATAAAGAAATGGAGTCAGGGTTTACCTGCTCCGGCATTATTCCGACTTCCTGCTCTGCGGGAACCCCGCTAGGGCTCAGCTGTGTCGGTGATTCGGGTCCTGTGATTACAGGGCTCCCCGATTTGCGCGCCTTTTTCCCGGCCCGACCAGCGGGTGCTGTAGAAGGGAGCTCCGGGATAGGTGGCCGGCAACTCCTTCCGGAAGTTCTGCGGCCCTTACTCCTTTTGTCCATGTTCCTGTAGGAAAGAAAATATTTCAAACAGAAAACAACCAGCTCAAGGTTGTCTATACTTACCTGAGGTGGTCCTTTTGAAGGGCTGGTGGTGAGCCGCGCTCCACCTCCAGCCGTCGACTGCAAATGCGAGTGACGATATGTCGCGCATGCGTGCTGGCGGGTTCTTCACGAAGTCACTCACGTGACTCCAAAATGAAATTTACCATACAGTCACATCAAAAAAGCACTAAGATACAAAACCACTTAAAGATTAAACATAAACAGCCATCGGAACGGCATGTGAGAATCCTCAGGGCACACAGCATAAGTGGAGATCCACAGCCATCAGTTTAATGTCTGGGCCACACACACAGTCCTTCACCATGTTGTGACCAGAGTTGTACGGACCACTATCACTCTCCCTGCAGTCCCTGTCCGCCCGAACAGTCAGAAAGCCATCCACACTCGCACCAGACTCAGGGATGTTCTCATGGAGCCATGACTCCGTAAACACCAAGATCACTGCACGCACGGCACTCCCTCCGAGTGCAGGCAGCACATCCACCTTGTTTTTTTCGGCGACCTCAGCATCAAGGAACCTATGTTTTATTCCTCACATCTGTCTTCTGAGAGGATCTGGACAAGCTGATATTCCTTCCAATCTCCTTCCAGGTTGTGCTTTGCCAAGGCTGTCTGGATGACGACCGGGGACCTGTTTTGGTTTGTCACCTGGAGAGGGAGGGAAAAAGTATTTACCTCAGACGCTAGGTGTATTGAGACAAGACAAAAGAGTCAAGAGACATTTATTTGTCAAATGTACCAATTGGTACAGTGAAATGTGTGGTCACCATACGGCCAATGAAAAAGAGCACAGAACACGATCGTCTTTAAAATAGATATCCTCTCACAGCAGAAACAATGTTTCGCACTGTGAGGGAAGGTACCAAAGTTCAATCATCCTCCTCTGTTGTCCTCTGTTGTTCACCCGTGGATCGGCGGGCTCCCGAACCCCTCGCTGCTGCTACGGGCGTCCTGATGTTCAGGCCCTCTTGCTGGGATGCTGGAACTCCGACATCGGAACGGGAGAACAACCTCAGCGGCTTGGACATCCGAATCGGCCACTTCCTACCGGGGTCCGAGGCTCCCAAAGTCCACAGGCCACGCTGGGCGGAGATTCACCCTGGCGGCCCCCGGCAAAAGGTCCCAGGACTCTGCGATGTTGAAGTCAGGGCCACCTGCGCTGGAAGCTCTACAAACCACAGCTCAGCGATGTTGAAGCAGCAGGCCCAACACTCCGGAGCATCAAACGGCGATCCAGGTAAGGCATCACCCGCTCTTCCAGCAGAAGTGGTGGAGGCGGAATCGATTGTAACATTTAAAAGTGAATTGGATAGGTATATGGGCAGGGAGGGAATTGAGGGGTATGGTCTGAGTGCAGGTAGATGGGACTAGGGGAAAACAAATGGTCGGCACGGACTGGAAGGGCCGTGAAGGCCTGTTTCTGTGCTGTAATTGTTATATGGTTATCCAGACTGATTCCTGGGATGTCAGGACTTTCATATGAGGAAAGATTGGATAGACTCGGCTTGTACTCGCTGGAATTTAGAAGATTGAGGGGGGATCTTATAGAAACTTACAAAATTCTTAAGGGGTTGGACAAGCTAGATGCTGGAAGATTGTTCCTGATGTTGGGGGAGTCCAGAACAAGGGGTCACAGTCTAAGGATAAGGGGGAATTCCTTTAGGACCGAGATGAGGAAAACATTCTTTACACAGAGAGTGGTGAGTCTCTGGAATTCTCTGCCACAGAAGGTAGTTGAGGCCAGTTCATTGGCGATATTTAAGAGGGCGTTAGCTGTGGCACTTGTGGCTAAAGGGATCAGGGGGTATGGAGGGAAGGCAGGTACGGGATACTGAGTTGGATGATCAGCCATGATCATATTGAATGGCGGTGCAGGCTCGAAGGGCCGAATGGCCTACTCCTGCACCTATTTTTCTATGTTCTATGTTTCTATTTCCATACCCTGTGGATGGCTCGATTGTAATCATGTCTCTCTGTTGTCTGGTTAGCACGCAAAAAAAGCATTTTACTGTGCACATGACAATAAATTAAACTAAGCTTCCTACAAAGTAGAAGCAATTTACAGACACCAAATTGGCAATTAACCTAAAAGCCTTCTGGCTCCAGCTTTCTTTCATCCCGCCCATCAATCAGTCTGAAGAAGGGTCCTGAACATATGCGTGTTCTCCAGGGATGCTGCCTGTCCTGCTGAGTTATTGCAGCATTTTGTGTCTTCTCCAACGTGCTAACCCAAACACCTTTCAAGGAAATGTAGGGAGTGATGGTGGCACAGCAGCAGAGTTGCTGCCGTACAGCACCAGAGACCTGGGTTTGTTCCTGTCCACGGGTGCTGTCTGCTGCCAAGTTCATAAGGAATAGGAGTAGAATTAGGCCATTCAGTCATGGCTGATCTATCTCTCCCTCCTAACCCCATTCTCCTGCTCTCTCCCCATAACCTCTGACACACGTACTAATCAAGAATCTATCTATGTATGAAAAATATCCACTGACTTGGCCTCTACAGTCTTCTGTGACAATAGATATTAAAGTGGACTGTACTACAAAGAAACTAATCGGGTGGAGTTGATATCTTTGTATAGTTTACTTGGTCTCCAACAGATGCGGATAAGGTTGCTAACAATTGGGCGGTACAAAATGCCACCTTACAGAGCCTGAGACCCGGTTCGATCCTGACTATGGGTACTGTCTGCATGGAGTTTGTACGTTCTGCCTGTGACTGTGGGTTTTCTCCGGCTGCCGCGGATTCCTCCCACACTCCAAAGACGTGCAGGGTTGCAGGTTGATTGGCTTCTGTAAATTGTACATTGTCCCTAGTGTGTAGGATAGTGCTAGTGTACGGGGTGATTGGTGGTCGGCATGGACTCGGTGGGCCAAAGGGCCTCTTTCCAACACTGTAAGTCTAAAATAGTTACAACATCCACTGCAGTAGGCAAAGGTCTCGTTAATTTTAAATTATTGACATTTAGATAGATTTTTCTGATGCTTTTGCACCCTGTTTGGCAAAGGATCATGTTTTGAACAAATAATCAACCCTAATTAACATTAGGATCTACATTCTCTCCTCCCATTTCAAACTACTTGGAGTCCAAGACAATGAAAGATAACAGTGTCCCCAATGACATTCCAGGAGTCATATACAGAGCACCTTTCAAACCATTATACCCTTAGCACCATACACCACGGAAATAGGCCTTTCAACCTAACATGCACAAACCGGCCAAAATGCCCGTTTTCTGCGCCATCCTACCTGCCCATGTTTGGCCCATATCCCTCAAAAACTTTTCTATGCATGTACCTGTTTAGTTGACTTTTAAATATTGTATAGTTCCTGCTGCCACTACCTCCTCTGGCAGCTCGCTCCCAAAACCAAACACCCTTCAGATTCCTATTAAATCTTGCCCCTCACACCTTAAACCCATGTCCTCTGGTTCTTGATTCCCCTCCCCTGGGTAAAAGACCCTCTGCATTCAGTCTTTCTATTCCCCTCATGATTTTATATACCTCTGTATGATCACCTCTCAGCCTTCTGTGCCACTGCACCCACCACCCTCTGTGTGAAAAAGTTGCCCCTCAGGTCCCTATTAAAATTTCCCCTCTCACATTGAAGTGGGTGTATGGAATGAGATGCCAGTGGAGGAAGTTGAGGCAGGGACTATCACAAATGGGCAGGTACATGGATTGGACAAGTTTGGAGTGATGTGGGCCAAATGCAGGCAGGTGGGACATGTTGGCCGGTGTGGGCAAGACGGGCAGATGGGCCACACTGCATCACTCTGTCCTCTCGCTCGTCCCCCTTTTGAGAGAAAGCAGAATCTCATTAATGTTTGTGTCTGTTGTAGACTTTGAGCTAAACACCACGAAAACAACCTCTTGTGTTTTCAACTTTTCACATTTACCACTTTTATATTCAAAAGTCACAAATATATTGCAGCAATGGTAGAGTTGCTGCCATACACTGCCGTAGACCTGGGTCCCATCTGACTGGGTGCTGTCTGTAGGGAGTTTGTACGTTCTCCCTATGACTGCAAGGGATTTTCTTCAAGTGCTTATACTTTCAGATAAGCAGAGGTAGGCCATTCGGCCCATCGAGCTTAATCCGCCATTCAATCATGGCCAATCTTTCTCTCCCTCCTAACCCCATTCTCCTGTCTTCTCCCCATAAACGATGACTAATCACCCGTGCTCCGGTTTCCTCCCACACTTCAAAGATATACAGGATTGTAAGTTAATTGGCTTCAGTAAATTGTCCCTAGCATGCAGGAACTAGTGCATCCTACCCAATCAGTCCAAAATGTTGCCTATTTCCTTCGCTCCATCGACGCTGCCACACCCGCTGAGTTTCTCCAGCATTTTTGTCTACCTTCGATTTTCCAGCATCTGCAGTTCCTTCTTGAACATCCTATCCAATCATTGGTCGGCACGGAATAATTGGGCCGAAGGGCCTGTTTCCATGCTGTGTCTCTGCTATAAAGTAGTATCTGAGCCGTGGAAGAATGCCATGCACGTACCACAATGCTTTTGTAGACATTCCCATTGCCGTTCTCGAGACTGATGCGGATGATGGAATTTTCCTCGTTCTGCTTGTTGTACTCAGGAAGTGGTGCCGTGGACCTGCAGGAAGTCCCCGAGATGGTGCACTTGTGGTCCTTGGGATTGTGGAAGCAGGAAGGCTCATAGGAGGCATGGAGTAAATGAGGTGCTAGAGGAGTACAAAGAGTGTAAAAATAATCTTAAGAACGAAATTAGAAAAGCTGAAAGAAGATATGAGGCTGCTGTGGCAAGAAAGGTGAAAGTAAATCCAAAGGGCTTCTGCAGCTATATTAATAGCAAGAGGGATAAAATTGGACCATTAGAGAGCCAGAATGGACAGCTATCTGCAGAGCCAAAAGAGATGGGGGAGATATTGAACAATTTATTTTCTTCGGTATTCACCAAGGAGAAGTTTACTGAACTCTGTGTGGTAAGGGAAAATAGTAGAGTAGCTATGGAAACTATGAGATTCAAAGAGGAGGAAGTACTGACACTTTTGAAAAATATAAAGGTGGATAAGTCTCCAGGTCCTGACAGGATATTCCCTAGGACATTGAGGGAAGTTAGTGTAGAAATAGCAGGGGCTATCACAGAAATATTTCAAATGTCATTAGAAACGGGAATAGTGCTGGAGGATTGGTGTACTGCGCATGTTGTTCCATTGTTTAAAAAGGGTTCAAAGAATAAACCTAGCAATTATAGACCTGTTAGTTTGACGTCAGTGGTGTGCAAATTAATGGAAAGGATACTTCAAGATAATATATAAGTTTCTGGATAAACAGGGTCTGATCAGGAACATCCAACATGGATTTGTGCCTGGAAGGTCATGTTTGACAAACCTCTTGAATTTTTTGAAGAGGTTACTAGGGAAATTGATGAGGGTGAAGCAGTGGATGTTGTCTATATGGACTTCAGTAAGGCCTTTGACAAGGTTCCCCATGGAAGGTTGGTTAAGAAGGTTCAATCTTTGGGTGTTAATGGCGGAGTAGCAAGATGGATTCAACAGTGGCTGAATGGGAGATGCCAGAGAGTAATGGTGGATGGCTGTTTGTCAGGTTGGAAGCCGGTGACCAGTGGGGTGCTTCAGGGATCTGTGTTGGGTCCACTGTTGTTTGTCATGTACATCAATGATCTGGATAATGGGGTGGAAAATTGGATAAATAAGTGTGCAGATGATACTAAGATAGGTGGTGTTGTGGATAATGAAGTAGATTTTCAAAGTCTACAGAGAGATTTGGGCCATTTGGAAGAGTGGGCTGAAAGATGGCAGATGTAGTTTAATGCTGATAAGTGTGAGGTGCTACATCTTGGCAGGACAAATCAAAATAGGACATACATGGTAAATGGTAGGGAATTGAGGAATGCTGTGGAACAGAGGGATCTAGGAATAACTGTACATAGTTCCCTGAAGGTGGAATCGCATGTAGATAGGGTGGTAAAGAAAGCTTTTGGTGTGCTGGCCTTTATACATCAGAGCACTGAATATAGGAGTATGGAAGTAATGTTAAAATTGTACAAGGCATTGGTGAGACAATTTTGGTCGTCTAATTATAGGAAGGATGTCAACAAAATAGAGAGAGTACCGAGGAGATTTACTAGAATGTTGCCTGGGTTCCAGCAACTAAGTTACAGAGAAAGGTTGAACAAGTTAGGTCTTTATTCTTTGGAGCGCAGAAGGTTAAGGGGGGACTTGATTGAGGTCTTTAAAATGATGAAAGGGATAGACAGAGTTGACATGGATAAGCTTTTCCCATTGAGGGTAAGGAAGATTCAAACAAGAGGGCATGACATGAGAATTAAGGGACAGAAGTTTAGGGGTAACATGAGGAGGAACTTCTTTACTCAGAGAGTGGTGGCTGTGTGGAATGAGCTTCCAGCAGAAGTGGTGGAGGCAGGATCGATTTTAACATTTAAAAGTAAAGTGGATAGTTATATGGACGGGAAGGGAATGGAGGGGTATGGTCTGAGTGCAGGTAGTTGGGACTAGGGGAAAATAAATGTTCGGCACGGTCTGGAAGGGCCGAGAGGGCCTGTTTCTGTGCTGTAATTGTTATATGGTTATAAGGCTAGCATAAAAGATCAATGTCCTGATCAATGACGAGACTCCAGAAGAGGTCGTGTCCATTGTGTGGGTGGATGAGCAAGCTGATAACCAACCCGACCTCCCGGTGGCTCAGCACTTCAACTCCCCCTCCCATTGCATATCCGACCTCTCGGTCCTGGGCCTCCTCCACGGCCAGAGTGATCAACACCGCAAGTTGGAGGAACAGCACCTCATATTCCGCTTGGGGAGTCTGCATCCTCTGGGCTTAAACATTGAATTTTCTCAATTCTGTTAACCCAGACTGCCTCCCCCCCACCTCTCCCTCAGCCCTCTGGCCCTGACATTCCTTCTCCATCTCCCCCCCCCCTCCCCAGTCGCACTAGCTTCTCATTTTCACACCACAAACAGCTTACAATGGCCTGCTTCCTTTGTCACCAATACTTTTTTGCATATCTTTCACTCATTGTTCCTTATCTCTCCACATCACTGTTTATATCTCTCGTTTCCCTGATCCCTGACCAGTCTGAAGAAGGGTCTCGACCCGAAACGTCGCCCATCTCCTTCGCTCCTTAGATGCTGCTGCACCCGCTGAGTTTCTCCAGCTTTTTGTGTAACCCTCGATTCTCCAGCATCTGCAGTTCCTTCTTTAACAACTGATAATGAGTCATTCGGCTGGAAAACAAAACAGTAAGGATAGGAATTTAGATATTTCCAATCCAACTTTCCAGTTCTATCATCAAGCCAGGCTGCTCCCATCCTCTATATGGGATGAGTGGTGATATTACAAACGTGTATAAAATCATGAGATTAGTTGCTGCCTCCCAGATCCAGAGACCAGGGTTCGATTCTGACCTCAGGAGCTGTCCATGCGCAGTTTGCACATTCGCCCTGTGAACACGTGGGTTTCGTCCGGTTTCAACAGTCAAGAATGTTTTATTGTCATATCCCATTTCCTCTCATATCCCAAAGATGTGCAGGGTTATTGGTTATTTAGGTTCCGTAAATTGTCCTAAGTGTGTAGCATAGAACTAATGAATGGGGAGATTGGTGGTCGGCATGGATTCACTGGGCCGAAGGGACTGTTTCTCTAAGGTGAACTAAACCAAATATTGGTGTGATCACACGGATCACTAAGGATCACAAACTGGCCTTTCTCCAGACCAGGCCCCCCAGCTACTGTGGAGTTACTCCAGCACTTTGTCTGGAGTAACTGAGTGAGTGAATGAGAGTGAGTGGGTGAGTGAGGGTGAAGTGAGTGAGAGTGAGTGGGTGAGTGAGAGTCAGAGTGGGTGAGTGAGAGTGAATGAATGAAGTGAGTGAGTGAGAGAGAGTGCGTGAGTGACTGAGTGGGTGAGTGGGTGAGTGAGAGAGTGAAGAGTGTGAGAGTGTGGATGAGAGAGAGGCGGTGAGGTAGTGAGAGTGAGTGAATGAGTGAGTGAGTGTGAGTGGGTGAGAGTGAGTGAGTGAGTGAGAACGAGTGAGAGTGAATGAGAGTTTGTGAGAGTGAGTGAGTGAGTGTGAGAGTGAGAGAGTGGGTGGGTGAGTGAGTGTGTCAGTGATTGAGTGAGTGGGTGAGAATGAGTGAGTATGAGAGTGTGAGTGGGTGAGTGAGTGAGCGAGAGACTGAGAGGGTGAGTGAGAGTTCAAGTGAGTTTATTGTCATGTGTCCCTGATAGGGCAATGAAATTCTTGCTTTGCTTCAGCACAACAGAACATAGTAGGCATTGACAGATCAGTGTGCCCATATACCATTACATACGTAAATACACACCTGAATAAATAAACTGATAAAGTGCAAATAACAAACAATGGATTATTAATGTTCAGAGTTTTGTCCGAGCCAGGTTTAATAACCTGATGCCTGTGGGGAAGTAGCTATTCCTGAAACTGGTCGTTGCAGTCTTCAGGCTCCTGTACCTTCTACCTGAAGGCAGCAGGGAGATGAGTGTGTGGCCAGGATGGTGTGGATCCTTGATGATGCTGACAGCCTTTTTGAGGCGGCGACTGCGATAAATCCCATAGATGAAAGGAAGGTCAGAGCCGATGATGGACTGGGCAGTGTTTACTACTTTTTGTAGTCTTTTCCTCTCCAGGGCGCTCAAGTTGCCGAACCAAGCCACGATGCAACTGGTCAGCAAGCTCTCTACTGGTTACCTGTAGAAGTTAGAGTCCTCCTTGACAAACCGACTCTCCGTAATCTTCTCAGGAAGTAGAGGCGCTGATGTGCTTTCTTGATAATTGCATCAGTGTTCTCGGACCAGGAAAGATCTTCAGAGATGTACACTCCCAGGAATTTGAAGCTCTTGACCCTTTCAACCATCGACCCATTGATATAAACGGGACTGTGGGTCCCCATCCTACTCCTTCCAAAGTCCACAATCAGTTCCTTGGTTTTGCTGGTGTTGAGGGCTAGGTTATTGTGCTGGCACCATATGGACAGTTGCTCAATCTCTCTTCTGTACTCCGACTAATCCCCATCAGCGATACGTCCCACAACAGTGGTGTCGTCAGCGAACTTGATGATGGAGTTCGCACTATGACCGGCTACGCAGTCATGAGTATAGAGTGAGTACAGAAGGGAGCTGAGCACGCAGCCTTGAGGTGCTCCCGTGCTGATTGATATCGAGTCTGACACATTTCCACCAACAAGAACAGACTGCGGTCTGTGAATGAGGAAGTCGAGGATCCAATTGCAGAGGGATGCGCAAAGACCCAGTTCTGCAAGTTTGGTAACCAGCTTGGAGGGGATGATAGTATTAAATGCTGAGCTGTAATCGGTGAATAACAGCCTGACATATGAATTTTTGTTGTCCAAGTGGTCCAGAGTGGAGTGGAAAGCCAGGGAGATCGCATCCACCGTTGATCTGTTGTGGCGGTAAGCGAACTGCAGTGGGTGCAGGATTTTGTCGAGGTAGGAGTTGATTTGCGCCATGATAGTGCCACAGGTCGATAGTCATTGAGGCACATCACCTTGCTGTTCTTGGGCACAGGTATAGTTGATGCCCTTTTGAAGCAGGTGAGAACCTCAGACCTCAGAAGTGAGAGGTTGAAAATGTCCGTGAAAACTCCAGCCAGTTGGTCCACACAGGTTTTTAGAACACGACCAGGTATACCATCAGCTCCAGGCGCTTTTCGAGGGTTCTACCCTCTGAAGGATTTCCTGACGTCGGCCTCTGTGACTGAGAGTGAAATACCATCACAGCGAATGGAGGCTCGGGAAGGCACATCGGTGTTGTCCCTATCAACAGTGGACCCAACACAGATCCCTGAAGCACCCCACTGGTCACCGGCTTCCAACCTGACAAACAGCCATCCACCATTACTCTCTGGCATCTCCCATTCAGCCACTGTTGAATCCATCTTGCTACTCCGCCATTAACACCCAAAGATTGAATCTTCTTAACCAACCTTCCATGGGGAACCTTGTCAAAGGCCTTACTGAAATCCATATAGATAACATCCACTGCTTTACCCTCATCAATTTCCCTAGTAACCTCTTCAAAAAATTCAAGAAGGTTTGT
Organism: Raja brachyura; assembly: GCA_963514005.1. The sequence continues at coordinate 1,543,133 of OY740825.1, read as the reverse complement.
CAAACATGACCTTCCAGGCACAAATCCATATTGAATGTTCCCGATCAGACCCTGTTTATCCAAATGCTTATATATATATTATCTTGAAGTATGCTTTCCATTAATTTGCCCACCACTGACGTCAAACTAACAGGTGTATAATTGCTAGGTTTATTCTTTGAACCCTTTTTAAACAATGGAACAACATGCGCAGTACGCCAATCCTCCAGCACTATTCCCGTTTCTAATGACATTTGAAATATTTCTGTGATAGCCCCTGCTATTTCTACACTAACTTCCCTCAATGTCCTAGGGAATATCCTGTCAGGACCTGGAGACTCATCCACTTTTATATTTTTCAAAAGAGTCAGTACTTCCTCCTCTTTGAATCTCATAGTTTCCATAGCTACTCTACTTTTTTCCCTTACCTCACAGAGTTCAATATCCTCCTTGGTGAATACCGAAGAAAATAAATTGTTCAATATCTCCCCCATCTCTTTTGGCTCTGCAGATAGCTGTCCATTCTGGCTCTCTAATGGTCCAATTTGCCCACTCACCCAACCTATCCAAGTCACCATGTAGCCTCCTGGCATCCTCCTCACAGCTAACACTGCCCCCCAGCTTCGTGTCATCCGCAAACTTGGAGATGTTGCATTAAATTCCCTCGTCCAAATCATTAATATGTATTGTAAATAGCTGGGGTCCCAGCATTGAGCCTTGCAGTACCCCACTAGTCACTTCCTGCCATTCTGAAAAGGACCCGTTTACTCCTACTCTTTGCTTCCTGTCTGCCAGCCAGTTCTCTATCCACATCAATACTGAACCCCCAATACTGTGTGCTTTAAGTTTGCATACTAATCTCTTATGTGGGACTTGTGAAAAGCCTTCTGAAAGTCCAGATACAACACATCCACTGGTTCTCCCTTATCCACTCTACTAGTTACATCCTCGAAAAATTCTATAAGATTCGCCAGACATGATTTACCTTTCATAAATCCATGCTGACTTTGTCCAATGATTTCACCACTTTCCAAATGTGCTGCTATCCCATCTTTAATAACGGACGCTAGCATTTTCCCCACTACCGATGTTAGACTAACTGGTCTGTAATTCTCCGTTTTCTGACTCCCTCCATTTTTAAAAAGTGTGGTTACATTAGCTACCCTCCAATCCTCAGGATCTACTCCAGAATCTAAAGAGTTTTGAAAAATTATCACTAATGCATCCACTATTTCTGGCGCTACTTCCTTAAGCACTCTGGGATGCAGCCTACCTGACCCTGAGGATTTATCGGCCTTTAATCCATTCAATTTACCTAACACCACTTTCATTCAGTTCCTCCATCTCATTTGACCCCCGGTCCCCAGCTATTTCCGGCAGATTATTTATGCCTTCCATAGTGAAGACATAACCTTAGTGAAGCTAAATAACCGAACAGAAACAACGCTGAAAAGGCAAATAACCAAAAGGAGTGCAAGACCGAAAAGCCAAATAACCGAATGGACGCAACGCTGAAAAGCCAAAGAACCGAAAGGGCGAGACTCCTCAAAGCCAACTAACTGAATGGAAACAACGACGAAAAGCCAACTCACCGAAAGGGCGGATCGCAGAAAAGCCAAATAACTGAAAGGGCTGGACTTCTAAAAGCCAACTCACCGAACGGAAACGACAACGAAAAATCAAATAACGGACATGACGTCGCTGGGGTGGAGGGACTTGTCAGCGATTGGATCAGACCCCCGCGTCCATCACATCACTGGCTGGGGGACACGGGAGAGTGGGAGTCATTTTTAATTTTCCTTTGCCGATTTTGGACTTTCCTAAATATAAAATAAAACCCCGTGTGATTGGAACTTTCGGTTGATTTATAGAAACATAGAAAATAGGTGGAGGAGGATGCCATTCTACCCTTCGAGCCAGCACCGCCATTCATTGTGATCATGGCTGATTGTCCCCTATCAATAACCCGTGCCTGCCCTCTCCCCATATCCCTTCACTCCACTAGCCCCTAGAGCTCTAACTCTCTTAAATCCGTCCAGTGACTTGGCCTCCACTGCCCTCTCAGAGAATTCCATGAATTCACAACTCTCTGGTTTTTCTCACCTCTTAAATGACCTCCCCTTTATTCTAAGACTGGCCCCTGGTTCTGGACTCACCCAACATTTGGAACATTTTTCCTGCATCTAGCTTGTCCAGTCCTTTTATAATTTGATATGTTTCTATAAGATTCCCCCTCATCCTTCTAAACTCCAGTGAATACAAGCCTAATCTTTTCGATCTTTCCTCATATGACAGTCTCACCATCCCAGTGATCAATCTCGTGAACCCCTGCTGCACTGCCTCAATCACCAGGGTGTCCTTCCACAAATTAGGAGACCAAAACTGTACACAATACTCCAGATGTGGTCTTACCAGAGCCCCGTACAACTGCAGAAGAACCTCTCTACTCCTATACTGAAATCCTCTTGTTCTGAAGGCCAACATTCCATTAGCTTTCTTCACTGCCTGTTGTACCTGCACGCCAACATTCAGTGACCGGTGTACAAGGAGACCCAGGTCTCGCTGTACCTCCCCGTTAACCTAACCCCATTCATATAATAATCGGCCCCCTAGTTTTTGCCACCAAAGTGGATAACCTCACATTTATCTATACTATACTGAATCTGCCACGCATCTGCCCACCCACTCATCCTGTCCTGGTCACCCTACAACCTCCTAACATCCTCTTCACAGTTCACACTGCCACCCAGCTTTGTGTCATCTGCAAACTTGCTAGTGTTGCTCCTAATTCCCTCTTCGAAATCATTAATATATATGGTAAACAGTTGCGGACCCAACATCGAGCCTTGCGGCACTCCACTCGTCACTGCCTGCCATTCTGAAAAGGACCCGTTCACTCCTACTCTTTGCTTCCTGTCTGCCAACTAATTTTCTATCCATGTCAACTTCCTGCCGTCAAAAGCATGTGCTCTAATTTTAGTCACCATTCTCCGGTGCGGAACCTTATCAAAGGCTTTCAGAAAGCCTAGATACACTACATCCACTGGCTCCCCTTCATCCATTTTACTTGTCACATCCTCAAAAAAGTCCAGAAGTTTTCAAGCACCATTTTCCTTTCATAAATCCATGCTGACTTGGACTAATCCCTTTACTGCTATCCAAATGCCCCATTATTACCTCTTTAATAATTGACGCCAGCATCTTTCCCACTCTCAAAGTCAGGCTAACTGGTCTGTAATTCCCTGTTTTCTCTCTCACTCCTTTCTTGAAAAGTGCGATAACATTAGCTATCCTCCAATCCACAGGAACTGATCCTGAATCTATTGAACATTGGAAAATGATCACCAAGCACCTTCCCACACAAGACTGCCCGGGGCTGGAGGGTGACATTGGGCACTCTGAACCCGATCACCAAGGTATAAGCGGCCAAAGGAGCGCATCCTTCTGGACAGCCCGAATTCTCTTCTCGGGGTCAGTGCTGTCCGGCCACAGCCGCCCTCCGCCGCAGCTGGAGGACTATGGAAGTTGGAAGAATTCTGCTTACTGGAAATAAAGACCCGAGGCAGCGCAGCACTGACGCATTAGACAATAGGTGTAGGAGTAGGCCATTCGGCCCTTCGAGCCAGCACCACCAATCAATGTGACCATGGCTGATCACCCCAAATCATCAGTACGTCGTTCCTGCCTTCTCCCCATGTCCCCTGCCTCCACTATTTTTAAGAGCTCTATCTAGCTCTCTCTTGAAAGTATCCAGAGAACCTGCCTCCACAGCCCTCTGAGGCAGAGAATTCCACAGACTCACCACTCTCTGTGAGAAAAAGTGTTTCCTCATCTCCGTTCTAAATGGCTTACTCCTTATTCTTAAACTGTGGCCCCTGGTTCTGGACTCCCCCAACATCGGGAACATGTTCCCTGCCTCTAGCGTGTCCTAACCCTTAACAATCTTATATGTTTCAATGAGATCCCCTCTCATCCTTCTAAACTCTAGAGTGTTCAAGCCAAGCTGCTCCATTTTCTCAGCATAGGACAGTCCCGCCATCTCGGGAATTAACCTTGTAAACCTACGCTGCACACCCTCAATAGCAAGAATGTCCTTCCTCAAATTAGGGGACCAAAACTGCACACAATACTCCAGGTGTGGTCTCACTAGGGCTCTTCCCGTCCCTCGGGCGTGCACGCTGACACTAACTCACGCCGATTCACACTTATATCACTGAACAAACTCAGGGAGCTAAAATATTCTTTTAAAAAAGTCATATTTTTATCATCTGGTTTCTTGATTCACACCCAAAAGTACCAGTGGTCTTCAAGATGCACGGTAGTGTATGTGTTGTGGTAGTCAAAATATAATTGTTACAGTTGGTGTAAATATCTATGGAACCAAATATTATTTTGTTAAATCGACCGAAAGTTCCAATTACATGGGGTTTTATTTTATATTTAGGAAAGTCCAAAACCGGCGAAGGAAAATTAAAAATGATCCCCATCCTCCCGTCTCCCCCGGCCAGTGATGTGATGGACGCGGGGGTCTGGACCAATCGCTGACAAGTCCCACCCCCTGGCGATGTCATGTCCGTTATTTTGCTTTTTGGCGATTTATTCATTCGGTGAGTTGACTTTTAGACGTCCCGCTCTTTCGGTTATTTGGCTTTTCGGCGATCCGCCCTTTCGGTGAATTGGCTTTTTGTCGCCGTTTACGTTCGGTTAGTTGGCTTTTAGGCGTCTCGCCCTTTCGGTTATCTGGCTTTTAGGCGTCTCGCCCTTTCGGTTATTTGGCTTTTAGGCGTCTCGCCCTTTCGGTTATTTGGCTTTTCGGCGTCGTTTCCTTTTGGTTATTTGGCTTCCACTTCTTCACTTCGGCATCTCGTCCTTCGAATGGGTGACTGAGAGTGAGAGAGTGACTCAGATTGAGTGTGAGTTGAGAGTGTGAGTGAGTGGGTGAGTGAGTGCGAGTGAGTGAGTGAGTGCGAGTGAGTGTGGGTGATTGAAGTGTCAGTGAGTGAGAGTGTGTGAATGATTGAGAGTGAGTGGAGAGTGAGAGTGAGTGGAGAGTGAGAGTGAGTGAAGAGTGTGAGAGTGTGTGAGAGAGAGTGAGTGAAAGAGTGTGTGTGAGAATTGCGCAGAACACACCAACAGTGTCCCTGAATAAAGGACAGAAAAGCTATAAAAGTCACCTTCCAGATAGTTGGGACCGCTCAGCATCTGCTACGGCTCCACTGGTCCCTCCATACCACAGATCACATTTACAAATGTACACACATGTTCTCTATAAAACTGACCAAAATTTGTAGACATGGGCAATATCATTGGTGACCAACACCCCCTTTCAGCTGTTGTTTGTTGAAGGTGGGTCTATTTCTGTATATCCAAGAGGAGATTAAATCATTAGGCAGGGAGGGTGGGAGGGGGAAATAGACAGGAAAATTTGCCATGGAGTTCAAAAATGCCAACCCAAACACTTTCCAAAAGCATTTATCATCTGGCCACTGGCTGGAGTGAGGGTGGTTCACCAGTTTGAATGTGGCCCTGCAGGAAACAAAGCCAAATAACCACAATTAGTCAACGAGTTGGCCGATACGTTTCCTAGCTGACTGCAGTTCTTCTTCCTCAGGATGAAGTCAAAGTTCGTAGAGGGGCCTACCGCATAATAGATGTTGCTGCCGTCTGGAATGACCAACTCTGGGGGCAGAAGAGAAAAAAAACAATGAGTACATTTCCAAACGTAGACTGGGCGACCGTTTCGCAGAACATCAGGACTACGAGGCCTACCTGATCACCCGTCTGATAAACATTTCAATGGTCCTCGGTTATCACATGTACCGAGGCACAGTGAGATTTGATTTACCACACAATCACACCAAAAAAGCATTAAGATACAAAACTACATAAAGATTGAACATAAACAGCCACCGCAACGGCATGTGAGAATCCCCAGGGCACACAGCATAAGCGGAGATCCACAGCCATCAGTTCAATGTCTGGGCCACTCACACGCTCCTTCACTGTGATGTGACCATAGTTGTACGGACTACTATCACTCTCTCTGCAGTCCCTGCCGCCTGAACAGTCAGAAAGCCATTCACACTCGCACTGGACTCTGGGATGTTCTCATGGAGCCATGACTCCGTAAACACCAAGATAACTGCACACACGGCACTTCCTCCGAGTCCTCACCAGTGCAGGAAGCACATCCATCTTGTTTTTTTCAGCGACCTCAGCATCAAGGAACCTATGTTTTATTCCTCACACCTGTCTTCTGAGAGGATCTGGACAAGCTGATATTCCTTCCAATCTCCTTCCAGGTTGTGCTTTGACGTGGCTTTCTGGATAACGACCGAGGACCTGTTTTGGTTGGAGAGGAAGGGAAAAAGTATTTACTTCAAACGCTAGGTGTATTGAGACAAGACAAGAGAGACAAGAGACATTTATTTGTCACATGTACCAACAGTGGTACAGTGAAATGTGTGGTCACCATACAACCATACGAATAAAAAAGAGCACAGAACACGATAGTCTTGAACAGATATCCCCGCACAGCAGGATCAAAGTTTCACACTGTGAGGGAAGGCACCAAAGTTCAGTCATCCTCCTCTGCTGTCCTCTGTTGTTCGTCCATGGTCGGACGGCTCCTGAACCCCTCGCTGTCGCTGCTACAGGCGGCCCGATGTTCATGCCCTCTCGCCGGGATGCTGAAACTCCGACGTCGGAATGGGAGAACAACCTCAGCGGCTTGGACATCCGAATCAGCCACTTCCTACCGGAGTCCGCGGCTCCCGAAGTCCACAGGCCACTCTGGGCGGAGATTCACCCTGGCGGCTTTCGGCAAAAGGTCCCAGGACTCCGCGATGTTGAAGTCAGTGCCGCCCGCACTCGAAGCTCCGCTATGTTGAAGCAGCAAGCCCAACACTCCGGAGCTTCAAACAGTGATCCAGGTAAGGCATTGCCCGCTCCGCGGTGAATCCAGTGCTGCGCCGCCGCTGTAGCTGTGGACCGGTCCCCGGCAGGAAAGGCCGTGCCAATCCAGTTGGTAGGCCGTGAGGAGGGGGGCGAGGTCGTGACTCGGAGAATAGTCGCATCCCCGCCGGGAAGTGACTGCAAAACGGATTTACCCCTTACCCCCCTCCCCCACATAGTATTTTGTGTGTATCTTAGAAAAATGCTACCCCATTATTGGACCATTCGTTTGCAATCATTCCTCAGGCCTGCGGTCAGTTAAGTTTAGAGATACAGAATGGAAACAGGCCCTTCGGACCATCGAGTTCACACCATTGAATACCCTTTCACACCAGCTCAATGCTATCCCACTTTCCGTTATCAGGCAACTAAACCATTCCACCAACAACTAGAGTGTGGCCTTGAGCTACTCTCTTCCTCATTGGAGATGCTCGGACTACCTTAAATCAGATTTTAGTGAACTTTATCTTGCACTAAACGTTATCCACATTATTCCCTTTATCATATTTCTGTACCCTGTGGATGGCTCGATTGTAATCATGTATTGTCTTTCTGTTGTCTGGTTAGCACGCAACAAAAGCTTTTTTACTGTGCACATGACAATAAATTAAACTAAGCTTCCTACAGAGTAGAAGCAATTTACAGATACCAATTAACCTACAAGACTTCTGGCTTCCAGCTTTCTTTCGTCCCGCCCTTCAATCAGTTTGAAGAAGGGTCCTGAACCTATGCGTGTTCTCCAGGGATGCTGCCTGTCCTGCCGAGTTATTGCCGCATTTTGTGTCTTCTCTAATGTGCAAACCCGCACACCAGCGTTGCTGCCGTAAAGCACCAAAGACCTGGGTTCGATCCTGTCTGCTGCCATGTTCGTAAGGAATAGGAGTAGAATTAGTCCATTCAGTCATGGCTGATCTATCTCTCCCTCCTAACCCCATTCTCCTGCCCTCTCCCCATAACCTCTGACACGCGTCAGAATCAAGAATCTATCTATGTATTAAAAATATCCACTGACTTGGCCTCTACAGTCTTCTGTGGCAATAGATAATAACGTGGACTGTACTACAAAGAAGCTAACCGGGTGGAGTTGAAATCTTTGTATAGTTTACTTGGTCTCCAACAGATGCGGATAAGGTTGCTAACAATTGGGCGGTACAAAGCTGCCGCCGAACAGCGCCTGAGACCCGGTTCAATCCCGACTATGGGTACTGAATGCACGGAGTTTGTACGTTCTCCCTGATACTGCGTGGGTTTTCTCCGGGCGCCCCAGTTTCCTCCCGCACTCCAAAGACGTGCAGGGTTGCAGGTTGATTGGCTTCTGTAAATCGTACATTGTCCCTATTGTGTAGGATAGTGCTAGTGTGATTGGTGGTCTGCGTGGATTCGGTGGGCCAAAGGGCCTCTTTCCAACATTGTAAGTCTAAAATAGTTACAACATCCACTGCAGTAGGCAAAGGTCTCGTTAACTTTAAATTATTGACATTTAGATTGATTTTTCCAACGCTTTTACACCCTGTTTGGCAAAGGATCATGTTTTGAACAAATAATCAACCCTAATTAACATTAGGATCTACATTCTCTCCTCCCATTTCAAACAACAGGGAGTCCAAGATAATGAAAGATAAGAGTGTCCCAATGACATTCCAGGAGTCATATACAGATCACGTTTCAAACCATTATACCCTTAGTGTGGCGGTTCCCAAGGGTCGGGCCATCCTAAGGGTCAAACCCCTCGGCACGGAAATGGATCGGTCCAGAGGCGGCCCTTGACCAGAGGGTTTAAAGGCAAGGGTTTTGGGTGCTATCTCTCTCTCGTGGACTTCCTTCCAACACGAAGGGACCGAATAAAGGTACTTCTACACCTGGCTTCTCGCCTTAATTTCGGTATCGTACACTACATTGGTGACCCCTGACGCTCCATTGTTGTCATGATGGAGAATAAAGCCCGTCCTTCCTCCTCAAATGCCGACCCAGCCCTGTCCCTGGACGCGCTATCGGTGAAATTGCCTACGTTCTGGACCACCCGGCCGTGCATCTGGTTTCAGCAGGCGGAGGCCCAATTCAACCTGCGGGGCATAACGGTCGATGACACCCGTTTCTATTACCTGGTGGGGGCCCTTGACCAGGACACGATTGAAGAGGTCACAGACTTCATCGCAGATCCCCCGGCCTGAAATACCGTGGCCTTAAGGAGCTCCTGCTTGAGACTTATGGGCTCAGCAGGATGGAGCGCGCTGCCAGGCTCCTTCATATGGAGGGCCTAGGCGACCGACGGCCGTCGAGCCTCCTAAAGGAGATGGTTGCACTTTTGGATGGGCACACGCCGTGCCTATTGTTTGAGTATACTTACCTGCACCTGCTGCTGGCCTACATCCGTCTGCAGCTCACGGATGTCTCCTTCGCCGACATCAGGGCCCTCGGTAGGCGAGCCGACGCGCTGTGGATCGCGTGCCCCGATTACGTCAACGCGCTGGCCGTTGCCAGGCACGGCGACGTGATGCGGACGGCACGCACTGATGATGTCACTCCGGCAGGTCCCAATTTCCTCCGGTGGGGCGGGGGAGCTGTGGAAGGAGTGACAGCTGCATCCCGGAGGCCGAGAAGATCGCCCCCCCTGCGGCCATGGCGGGTACTGCACCTGCAGCCCAGCACCAGCAAGCTCCAAGCGCAGCCAGCAAGAAGCGTTGGTGCTATTACTACCAGTGCTGGGTCGCTGCAGCACGGAGATGCTGTCAGCCATGCACGTTCCCGGGAAATGCCTGGGCCGGCCGCCAATAGTCCCCGCGGCTGCCGGCCAGATCCACCGCCTCTTCGCCTGGGATCGGCACTCCGGGACCCTCTTCCTTGTCGATACCGGGGCAGAGCTGAGCGTCCTGCCCCCTTCGCTGGCCGACATTTGTTCCGGTAAGCGGGGGCCCATCCTCACCGTGGCGAATGGCAGTCCCATCCGCACCTATGGGATTCGAATGGTCCCGATCGTGTTCGGCTCCTGCCACTTCTCGTGGAAGTTCACCATAGCGGACGTCTCCCAACCGTTGCTCGGTGCGGACTTCCTCCGGGCGCATTCCCTCCTGGTGGACGTCAGGCGTCAGCGTTTGGTCAACGCCGCCACAATGGAGCCGATCACGCTACGATTGGACGAGCTGGTGGGACGCCCCCTGGCGTCAGTGGATTCCCGCTTTGCCCGGGTATTGGCCGCATTCCCAAACATCCTGACCCCATAGTTTTGGTCCTCAACCCCCAGTCACGGGGTGGTTCATTTCATTCCAACTACTGGCCCACCTCTCCATGCACGAGCACGCCGCCTGCCGCCGGATAAACTACGTCTGGCACGGCAGGAATTCCTCACAATGGAGTCCTTGGGGATTGTCCGTCCTTCCAGCAGCCCATGGGCATCCCCACTCCACATGGTCGCTAAGGCAAACGGGGGCTGGAGACCTTGCGGGGATTATCGGCGGCTGAATGCCGCAACAACCGCAGATCGGTACCCTGTACCCCACATCCAGGACTTCACCGCCTATTTGGCCGGGACAACTATATTCTCCAAAGTGGATCTGGTACGGGGTTATAACCAGATCCCGGTCCACCTGGAGGATGTACCTAAGACGGCGATAATCACGCCGTTCGGCCTATATGAATTTGTGCGGATGCCGTTCGGCCTCAAGAACGCTGCTCAGGCATTCCAACGCTTGATGGATGGGGTGTGTCGTGGCCTGGACTTTGTTTTCGTCTACCTCAACGACATCCTGGTGGCCTGCCGCTCGCAGCAGGAGCACTGTGCCCACCTCCGGCAGCTCTGTCAGCGGCTCAGCGAGCATGGCTTGGCTGTCAACCTCGCCAAGTGCCGTTTTGGGGTAACCGAAATTGACTTCCTCGGCCACCGCGTGACTTCGCAAGGCGCGGTTCCCCTGCCGGACAGGGTCGACGCCATCCGTCGGTTTCCCCGTCCACACTCGGTGCGCGGCCTGCAGGAGTTCGTCGGGATGGTGGCGTTCTATCACCGTTTTGTGCCATCCGCAGCCCACATCATGCGGCCACTGTATCAACTGCTGGCGGGTGGGCAGCATAAGAACGTCCTGTGGACCAACGAAGCGGTGGCAGCATTTGACGGCGCGAAGGAAGCCCTTGCTGGTGCACCCGCGGGAAAATGCCCCGACAGCGCTCACGGTGGATGCCTCGGAGTCTGCGGTCAGCGCTGTGCTGGAGCAGCTAACCAATGGACGTTGGCGGCCCCTGGCCTTCTTCAGTCGGCACGTCAACCGCGCTCAGACTAAATACAGCGCGTTCGACCGCGAGCTCCTGGCTCTTTACCTAGCAGTGCGCCATTTCCGCTACTTTCTGGAGGGCCGCCCGTTCACCGCCTACACGGACCACAAGCCGCTCACCTTCGCCCTGGCGAAGGTTTCTGACCCCTGGTCCGCACGACAGCAGCAGCAGTTGGCCTACATATCGGAATACACAACAGCCATCCGGTACGTGGAGGGGAAGGAGAACCGGGTGGCCGACGCATTGTCCCGCCCCGCCATCGACGCCGTTTTCACGGTGGCACCCGGAATGGACTATTCTGCCCTGGCGGATGCGCAGCTCACGAACGCTGAGATGCCCGCCTACCGCACTGCCATCTCCGGCCTTCGCCTCGAGGATGTCCCTCTCGGTCCGGAAGGGGCGACGATCTTGTGCGATGTGTCGTCCGGTCAGCCGCACCCCATCGTCCCTGCCGCCTGTCGCCGGAGGGTTTTCGACATGATCCACGGGCTGGCTCACCCATCAATCCGGGCGACGACAACACTGGTGGTTGCTTGGTTCATGTGGCACGGTCTGCGCAAGCAGGTTGGCCACTGGGCTCGAACATGCATTCTGTGCCAGAAGGCAAAGATCCAGCGGCATGTCCGGGCACCCCTCCAGGAGTTCGCCCTACCTCACCGGCTATTCGACCACCTCCATGTGGACATTGTGGGGCCTCTCCCTCCGTCCCGGGGCATCACCCACCTCCTCACTATGGTGGACCGCTTCACGCGGTGGCCGGAGGCCATACCACTGGCTGACACGTCAACGGCTACGTGCGCTCGTGCGTTGTCCGCGCACTGGATTGCTCGCTTTGGGGAGCCGTCGCACATCTCCTCGGACCGGGGGCCACAGTTCACCTCTGAGCTGTGGTCGGCCATGGCTCATTTGCTGGGGGTGCGGCTACACCACACCACGGCTTATCACCCGCAAGCCAACGGACTGGTGGAGAGGTTTCACCGGCAGCTCAAGGCAGCGCTGAAGGCACGACTCTCCGGCCCAGACTGGATGGACGAGTTGCCGTGGGTCTTGCTGGGCATCCGAACTGCCCCCAAAGAGGATTTGGCCTCATCATCGGCGGAGCTCGTATACGGGTCGCCACTCACCGTGCCCGGGGAGTTTGTGCCGTTGACATCGGGGCAGCAGGGAACGCCCTCATCCACCCTAAAGCGCCTTCGCGAGCGAGTTGGCAGGCTCGCACCCGTTCCGACGTCCCGCCATGGGACATTTCGCCCGCATGTTCCATCAGCCCTCCGGGACTGCCCCTACGTTTTCCTGCGCCGTGATGCCCACCGGACACCACTCCAGAGGCCGTACGAGGGCCCATTCAGAGTTCTGGAACACGGGCAGACGACCTTTGTGTTGGACATGGGGGGCCGGCCGGAGGCCGTGTCAATTGACCGGCTGAAGCCGGCACATCTGGACATTGACCAGCCGGTGCTGGTTGCCCGTCCTCGACCTCGAGGGCGCCCCCCTTCACGGCTCCCTCCGCCTGTCACTCCACCTGTCCTCCCGCCGCTCCCTCCACCTGTCCCTACATCTGTCTCCCCGCCAGCCCCTCGGTCGGCTAAATTCCGCACGCGGTCGGGCCGGGTTGTGCGCCCGCCGGTGCGTTTCGTGCCTCGGGTTCTGGGGGGGGGGGGGGGGGGGTCCTGTGGCGGTTCCCAAGGGTCGGGCCATCCTAAGGGTCAAACCCCTCGGCACGGGAATCGATCGGTCCAGAGGCGGCCCTTGACCAGAGGGTTTAAAGGCAAGGGTTTTGGGCGCTATCTCTCTCTCGTGGACTTCCTTCCAACACGAAGGGACCGAATAAAGGTACTTCTCCTACACCTGGCTTCTCGCCTTAATTTTGGTATCGTACACTACATTAGCACCTTACACCATGGAAACAGGACTTTCAACCCAACTTGCCCAAACCGGCCAAGATGCCCCTTTTCTACATTAGTCCTACCTGCCCATATTTGGCCCATATCCTTCGAAACCTTTACTATCCATGTACCTGTTCAGTTGACTTTTAAATATAGTATAGTTCCTGCCACATCTACCTCCTCTGGCAGCTCGTTCCCAAAATCAAACACCCTTCAGATTCCTATTAAATCTTGCCCCTCTCACCTTAAACAAATGTTCTCTGGTTCTTGATTCCCCTCCCTTGCTTAAAAGACCCTCTGCATTCACTCTTTCTATTCCCCTTATGATTTTATACACCTCTGTATGATCACCTCTCAGCCTTCTGAACCACTGCACCCACCACCCTCTGTGTGAAAACGCTGCCCCTCAGGTCCCTATTAAATCTTTCCCCTCTCACATTGAAGTGGGTGTATGGAACGAGCTGCCAGAGGAGGAAGTTGAGGCAGGGACTATCGCAACGTTTAAGAAGCAATTGGACAGGTACGTGGCTAGGACAAGTTCAGAGGGATATGGGACAAATGCAGGCAGGTGGGACATGTTAGCTGATGTGGGCAAGATGGGCCGAAGGGCCACACTGTATCACTCTATGTACTCTGGCTCTTGCCCCTTTCGAGAGAAAGCAGAATCTCATTAAAGTTTGGGTCTGTTGTAGACATTGAGATAAACACCACGAAAACAAGCTCCCGTGTTTTCAACTTTTCACTTTACCAACTTTTATATTCAGAAGTCACAAATATATTGCAGCAATGGTAGAGTTGCTGCCATACAGTGCCGGAGACGCGGGTTCCATCTGACTGTGTGTGCTGTCTAGGGAGTTTGTACGTTCTCCCATTGACCGCGAGGGATTTTCTTCAAGTGCTCATACATTCACAAAAGCAGAGTTAGGCCATTCGGCCAATCGAGCTTAATCCGCCATTCAAGCATGGCCAATCTTTCTCTCCCTCCTAACCCCATTCTGCTGCCTTCTCCCCATAACCGATGACTAACCGTTCTCCGGTTTCATCTGACACTTCAAAGATATGTGGGATTGTAAGTTAATCGGCTTCAGTAAATTGTCCCTAACGTGCAGGAACTAGTGCATCCTACCCAATCAGCCCGAAATGTTGCCCATTTCTTTCGCTCCATAGATGCTGCCGCACCCGCTGAATTTCTCCAGCATTTTTGTCTACCTTCGATTTTCCAGCATCTGCAGTTCCTGCTTGAACATCCTATCCAATCATTGGTCAGCACGGAATCAGTGGGCCCAAGGGCCTGTTTCCATGCTGTGTCTCTGCTATAAAATAGTGTCTGAGCCATGGAAGAATGCCATGCACGTACCACAATGCTTTTGTAGACATTCCCATTGCCGTTCTCGAGACTGATGCGGATGATGCAATGTTCCTCGTTCTGCTTGTTGTACTCAGGAAGTGGCGCCATGGAACTGCAGGAAGTCCCCGAGCTGGTGCGCTTGAGGTCCTTGGGATTGTGGACGCAGGAAGACAAGCATAAAATGGTGCCGATCAATGACGAGACTCCCGAACAGGCCGTGTGCATTGAGTGGGTGGATGAGCAAGATGATAATGATTCATTTCAGCTGGAAAACAAAACAGTAAGGATAGGAATTTGGATATTTCCAATCCAACTTTCCAGTTCTTTCATCAAGCCAGGCTGCTCCTATCCTCTATATAGGATGAGTGGTGATCTTATAAACGTGCATAAAATCATGAGATTAATTGCTGCCTCACAGATCCAGAGACCAGGGTTCGATCCTGACCTCAGGAGCTGTCCATGCGCAGTTTGCACATTCACCCTGTGGGTTTCCTCCGGTTTCAAGAGTCAAAAATGTTTTATTGTCATATCCCATTTCATCTCATATCCCAAAGATGTGCAGGGTTATTGGTTATTTAGGTTCCGTATATTGTCCTAAGTGTGTAGCATAGAACTAATGAATGGGGTGATCGCTGGTCGGCATGGATTCAGCGGGCCGAAGGGACTGTTTCTCCAAGGTAAACTAAACCAAATATTGGTGTGATTTACTTGCAACATGCAACGCTTCACTTGTACTGTATTGCTTCTGCATAACACAACGACTGCTTAAAAAGCAGCCAAGTCTCAGATGCAGCACGGAAACAAGTTCTTCGCCCACTGAGTCCACACCTACCAGCGATCCCCACACAGTATCCTACACACCATGGACCATTTACAACTTGCAGAAGCCAATTTTACTTCGGAGTCACGTGAGTGGCTACGTGAAGAAGCCCCGCCAGAGCCCCTGCGGGTCATTACATCCGACGCGCTTGGCGCACCGATAGGCTGGAGAGCACAGCTCCACCAGCGGTAAGTAAAACACCCGCAGGTAAGTGTTTTTAAACTTGCTGCGGTTTACTAGGTCCTGTAAGGCTGGTTACAGGAGTCAGCAGGGACACTTTCCCAAAGGGAAATTTTTTTAAATAATGAAAATAAGGCGAGTATGTCGCCCATAAAGTAAAACCTACCTGCGGCCAGTCGGCATGGGAAGGTGGAAAGGGGTCGGAGAGAAGGCATCCCGGGTCCGTTCTGCTGCCACACCGCCTGCTTGTGCTGCAAGGATGGGGTGAAGTGAAGGAGGTCTGCTCCCTGTGAATTCTTCCTCATCTTCACTAATATACAGGGTCAACATGTAACACATAGGGTCTCCGGAGAACTTACTGGTACCAGGTTTGTTCTTAACTACTAATTGCTTGTTCTCCAATATTTTCTTATCAGCGCTTTCTTTCTTTGCCTTATCCCTTGTCTTCTGTTCCTCTATCCACTGGCATTCCAACGGAAGTAATTTCCATCCTTTCATAGTTCCATCTTTATTTCTCAACTTCATTCCTTTTTTACAAGCATTATCCATCCAACTTCTATCTTGCGATTCCTCTTGCTTCTTTTCTGCCTCACTCTTCCATTCCATAATTAATTCCTACCATCTCTTCCCTACGCTTCTTTCCCAGATGAATATTTCTGCCTTTTTATTTGTCTCTATATTCCAGGTTCCCCCTACTGGCCAAGACTCATTACCCAAATGTCTGTTCAATTTATAACTCAATATTCTATAATCCTTGTTGTTCTGAGGATTCAAATAACACATGTGTTGTACAGCTGTCTTTCCATCACTTTTATCCAAATTATTTCCCATGTCTATCCAATCGCTGACTACTTACTTAGTAGACAGATTGTGACAAACCTTTTTAGCCTGTCCTTTATATTTTTAACAAACCTTTTGCAGTCTTTAATGCCCGATCCTGGCAACTCTCCTGGTAGCAAATTCACAACACACTGTCTACTTCGAAAGATCTTGTCTGGAACCAGGCCAACCTCAGACTGAGGGACCCTAGCTTTTTAACGGGAGCTTCTTCGGGAGGCCAGATTCAAAGGGTCCAACTAGAGCTCAGTTTTCTCTCCTTCAGATCCCAGTCAACTGCACCCTCTTACTCAGCCATCTGTTGCTGGTCCCAGCTAGAACCCTGCCGACTACACACAAATGTCAGTTTGCAGTGACTAGTGGGGTGCCGCAAGACTCAGTGCTGGGACCCCAGCTATTTACAATATATATTAATGATTTGGACGAGGGAATTCAATGCAACATCTCCAAATTTGCAGATGATACCAAGCTGGGGGGTATAGTTAGGTGTGAGGAGGATGCTTCGAGGCTGCAGGGTGATTTGGATAGGCTGAGTGAATGGGCAAATGCATGGCAGATGCAGTATAATGTGGATAAATGTGAGGTTATCCACTTTGGTGGCAAAAACATGAGGGTAGACTATTATCTGAATGGTGGCAGATTAGGAAAGGGGGAGATGCAACGAGACCTGGGTGTCATGGTACACCAGTCATTGAAAGTAGGCATGCAGGTGCAGCAGGCAGTGAAGAAAGCAAATGGTATGTTAGCATTCATAGCGAAAGGATTTGAGTATAGGAGCAGGGAGGTTCTACTGCAGTTGTACAGGGTTTTGGTGAGGCCACACCTGGAGTATTGCGTACAGTTTTGGTCTCCAAATCTGAGGAAAGACATCCTTGCCATAGAGGGGGTACAGAGAAGATTCACCAGACTGATTCCTGGGATGTCAGGACTTTCATATGAGGAAAGATTGGATAGACTCGGCTTGTACTCGCTAGAATTTAGAAGATTGAGGGGGGATCTTATAGAAACTTACAAAATTCTTAAGGGGTTGGACAAGCTAGATGCTGGAAGATTGTTCCCGATGTTGGGGGAGTCCAGAACAAGGGGTCACAGTCTAAGGATAAGGGGGAATTCCTTTAGGACCGAAATGAGGAAAACATTCTTTACACAGAGAGTCGTGAGTCTCTGGAATTCTCTGCCACAGAAGGTAGTTGAGGCCAGTTCATTGGCTATATTTAAGAGGGCGTTAGATGTGGCACTTGTGGCTAAAGGGATCAGGGGGTATGGAGAGAAGGCAGGTACGGGATACTGAGTTGGATGATCAGCCATGATCACATTGAATGGCGGTGCAGGCTCGAAGGGCCGAATGGCCTACTCCTGCACCTATTTTCTATGTTTCTATGTTTAAAGTAAGCAGACAACAACAAAATTGTTAAAGGTAAAACCAAAGCAATCTTTAATCAAATCGTCAGACGGGCGTGGCAAGGTCTACAAAGAGTACACGTTGCTCAGTGCTTCTCGGGCTCCACTCAAAGTATAAAGAGAAAAGTTAGTGAAATTATACATTTTCTTATCAATAAAACACACCTTCTAAATCTGAGTGAAAGATCCGTAGCCAAAGGGAAACAAGGGAGGCTGGACCCATATACTTGCAATGTCAGCCTTATTCTCAAATCTTGGCACAGCTTCAGTACGGCTGCCCATTCTGGATGGACAACTAACTCCATTTTGTTTTCAAATTACTTCCATCTTCTTTCTAGAATGTGCATCCGTTTGTGAACTAAAACAAGCTTGTAAGACTTGGATAAAAGCCACTACCTTGTCCTTAGCTAGAATGGGCAGTTCAGACTGATATCAAATATGGTGCTGTGTCCTTGTTACGTTAATACATTGTTAATATATTGTTTCAATGATTAGTGTAAACCAAGCTTGTAACATTTTCCCAGACTTTATTCTGCTGGGAAAATTCCCTTTTAAAATGTGACTGCTTTCTGTTCTACAGTAAATCTCCATTTTTAATTTACGAACAAAACTTGACCAAATGAAACTTTCATACTGACTGGCTGCATTGTGGCCTGGATGGCAACTTGAACATCCAGGAGCGGAAAAAGTTGTGACCACTGCCCAGTCCATCATCGGCTCTGACTTCCCACCATTGATGGAATCTATCAAAGTCGTTGCCTCAAAAGGCAGGGAACATCATCAAAGAACCATACCATCCTGGCCACACACTAATTTCAGCATTGCCATCGGGAAGAAGGTACAGGAGCCTGAACACTGTAACGCCCAGGTTCAGGACAGTGTCTTCCCTACAGCCATTGAACACGACAACAAATCAGCTCTGAACTACAACAGACTATTATTTTTATTGCACTATATTTGTTTATTTATTGAGTATGTGAACATGTGTGTATATATACACACACACTGAACTTTTTTTCTTCTCCCAAAATGTACTATGTTTACATATTCTGTTGTGCTGCATCAAGCAAGAATTTCATTTCCTATCTGGGACATCTGACAATTTTGTCTCTTGACTCTTGATGTGTTTGTGTTAAAGTGATGGGTTGTGTGTATCAGTGTAATAGTGATGTGTCGGTGTATAGATGTGACAGTTTGGTGTGTGGGTACATCATTACATCCTTACATTGAGAGGCAGGGCCGGCCTTAGGAGGTGCGGGGCCCAATTGGGAACATTTCTCGTAGAAATATAAATAAATAATTATAAATGAGTCACGTGTCGTGAATAACATGACAATTCGGGGGAGAGTTCCTTTCAAAGCGTGTAGGGAGTCTAGCCAGGGGTAAAGTTGAGGGAGCATTGAGAAGGAGAGCCGCGACGCTCCGGGCGCGGAGCCACCATAAATGTTGGCCGGGGAGGAAAGCGGCTCGCGTGGCTACGAGCGGCCTCCATCACCGGACAGCGGAACCGACTGCCATCTCAGCTCCTTCTGCTGGCCCGCTCACATCTGGCAGTGCTCTCCATCTGAACAGTGAGGGGACCAGCTCAAGAGCAAAGATCATAGAGCGGAGCGGGTCAGTGGGTGATGGATAACATCACAGCGGGCGGTGGAGCTTACTCCTGTGTCAGCTCGAACAAGGGATCAATTGAGGTTACTCGCCCTGACATATGCAGTAAGCTCCACCGTCCACTGTCCTGTTATCCATCGCCCGCTGACCCGCTCTTGAGCTGGATGATCACCGGCCGACCCCCTCCTTCTGAACCCTCCTGCCCTCCCCGCAACTTTACCCATGGACAGACTACCCACACGCTCTGAAAGGAACTCCCCCTCCCCCCCCCAGCAGCAGCTTCCCACTTTACAGCCGCTTCCCATCAGTTGCTAGCAATGAGGGATAGGCTTGGCTATACCTCAGTACAGCAACATCGTTCTTGATGTTGCTGTACTGAGGGATAACAAAGTCTATCTTTCTTGCCTAACAACATAACCTTCGGCCTCCAAGATGCAGGTACATTTTCTAGCAACGTTACAAAATTTTTAGATTTTTAAAATCAAGTCTGTAATTTATCCCATCAGTTAAAGCATAAAAATAAGTTTAATTTGTCACCTAATTCACTTTCATATCACATTAATTCAATGTGATCATGGCTGATCATCCCCAATCCGTACCTTGTTCCTGCCTTCTCCCCATATCCCCTGACTCCGCTATTTTAAAGAGCCCTATCTAGCTCTCTCTTGAAAGCTTCCAGAGAACCTGCCTCCACCGCCCTCTGAGGCAGAGAATTCCACAGACTCACCACTCTCTGTGAGAAAAAGTGTTTCCTCATCTCCGTTCTAAATGGCTTACTCCTTATTCTTAAACTGTGGCCCCTGGTTCTGGACTCGCCCAACATCGGGAACATGTTTCCTGCCTCTAGTGTGTCCAAGATGAGATCCACTCTCATCGTTCTAAACTGCAGAGTGTTCAAGCCCAGCTGCTCCATTCTCTCAGCATATGACAGTCCCGCCATCCCGGGAATTAACCTTGTAATCCTACGCTGCACTCCCTCAATAGCAAGAATGTCCTTCCTCAAATTAGGGGTCCAAAAGTGCACACAATACTCCAGGTGCGGTCTCACTAGAACTCTGTACAACTGCAGAAGGACCTCTTTGCTCCTATATTCGATTCCTCTTGTTATAAAGGCCAACATTGCCATTTCTTAGCAGCAACGGCAGGTACTTGGGAAACGAGGTAAATCGTGAAGATTTTTCAACATGTTTTTAAAAAATGTCCACGAGTAAAATATACTTATTTGTTTTACTAATTTACGAGCATGTACCATACAGAGTTCGTTGATCCATATCCAACAAAGCATTGTGATAATTGCATAAAAGGTATTATTGTCTAAGAAATTTGGTGTGGAATGATAATCCATCTGAATACTCATTTAAGCAAGTCCCAAGCTATAGATACTTTTCCCCCACCTCCAATCCCCCTCGCCCGATCTTCATTGAACCTACCATTTGACCGATCCTTTACTCAGCTGCTGTAATGTTTCCTTCCTATCAAAATTTCTGTGTAACATCTCTGTCCCTATCTTCCAATTCCCACTTTGAAATAAAATACAACTTTCAACTTAAACATATTGCAGCAGGATCGCTATATAAATGCAAATATATGGTATTTTATCCTGGCATCTACCCCCCCCCCCCCAAGCTTACCACCACACAAAAAGCATAACTTGAACCGTTTGCTTTTGGAGAAGTTCTATACAGACCAGGAATGAAAATTAATAGCTATGAATCGATTAACAGCGAGCTACGAGGTGTGATTGAAACACCTGTTAGAGGGCTAAGAAAAAATCCTGAGTTGACGGCGTATTGTTTTAAGTGAGCATTTTGCCATATTCTGGTTATATATTCTTTCCACGGAAATCTCCTATTTCACTTTGAAATTATATTCATTTATAACCATTTGTAACATCAGTAACCACCTTAATGTTTGTGCGTTTAGTACCGGGTATGCTTGAAACTATTTATTTTAATGTACTGTATATTTTTTTAAAAAGTATATCAAAAATGTGAAAATTACACTGAGTCGAACGACGATTGAAAATGCTGGGGAATCGACTAATCGCAATCCTGCTGCAAAATTTTTAAGTCGAAGATTGTATTTTATTTCAAAGTGGGAATTTGAAGATAGGGACAGAGATGCTACACAGAGATTTTAAACTTGGGAGAGCTCTTGGGTGAACTCGCACAGTGGGACATGGCTTGAGGCAGCATCTATGAAGCGAAGGAAATAGCCAACGTTTCGGGCCAGGTCTGAAGATGGGGTTCGATCCTAAACGTTGCATATTTCCTTCGCTCCATAGAGGGGAGGGGGGGTGGAGGGTGCAGGGAGTCAGATAGACTGCACAATGACAGGGGGGGGGGGGGGCATCCCAGTGTGAGAGTGAGTCACCACCTGCGTACAGCATTCCCACGTCCCTCTTCCCCATCAAGCAAGGCACACTCCTCTCTCCTCTCCGCCCTCTCCCCCCTTCTTTCCCTCATCCTTCTCCCCTCTCTAAAGACGGACGGAGAGGGAGGGGAGGGAGGTAGTGAGAGAGAGATCAAAAGGGTAACTGGTTTTGGTCTCCAATCACCTCACAAAGGGCAGCCAACAGTGGTGAGGCAGAAGGTAGAACTCTCTCTCCCTCCAACACTCTCCCTCTCCCCCACTCCCCTCCCCCTCTCTTCCCCCCCTTCTCCCTCTCTCTCTCCCCCCCTCTATCTCTCTCCGCCCCTCTCTCTCCAATTCTCTTTCCCCCCTCTCTCTCTCTCGCCCCCTCCTCTCTCTCTCCTCTCCAATTTCCCCCCTCTCTCTTCCCCCCTCTCTCTCTCTCCCTTTCTCTCCCCCCCTTCCTCTCTCTTCTCTCTCAAATTCTATCCCTGTCCCCCCCCCCACTCCTGTAACCCCATTCATGTTTATATCTACAGTTCACTCTATGAGTGTGTGTGAGAGCCGAGCAGTGTTTCTCATTCTGACTCTGCTCCATGAGCTGCTCGTATTGACAGTAATCGTGTCCAACTCTTTTTTTTGTATATATTTTTATTAGAGACCATACGTATTACAAATAATATAATTATTTTTTCAGATATGCATGTTACATATTTCCAAAATTATCTGAGTATTACAAAGCAATATATATAAGCCTCATTTTTTTTAATAGTGAAGAGAAAAAAAAAAAAAGAATTATAATTATGATTATAATTTTGATTATATGTGAAAAGAAAGAGAGAAAAAAAAATGAAATAAAATAAATAAAATAAATAAAAACAAACCAAATTAAAAAATCCATATTACTAACAAACAATTATTATACTTAAAGATAGAAAAATAGTATACATCTTAACGATGAATGGAACAATTTCTTATAATACATATATAGAGACAAGTATATAAATATCAGATTAAACCTTTTCATTTGATTTTACCACCGGGTACTTGTTGAGTTTCAATGCTGAGTCCTTCATATATTCAGTGAATGGAGACCATATTTGTTCAAAAAGTTCGTGTTTATCCATTAGGGTAAACCTAATTCTCTCCAATTGCAGCGTCTCCAACATTTCCACTGTTCACATTTTGATTGTAGGGGATAATGGTCCCTTCCAAAATTTTAATATTAATTTTTTACCAATCATTAAACAATAATCAAGAAAATTTATTTGATTTTCTGTTAATGTTTGATTTGAATCTAAAACAACAAATATTATTAGCTTTGGGTCAGGATTTAATGTAATCTTAAGAACTATAGAAATAATTTTAAAGATCTCAATCCAATAACTATTAAGTTTTGTACATATTACAAAACTATGAGTTAAATCAGCTTCTATGTGTTGACATTTATCACACAATGGTGATATATTAGGAAAAATTCTATTTAATTTCTTTTTTGAGTAATGTAATCTATGTAATACTTTGAATTGTATCAAAGTATGTCTGGCATTTAATGAACAACGATGTATATTTTGTAAGCTTTCTTCCCAAAAATCTTTTAATATCGGTAAACCAGTTTCATTTTCCCATATTTGTCGAATTGATTCTGTTGTTGGTATTTCTCTATCCAAAAGGATGTTATGTATATATGCTATTAATTTATCTGTGTTTGGGTACTTATTAAGCACTTCATCCAGTAAACCTGGTTCTCTATTTCTATAATCTTGCGTATTTGATTTGACATAATCTCTGATTTGTAGATATCTAAATAAGTTATTTGCACGCAATCCATAAATCTCTTTCAACTCCTGAAATGAGAGAAATTTCCCATTCCTGTAAAGATGTTCTATCCTTATAATTCCTAAATTTTTCCAATGTCTAAACCCCACATCCAATGACGAGGGCTTAAACAGAGGATTATTCATAATTGGTAAACAAAGCGGCATAGTTTCTAAATGTAAAGTCTTAACTATTTGTTTCCAAATACGTATATTGCTTAAAATTATAGGATTTTCCTTATAATTTTTTTTTTTGTACCACCTTTGGAGCAAGGAGTATTGTACTTGTATCAAAGGGTAAACAATCTTCCTTTTCTATTCTTAACCAAACTGGGTCCTGTTCCATATCTACCTACCAAAAATTCATATTCTTAATCTGAACCACCCAGAAGTAATATAAGAAATTAGGTAGTGCTAGTCCACCATTTATCTTAGATTTACATAAGTGTATTTTACTTATTCTATGATTTTTATAATCCCAAATAAAGCTATTGACAATGAAATCATTTTTTTTGAAAAAAGGTTTAGGAAGATATAACGGGATGGCTTGGAATAAATATAGTAATTGTGGCAAAAAAATCATTTTAATGGCATTTATTCTACCAATCATTGATATTGGTAATGTTTTCCAATATAAGATATTATTTTTCAGTTTATTTAGTAATTGGGGGAAATTTGATTTAAATAGAGAGTTATAAGATTTTGGTACATTAATTCCAAGATATTTAATTTGATCATTAACTATTTTAAATGGGAATTTTTGTAATTTATTCAATTTTATTCCTGTTATAGGCATAATTTCATTTTTATTCCAATTAATTCTATATCCTGAGAACATACTAAATTCAGTTATAACATTAAGTAATTTAGGGATACTAATCTCCGGTTTTGTTATGTATATTAAGACATCATCTGCATATAAAGATATTTTATTAATTGTGGTATTGGTATTATATCCATAAATTTCTGGTTCCGATCTAATCCTTTCGGCTAATAATTCTATAGCAAGTGCAAATAATAAAGGTGATAACAGACAACCTTGTCTACAACCCCTAGAAAGGTTAAATTTTGCTGATAACATTTGATTTGTTAGGATTCTTGCTGTTGGGCCAGAGTATAAAATTCTAACCCATTTATTCCAACTCTTAACTGAAAACGTGTGGTTAGCGACTGAAAATCCCCCCTCTGTCTCTCCACACCCCCCCCCCACACCCCACACACACACACACACGCAGATAGAGACACACAAACCACAGCCACAGAGACACACACAGCCACACACACACACACACACACACACAGAAACACAGAGACATACACAGACACAGAGTTACACACATACAGACAGACACACAGTCAGACACACACAGACAGACAAAGTTAAATCCCACCCATACCCCCCCCCCCCCCCAGGACATTAACCCTGACACCAATGTTAACACAGACTCAAACCTCCAACCTAGTCTGCTGTTGTACCGGCACCGAACAAGTTAACACAACCCCCAGATCTGTTTAACCAGATCTTATCCAGATCTCGAACTTATCCTGCCTATTGTCTTTTGTTGCTGCTTCTGGTCTTTTAACCAAGAGCGGGCCGGTACGCCGCCGATCTCATACAAATCTGACCCTTTCTCACACCCCCCCCCCCCTCATGCACACACCATCCGCCTGCCCGCTCCCGCCGTTTAACGTTGAATACTCATGGCTGAGTTCGCTGTGATGCTGGGGCTGGCTGCCCTGTAGACTCACACACCCACCCACACCCCCACCCCCACCGCACACATGGCCTGCCTGCCCGTTCCCGGCGTTTAACGTTAATACTCACAGCTGAGTTTGCTGCGGTGCTGGGGCTTGCTGCCCTGTAGACCCCCACTCCCCCCCCCCGGTCCAGACCAGAGTCTCGGCCACTCCAGCGGCAGCGAGTGACACAATTTAAAGCATTTACTGTGGAATGTAGATCGATGCATTGATGACCCATTGTATAACTACTTGTTAACTACTGGCTGTTAACTGCTACAGTAGCAGTTAACACATCGTTTATTATTCACAGCGGTTGTTATCCATGTTCATTTTGTAAAAAAATCTGTATGGCGAATGTTTTTAAAAAAAGCTTTATTTAACAAAGCGTATTTGTATTTCCATATGAAATACAAAAAATTAACGCGGGGCCCCCCTTGGGCGCGGGGCCTAATTTGGAAAAATCGATCCAATCGGCCCAGGGCCAGCCCTGCTGAGAGGTGTTGGGTGTATCAGAGTTACAGTGAGGGGTGCGGTGTATCGCTGTTACAATGAGGTGTGGGGTGTATTGGTATTACACTGAGGGATATGGGGTGTATCGCTGTTACAGTGAAGTGTGCGGGATGTTTCAGTGTTACGGTGAAGGGTGTGTGGATTTTACTTCAGTCACATGAGTGACTACGTGAAGAAGGCCGTCAGCCCGCATGGGCATCATTTACGTCTAGCGCATTGCACAATGGCTGACTGGCGGGTGCATTGCTCCTTCTAGCGGTAAGTTTAAACCTGAAGGTAAGTTTTCAACTTATTCCCAGGTTCTGTTCTTTCTCTCTCCTGCAGGAATCTCTGTCACAGAGGTTTTCCTGCTGGAACTAATTTGGGGTGAAGTCCGGACGGGCCGCAAAACCAGTTATGGACCGCGGGGAATCCTGGTCTCGGACCACGGATACCGGGACCACGAGGAACTGGCTACAGAGATCGCGGAAGTGCGGGTAGCCGGCGGCCGTCGGGTTCGCCACCCAAGTCACTGACAGTACAGTCAGCGGCTTCCAGACTGGCTGTGGTTTGTCAGAAAGGGGGTAAAGTCAACGATAAGCTGGTAAGGTCTGTGGAAGTCAGGCCATTAGGGACCCCTCAGCTGCTTCCAGACCGCTGTGGTTCCCCAGAAAGGGGGTAAAACCAAAAGTAAGTTGGTTAGGCCTGTGGAAGTCAGGCCAGGAGGGACCCCTCCAACAGCAGGCCGCTGTGGGTCCCCAGAAAGGGGGTAAAACCAAAAGTAAGTTGGTTAGGCCTGTGGACTAGGGGAGTCAGGCCAGGAGGAATCCCCTCCGACATACCTGGGTACGACCTGGACGTTTAACCCAGATGGAGCATGGATAGCGCCCTTGGGCGTTTATCTCACAAATGTGATGCTTAAACCTGATATAGGTCCATAGGAGGGGCTATATCAGCGCAGGTATCCTAAGGGGCCTGCGGCAGCACCTGTTTCAGGACTGCCTACGAATCTCCGTCTCTGTGGAGGGGAGTGCGAGTGGTCAGTGTGTAACTGATTTCAAAATTGAAAGTATGTCCGTGGAACATACTGGAGCACATGCATATGGCTTCAAGGGAATACTCGCAAACGAAGGTGTTGCTGCCGGAAGAGTTGGTCTCCAGCGGTTGGCAGAATACCCGGAAGGGGCCAGAGTTCCCCTCACGCTACAAGTGCCGGCAGTGAACAGCGCTATCAGGGTGACATTGGAGGGGCAAGAAATCCAGGAGGGGTGTATTGTATCAGTGTTACAGTGCGGGGTGTATCAGTGTTGCAGAGTGCGGTGTGGCGTGTATCAGAGGGATAAATCTGGCTGTAAATTTTGCTTCAGAGGCATTTTCTTTTTGTATGTAAAAACCCACTTGAGAACAATGGCCGATTTTAAAATTTTACAGCCAGATTTATAACTTCTGAAACTTTTTAGACGCCAAAGGAATCAAGAAAAAACACAAATAATGGCTTAGTTGATGAAATGCAGTGAGCAAACGGCCAATGTTCGTCAAGCACTCTGGCTGTTGTTGTCCCTTCAGCTCTCGCTTCTATCTACCATCATTTCTCCTCACTTTTGGAATTCTGAAGTAGGCTAAATGTCTCTCACGCTTATCCCGATTTCTATAATTCTTTACAGCGCAAAAATTGACAATTGTGGCGTGTTTTAACGGGCCCACTACGCTGGAAACAATGTTAAGTGCTTACCTGCAGTTCATCGCGTGTACTCCACTTGGCATAGCGTAGCAACAGCACGGGTCATGGGTCATGACCCAACTGCCGTGAAACCTCCCTATAGCACATTTTAAAACATCTCTCGTTGACCAAAGTGCTTTACATTGGTACATTACAATATAGATACATACATACAGCGCTCCCTCAGAGGACCTCAAGAAAGGCTTGAGAGTAGAAATAAGTTTTAAGTCTAGACTTAAAAGAATCGATGGAGGGGGCAGTTCTGATGGGAAGAGGGATGCTGTTGCATTTCTCAATGATGGAAATGAGGACTTTGTGAACACACAGCAAGAGAAGGTGCTCTTGGGTTAAGGTTGGTTTAAGGTTGACAAAATGCTGGAGAAACTCAGCGGGTGAGGCAGCATCTATGGAGCGAAGGAAATAGGCGGCGTTTCGGGCCGAAACCCTTCTTCAGACTGCAGTGGTTTAATCCGTGGTGGGCATTAGGACCCTGCGGACACACAGTGGCGGGGCTGGGGCCTCTCCTCCAGCCCCGCCCCCGAGGGCGGAGACTCTATGGCCCCGCCTCTCTCCCGGGGAGACCCCGCCCCTCTGATTGGATGAGCTGTCACCGCTGTACCCGCCAGTCCTGGTCTCGCCCGCCAGCCCCGCCCACGTCACGGGTCAGATGGCAGTTTAACGGTCGCTGAGTGAGAGCGTGAGCGAGCGGGCGCCTGACGGAGGATCGTAGTCGTTGTGCAAGGGGGAGACAGAGGGAGTGCGGGGTGTGGGGGACGGGCGGGAGCGTCGACGCTCGATGGAGAGAGGAGGCGGCGATGGGAAGCGGTGAGGGAAGGGGGAGATGGTGGGCAAAGATTATAGAGGAGCAAGATGCGCCACTTCGTGGAAAAGGCGTAGTATCACGTGTGTGATTGTCGACGCCATATTAGCGGACCAGAGATGGCGTCGACTATGGCGTCTACTGGGAAACTGAGCTTCTCTATGATCTTTGTCTCGATCTGCCGCTGTGTAATCCGCTCCAAAGCTACAGAGCAGTTGCAAGCAAAGATTATAGAAGAGCAAGATGCATTAGAAAGTTATTAGATTTATTTGTAATAGATCTTTACTTACCTCTCGATCCCTCTCTGTCCCCCTCTTCTCTCGATCACCCTCTCTTCTCTATCGCTCTCTCTCCCCTGTCGATCTCTTTCCCTCCCCCTCGATCTCTTTCACTCCCCTGTCGATCTCTTTCTATCCGCTGTCGATCTCTTTCTCTCCCCGTCGATCTCTTTCTCTCCCCGTCGATCTCTTTCTCTCCCCGTCGATCTCTTTCTCTCCCCGTCGATCTCTTTCTCTCCCCGTCGATCTCTTTCTCTCCCCGTCGATCTCTTTCTCTCCCCGTCGATCTCTTTCTCTCCCCGTCGATCTCTTTCTCTCCCCGTCGATCTCTTTCTCTCCCCGTCGATCTCTTTCTCTCCCCGTCGATCTCTTTCTCTCCCCGTCGATCTCTTTCTCTCCCCGTCGATCTCTTTCTCTCCCCGTCGATCTCTTTCTCTCCCCGTCGATCTCTTTCTCTCCCCGTCGATCTCTTTCTCTCCCCGTCGATCTCTTTCTCTCCCCGTCGATCTCTTTCTCTCCCCGTCGATCTCTTTCTCTCCCCGTCGATCTCTTTCTCTCCCCGTCGATCTCTTTCTCTCCCCGTCGATCTCTTTCTCTCCCCGTCGATCTCTTTCTCTCCCCGTCGATCTCTTTCTCTCATCGTCGATCTCTTTCTCTCCCCGTCGATTTCTTTCTCTCCCCGTCGATCTCTTTCTCTCCCCGTCGATCTCTTTCTCTCCCCTCTCCAACTCTTTCTCTCCCCTCTTCCCTCTGTGTGGGAGTTGGCAGCCCTGCTATGGCTTCGGCCCAAAAGAGGATAGAAATAAATTACATAATGGTCTTTGTAGGAAGATTTTAATAAGCTCTTCTATCCAAAGATTTGCTTCTATCTGTCCCACCATATATTTATATGAATGTGTGTTTGTGTGTGCGTGTAATTGTGTGCACAGTGTGTGTTAAAGCAATACAAGGGAAGCTGTACAATGCAATGCAAGGGAAACTACGCAAAGGAGGGGCTGGGGAGGAAAGATGCGAGGGGAACGGGGGAAAAGGGAGGGGGAGAGAGAGAGATGGAGGGAAGGAGGGGGGAGGGAGATCGAGAGAAGATGGGAGAGAGGGATCGAGGGGAGAGAGAAGAGAGGGAGAGGGAGATCGAAAGAGAGGGAGAGAAAGGGATCATGAGGGAGAAAAAGATCGAGAGGTAAGTAAAGATCTATTACAAATAAATCTAATAACTTTCTAATGCATCTTGCTCCTCCATAATCTTTGCTTACACCTGCTCTGTAGCGGATGACACATGGGGAGGCAGTCCGCCAAAATGGCGGCCGTGACGTTCCGTTACGTACTACACACCAGTCCATTGGATTTCCACTGAGTGGCGCATCTTGTTCCTCTATAATCTTTGATGGTGGGTGGGTGGGTGGGAGGGCACGGGGAGAGTGGGGTGCATGGCATAGATGGGGAGAGGGGTACAGGGGAGGGTAGACAGTGAGGGAAGGGGCATTGGGGTAGGTAGATGGTGAGGGGGCACAGGAGTACGGGGAAATCTGAAGAAGGGGCTCGGCCCGAAACGTTGCCTTCTTCCTTCGCTCCATCGATGCTGCCGAACCCGCTGAGTTTCTCCAACAATTTTGTCTACGGGGAAGAATAGTCGGGTAGAGAAGGTGAAGGGGAGGCATGGGGAGAGTTGATGGGGAGGGGGGCAAGGGGAGAGTTGATGGGGAGGGGGGCATGGGGATAGTTGATGGGGAGGGGGGCATGGGGAGAGTTGATGGGGAGGGGGGCATGGGGAGAGTTGATGGGGAGGGGGGCAAGGGGAGAGTTGATGGGGAGGGGGGCATGGGGAGAGTTGATGGGGAGGGGGGCATGGGGCGAGTTGATGGGGAGGGGGGCAAGAGGAGAGTTGATGGGGAGGGGGGCATGAGGATAGTTGATGGGGGGGCATGGGGAGAGTTGATGGGGAGGGGGGCATGAGGATAGTTGATGGAGAGGGGGGCATGGGGAGAGTTGATGGGGAGGGGAGAATGCTAGCGCACAGGGAGTGTGGCGTCGAGAAAAACAGTACTCGGGAGGGGCAAGAGGAAGTGTAGATGTGATAGGGAGGGGAAGATGGTAGGTGGACAAGGGATGAGGGGAGGGTAGATGGTAGATGGAGAGGGGAGGCGGGGAGGGAGAGATGGTAGGAGGGCACAGGGAAGGTAGAGTACATGGGATAGATGGGGAGAGGGGTATGGGGAGGGTACACTGAGGGGAGGGGGCTTTGGGGTAGGTTGATGTTGAGGGGGCACAGGATTATGGGGAAGGGTAGTTGGGGTGGAGTCGTGGAGGAAGGCATTGGGGAGAGTAGATAGGGGAAGGGGTTGTGGTGGAGGGGCATAGGGAGAGTTGATGATGGGGGGGACGTAGTGGAGCATGGGGAGTGTGGACTGGGGGAGGGAAGGAATACTCGGGGAGGGGTATGGGGTAGTGTTGATGGGGAGGGGGCATGGGGAGCATTGCATGGGGACGTTAGATTCGAGGGGGTTGGAACTGGGGGAGGGGAAGACAGAGCGGGGGATCTGACACGAGTCTAGGGCGGTGGAGGGAGTGCGGACAACCCAACAGGTTCATATTGAGTGAACGGGTTCTTGCTATGTTCTGTTTCTGGGTCATTCACTATACTGTCCGGGTCATTCTCTATACTGTCTGCAGTTGAACAAAGGGGACTGAAGGCATGAGAGAGGAGCGGGCCAAGGTAGACTGGAGAGGGATCCTAGCAGGAATGACGCTGCAACAGCAATGGCAGGAATTTTTGGGCATAATCTGTAGGACGCAGGATCATTTCATTCCAAAAAGGAAGAAAGATTCTAAGGGGAGTAGAAGGCAACCGTGGCAGACAAGAGAAGTTAGGGATAGAGTAAAACTAAAAGAAAAGATGTATAACACAGCAAAGAGTAGCTGGCAGCCAGAGGATTGGAAACTTTCATGGGACAACGGAAGGAAACAAAACAGGCAATACGGGCTGAAAAGATGAAGTACGAAGGGAAGCTGGCCAGGAACATAGAAGTACAGTAAAAGCTGCTGTAGATATGTTAAGGAAAAAAGAGTAGCAAAGTCAAATGTGGGTCCCTTGAAGGCAGACATGGGTGAAATTATTTTGGGTAACAAGGAAATGGCAGAAGTGTTCAACGGGTACTTCAGATCTGTCTTCACTAAGGAAGACACAAACAATTTCCCAGATGTACTGGAGGATAGAGGATCTTAGGGGGGAGAGGAACTGAAAGAAATGTTCATGAGGCGAGAAATAGTATTGGGTCGGCTAATGGGACAGAAGGATGATAAATCCCCTTGGCCTGATGGTCTGCATCCCAGGGTCCTCAGGGAGGTGGCCCTAGAAATAGTGGATGCATTGTTGATCATATTCCAATGTTCAATAGATTCAGGATCAGTTCCTGTGGATTGGAGGATAGCTAATGTTATCCCACTTTTCAAGAAAGGAGTGAGAGAGAAAACAGGGACTTATAGACCAGTTAGCCTGACTTCGGTGGTGGTAAAGATGCTGGAGTCAATTACTAAAGAGATAATAATAGGGCATTTGGATGGCAGTAAAAGGATTAGCTGAATTCAACATGGATTTATGAAAGGAAAGTCATGCTTGACTAATCTTCTGGAATATTTTGAGGATGTGACAAGTAAAATGTATGAAGGGGTGCCAGTGGATGTAATGTATTTAGACTTTCAGAAAGCCTTTGATAAGGTCCCGCACGGTAGACTGGTGACTAAAATTAGAGCACATGGTGTTGGGGGTAGGGTGTTGACATGGATAGAAAATTGGTTGGCAGACAGGAAGCAAAGAGTAGGAGTGAACAGGTTATTTTCAGAATGGCAGGCAGTGGTGAGTGGAGTGCAGTTGGGGCCGCAGCTGTTTGCCATATATATTAATGATTTGGAAGAGGGAATTAGGAGCAACATGAGCATGTTTGCGGATGTCACGAAGCTGGGTGGCAGTGTGAACTGTGAAGTGGATGTTAGGAGGTTTCAGGATGACCTGGACAGGTTGAGTGAGCGTGGCAGATGCAGTATAATATAGATAAATGTGGGGTTATCCACTTTGGTGGCAAAAACAAGGGGGCAGATTATTATCTCAATGGAGTTAGGTTAGGTAAGGAGGAGGTGCAGCGAGACCTGAGTGTCCTTGTACACCAATCACTGAAAGTGCAGGTACAGCAGGTAGTGAAGAAAGCTAATGGAATGTTGGCCTTCAAAACAAGTGGATTTCTGTATAGGAATAAGAAGTTCTTCTGCAGTTGTAAAGGGCTCTGGTAAGACCACATCTGGAGTATTGTGTACAGTTTTGGTCTAATTTGAGGAAGGACATCCTTGTGATTGAGGCAGTGCAGCGTAGGTTCACAAGATTGATCCCTGGTATGGCGGGACTGTCATATGAGGAAAGATTGAAGGATGAGGGGGTGATCTTATATGGGGAAGAAGGATGAGGGGGAATCTTATAGAAACATATAAAATTATAAAAGGACTGGACAAGCGAGATGCAGGAAAAACGTTCCCAGTGTTGGGTGAGCCCAGAACCAGAGGCCACATCTTAGAATAAAGGGAAAGCCATTTAAGCCCGAGGTGAGAAAAAACATTTTCACCCAGAGAGTTGTGAATTTATGGAATTCCCTGTGTGGAGGTCAAGTCACTGGATGGATTTAAGGGAGAGTTAGATATAGCCCTAGAGGCTAGTGGAATCAAGGGATATAAGGAGAAGGCAGGGACTGGTTATTGATTGGGGACGATCACAATGAATGGCGGAGCTGGCTCGAAGGGCCGAATGGCCGCCTCCTGCACCTATGTTCTATGTTCTAAACCAGCATCTGCAGTTCCTTCTTACACATGCCCAGTAAAGCTCCAGGAGATGCTGAACTGCCAGAGGTGATCTGGGTCTAGGTCTGCTCTGCTCAAATACATCTCGTTCTAGACGTACAAGACGTCTGGGAGACCACACCTGGAGAAATGGACACAGTTCTGCTTGCCATGCGAGGGGTAGGGTGTCGGTAATCTGGAAAAGGTACAAACAGATTGATGTGGATGTTACCAGGACTGGAAGATTTGAGGAATATGCAGAGGCCGTGACTTTTTCTGTTGCGAGTAGGATCTAAGAGGTGACCTTGTACCTGTATATAAAATCACAAGAGGTGAAGTGCACAGTCTTTTTCCCTGGGCAGGGGAGTATGAAACCTGGGTGCATAGCTTAATGTGAGAGGTGAACATTTAAAGAGGACTTGATGGACCAGTATTATGGAACAAGCTGCTAGGGGAACATACTAGAGGCGAGTATGATTATGTCATTGAAAACCCATTTGGACAGGCACACGGAGAGGAACAATTTAGAGGAATATGGGGCAGGTACAGGCAAGTGTGACTAGATAGATTAAGCAACTTGATCAGCATGGATAAGTGACACCAAAAGGCCTGCGCTGTAGAATGCTATGTCTATTTTATTCCAACATCCAGTAAAGTCTGGCATTTGGATCTAATTGCCCAATCATGTCCTTGACTAACGTTACGTTTGTTACAGAAAGTTCATGGACTGACAAAGATGGACTCCTTGTCAGAGTCAGAGACAACATCTGGTGAAAATCTACAGGGAACATTGAGCAACAGATGCAAGCATAACTGAGGTACAGGAGCTGGGACCGGGAGAGTGTATATGTTTCATCTGACCTTGCTTCCCAGTGAGATATCATCATCCACTTTATCTTTCCGAATTTAGATCCTCCAGTTCTCTCTATAGTACTTATACACTTTACTTGAGATTTACCATGCTATTATATCCTTTCACATAAAAACACCAAAAAGGCAGTAAGTTATCTTTCTCATCAAACCTGCTCGATTTTCATGAGCATGGCTAATTTACAGCAACTCCTTTCCTGTGCCTGCTGTTTGTTGCTCTCAATTCCCAATGTTTGAAAAATCATCTCCTGTTTTAAGATTTAAATTCCAAACCCTCCACCGTGTAGAATTATTGTGTTTGAAGGTAGATAAATCTCCAGGGCCTGATCAGATATATCTGAGGACATTGCGGGAAAATAGCGAGGAATGTGCGGGGGCCCTGGTTGAAATTTACGAGTCGTCCTTAAATACAGTGGAGGTGCCGGAAGGCTGGAGCGTGGTAAATGTTGTGCCTCTTTTCAAGAGGGGCTGCAGGGAAAATGCTGGGAACTATAGGCTGGTGAGCTTAACATCTGTAGTTGGTAAGTTACTGGAGAGTATTATAGTATTATGAGATAGGTTATACAGGCATTTGGATGGGCAAGGGTTGATTAGGGATAGTCAGCATGGTTTTGTACGTAGGAGGTCGTGTCTCACAAATCGGATTGATTGTTTTTAAGACATGACCAAAAAGGTTGATGAGGGCAGAGCTGTAGATGTGCACATCGACTTCAGTAAGGCGTTGGACAAGGCTCTGCATGATTAGCTGCTCTGGAAGGTTAGATCGCATGGGATCCAAGGAAAGATAGCTGAATGGATAGCAAATTGGCTGCATGGTAGGAAGTAGAGGGTGATGGTGGAAGGTTGCTTCTCAGACTGGAGGCCTGTGACCAGTGGTGTGCCTCGGTTCAGTGCAGGACCCGTTACTGTTTGTCATTTACATCAATGATTTTGATGACAACACACAGGGCAAGAGTGAGTGAGTGTGAGTGAGTGGGTGAGTGAATATGCCAGTGAGTGGGTGAAGAGTGAGGGTGAGTGGGTGAGAGAGCGAGTGAGTATGACAGTGAGTGAAGACTGTAGGAGTGAGTGGGTGAGTTCTTGAGTGGGTGAGTGTGAGCGAGTGAGTGAGTATGACAGTGAGTGAAGACTGAGTGGGTGAGTGAAGTGAGTGAGTTTGAGAGAGAGAGTGTGAGTGAGTGGGTGAGTGAAGTGTGAGAGTGAGTGAGTGAAGAGTGAGCGAGAGTGAGTGAGTTAGTATGAGTGGGAGACAGGAGGGTGGGATTCATTTTAATCAATCCAAATTGGTTCCATCGATATTTACACCAATTGTAACAATTATATTTTGAATACCACAATACATTTACATACACTTCCGTGCATCTTGAAGGCCACTGGTCCTTTTGGGTGTGAATCGAGAAAACAGATGAAGAAAAAAAATAATTTTATTATTTTTTTAAAGAATATCTTAGCTCCCCAAGTCAGTTCAGTGATATGAGTAAGAGTGAATCGGCATGAGTTAGTGTCAGCGTGCACGCCCGAGAGACATAGAAACATAGAAAATAGGTGCAGGAGTAGGCCATTCAGTCCTTCGAGCCTGCACTGCCATTCATTATGATCATGGCTGATCATCCAACTCGTATCCTGTACCTGCCTTCTTTCCATACCCCCTGATCCCTTCAGCCACAAGGGCCACATCTAACTCCCTCTTAAATATAGGCAATGAACTGGCCTCAACTACCTTCTGTGTCAGAGAATTCCACAGATTCACTACTCTCTGTGTGAAAAATGTTTTTCTCATCTCGGTCCTAAAAGACTTCCCCTTTATCCTTAAACTGTGACCTCTTGTTCTGGACTTCCCCAACATCGGGAACAATCTTGCTGCATCAAGCCTGTCCAACCCCTTAAGAATGTTGTAAGTTTCTATAAGATCCCCCCTCAATCTTCTAAATTCTAGCGATTACAAGCCGAGTCTATCCAGTCTTTCTTCATATGAAAGTCCTGACATCCCAGTCTGGTGAAGCTTTTCTGTACTCCCTCTATGGCAAGAATGTCTTTCCTCAGATTAGGAGATCAAAACTGTACGCAATACTCCAGGTGTTGTCTCACCACGACCCTGTACAACTGCAGTTGAACCTCCCTGCTCCTGTACTCAAATCCTTTTGCTATGAATGCTAACATACCATTCGCTTTCTTCACTGCCTGCTGCACCTGCATGCCTACTTTCAATGGCTGATGTACCATGACACCCAGGTTCCCTTGCATCTCCCCTTTTCCTAATCGGCCACCATTCAGATAATAGTCTACTTTCCTGTTTTTGCTGCCAAAGTGGATAACCTCACATTTATCCACATTATACTGCATCTGCCATGCATTTGCCCACTCACCCAACCTATCCAGGTCACCATGCATCCTCCTAGAATCCTCCTCACAGCTAACATTGCCCCCCAGCTTGGTATCATCCGCAAACTTATTCCCGATGTTGGGGAAGTCCAGAACAAGGGGTCATAGTTTAAAGATAAGGGGGAAATCTTTTAGGACCGAGATGAGAAAAACATTTTTTTTTAATTTTTATTTAATTTCTTTTATTAGAAGTAATCAATTTACAATAATGTAAACAGCTTTACAAACATCAACTTAATTCCATATTTTTTTAAATAACCCGTTAAAAGTTATTATCTTCTATTTTTTTGGAGATAAAGATAAGTATAGAGTAGAGTAGTTTTAAATCAATAAGGGAGTGATTAAATAATAATTTGATTATATATAAGAGAAAAAGAAAAAAGGTTAACAAAAAGTAAAAAGATATATATATATATAAATGAAAATCAACAAAATATATTGTAACTAAAACTATTACAAATGATAATATCAATAAAGACATGCATATTAATCCTAGTATGAAAATAAGTTATTCTCATCAAATCCCGCAGGGTACCCGTCGACCTGTGATGTCAAGAACAGCTACTTCTCTAAATACTGTATATATGGAGACCATATTTGTTCGAAGGAATTATATTTGTCCAATAGGACAAATCTGATTCTTTCTAAATGTAACGTCTCCAACATTTCTGCTGCCCACATTTTAATTGTGGGGGATAATGTTCCCTTCCAAAATTTCAATATGATTTTTTTCCCTATTATCAAGGGGTCATAGTTTAAAGATAAGGGGGAAATCTTTTAGGACCGAGATGAGATAAACATTTTTCACACATAGTGGTGAGTCTCTGGAATTCTCTGCCACAGAAGGTAGCTGAGGCCAGTTCATTGGCTATATTTAAGAGGGAGATAGATGTGGCCCTTGTGGCAGGAGGGATCAGGGGGTATGGGGAGAAGGCAGGTACGGGATACTGAGTTGGATGATCAGCCATGATCATATTGAATGGCGGTGCAGGCTCGAAGGGCTGAATGGCCTACTCCTGCACCTATTTTCTATGTTTCTATGAATTGGGTGTCAAATTAAACTTTTTAGGTGTTATCTGATGGGATAAATTGCAGACTTGATTTTTAAAATCTCAAAATTTTGTAACATTGCTGCAAACAAGTGTTAGAAAAATGCTCCACTTCGATCTGCATAGTCTGCTTTGATCTGTTATTTTCACACTTTACCAGGTCATATCTTCAGACTCCCTCTCAGACTCCCTCTCCCCTGACTCTCCGTTTGAAAAAGGGTCTCCACCCGAAACTTCATCCATTTCTTCTCTCAACAGATACTACCTGGCCCGCTGAGTTACTCCAGTATGTTGTGTGTATCTTAGTGAACTTTAGTGAACTTTATCTTGCACTAAACGTTATTCCCTTTATCATATTTCTGTACCCTGTGGATGGCTCGATTGTAATCATGTATTGTCTTTCTGTTGTCTGGTTAGCACACAACAAAAGTCAAACAAACTTTATTGTCATTTAGAAATACATCGATGTATGCAATTCCAAACGAAATTCCGTTGCATTTGGCTCCCTCTGCAACACGATAGTTAACAGAAAGATAAGCATGGTCTTTTATAATACTGCTGGCCTGAGACACGCAACGTTTGGTCGCAATATCCCCGATTGAGGGGAGAGAAGTCCCAATGAATTTTTCCGCTGTCCTCACCACTCTGCACGGACTTCCAGTCGGTGCTTCTTGAATTTTTTGAAGAGGTTACTAGGGAAATTGATGAGGGTAAAGCAGTGGATGTTGTCTATGTGGATTTCAGTAAGGCCTTTGACAAGGTTCCCCATGGAAGGTTGGTTAAGAAGGTTCAAGCTTTGGGTGTTAATGGCGGAGTAGCAAGATGGATTCAACAGTGGCTGAATGGGAGATGCCAGAGTGCAATGGTGGATGGTTGTTTGTCAGGTTGGAAACCGGTGACCAGTGGGATGCCTCAGGGATCTGTGTGGGTCCACTGTTGTTTGTCATGTACATCAATGATCTAGATGATGGTGTGGAAAATTGGATAAGTAAGTATGCAGATGATACTAAGATAGGTGGTGCTGTGGATAATGAAGTAGATTTTCAAAGTCTACAGAGAGATTTGAGACATTTGGAAGAGTAGGCTGAAAGATGGCAGATGGAGTTTAATGCTGATAAGTGAGGTGCTACATCTTGGCAGGACAAATCAAAATAGGACGTACATGGTAAATGGTAGGGAATTGAGGAATGCTGTGGAACAGAGGGATCTAGGAATAACTGTACATAGTTCCCTGAAGGTGGAATCGCATGTAGATAGGGTGGTAAAGAAAGCTTTTGGTGTGCTGGCCTTTATAAATCAGAGCATTGAATATAGGAGTAGGGAAGTAATGTTCAAATTGTACAAGGCATTGGTGAGACCAATTCTGGAGTATGGTGTACAATTTTGGTCGCCTAATTATAGGAAGGATGTCAACAAAATAGAGTACAGCGGAGATTTACTAGAATGTTGCCTGGGTTCCAGCAACTAAGTTACAGAGAAACGTTGAACAAGTTAGGTCTTTATTCTTTGGAGCACAGAAGGTTAAGGGGGGACTTGATTGAGGTCTTTAAAATGATGAAAGGGATAGACAGAGTTGACGTAGATAAGCTTTTACCATTGAGGGTAGGGAAGATTCAAACAAGAGGGGATGACATGAGAATTAAGGGACAGAAGTTTAGGGGTAACATGAGGGGGAACTTCTTTACTCAGAGTGGTGGCTGTGTGGAATGATCTTCCAGCAGAAGTGGTGGAGGCAGGATCGATTTTAACATTTAAAAGTAAAGTGGATAGGTATATGGACGGGAAGGGAATGGAGGAGTATGGTCTGAGTGCAGGTAGATGGGACTAGGGGAAAATAAATGGTCGGCACGGACTGGAAGGGCCGAGAGGGCCTGTTTCCGTGCTGTAATTGTTATATGGTTCAACCCACATCCTCTGGTTCTTGATTCCCTCCCCTGGGCAAAAGACCCTCTGCATTCACTCTTCCTATTCCCCTCATGAATTTATACACTGCTGTATGATCACCTCTCAGCCATGGTAGACTCGCTGCCATACAGTGCCGGAGACCCGGGTTCCATCCTGACTGGGTGCTGTCTGTAGGGAGTTTGTATGTTCTCCCTATGACCGCGAGTGATTTTCTTCAGGTGCTCATATGTTAATCGAAACAGTTAGGCCATCTGGCCCATCGAGCTTAATCCACCGTTCAATCGTGGCCAATCGTTTTCTCCCTCCTAACCCCCTTCTCCCCATAACCGATGACTAATCACCCGTTCTCCGGTTTCCTCCCACACTTCAAAGATATAAAGGATTGTAAGTTAATTGGCTTCAGTAAATTGTCCCTGGCGTGCAGGAACTAGTGCATCCTATCCAATCGGTTAGAAATGTTGCCTATTTCCTTCGCTCCATAGATGCTGCCGCACCCGCTGAGTTTCTCCAGCATCTGCAGTTCCTTCTTGAACATCCTACCCAATGATTGGTCGCCACGGAATCAGTGGGCCGAAGGGCCTGTTTCCATGCTGTGTCTCCGGTATGAAGACGTATCTGAGCTGTGGAAGAATGCCATGCACGTACCACAATGCTTTTGTAGACATTCCCATTGCCGTTCTCGAGACTGACACGGATGATGCAATTTTCCTCATTCGACATAGAAACATAGAAAATAGGTGCAGGAGGAGGCCATTCGGCCCTTCGAGCCAGCACCAGCATTCATTGTGATCATGGCTGATCATCCGCTATCAATAACCCGTGCCTGCCTTGTCCCCATATCCCTTGACTCCACTAGCCTCCAGAGCTCTATCCAACTCTCTCTTAAATCCATCCAGTGATTTGGCCTCCACTGCCCTCTGTGGCAGGGAATTCCATAAATTCGCAACTGTCTGGGTAAAAAAGTTTTTTTCTCATCTCAGTCTTAAATGACCTCCGCTTTATTTTAAGATTGTGGCCCCTGGTTCTGGACTCGCCCAACATTGGGAACATTTTTCCTGTATCCAGCTTGTCCAGTCCTTTTATAATTTTATATGTTTTTATAAGATTCCCCCTCATCCTTCTTCCTCATATAAGATCCCCCCCTCATCCTTCCATCTTTCCTCATATGACAGTCCCGCCATACCAGGGATCAATCTTGTGAACCTACGCTGCACTGCCTCAATCACAAGGATGTCCTTCCTCAAATTAGGAGACCAAAACTGTACATAATACTCCAGATGTGGTCTCACCAGAGCCCTATACAACTGCAGAAGAACCTCTTTACTCCTGTACTGAAATCCTCTTGTTATGAAGGTCAACATTCCATTCGCTTTCTTCACTGCCTGCTGTACCTGCACGCCAACTTTCAGTGACTGGTGTACAAGGACACCCAGGTCTCGCTATACCTCCCCATTACCTAACCCCATTGAGATAATAATCTGCCCCCTTGTTTTTGCCACCAAAGTGGACAACCTCACATTTATCTATATTATACTGCAACTGCCATGCATCTGTCCACTCACTCAACCTGTCCAGGTCACCCTGCAACCTCCTAACATCCGTTCACAATGCCACCCTGCTTTGTGTCAT
Organism: Raja brachyura; assembly: GCA_963514005.1. Next base: position 1,501,985 of record OY740825.1, on the reverse strand, counting down.
CCGCAAACTTGCTAGTGTTGCTCCTAATTCCCTCTTCCAAATCATTCATATATATGGTAAACAGTTGCGCCCCTTCTGTTGTTCTACTCAGGAAGTGGCGCTGTGGAGCTGCAGAAAGCCCCCGAGATGGTGCGCTTGCGGTCCTTGGGATTGTGGAGGCAGGAAGGCTAGCATAAATGGTGCCGATCAATGACGACTCCCGAAAACAAGCCCCTTTTCACATTTCCCACTTTTATATTCAGAAGTCACAAATATATTGCAGCAATGGTAGAGTTGCAGCCATACAGTGCTGGAGACCAGGGTTCCATCCTAACTGTGGGTGCTGTCTGTAGGGAGTTTGTACGTTCTCCCGATGACCGCAAGGGATTTTCTTCAAGTGCTTATACGTCCATAGAAGCACAGTTAGGCTATTCGGCCCATCAAGCTTAATCCGCCATTCAATCATGGCCAATCTTTATCTCCTAACCCCATTCTCCTGCCTTCTCCCCATAACCGATGACGAATCATCCGTGCTCCGTTTTCTCCCACACTTCAAAGATATACGGAATTGTAAGTTAATTGGCTTCATTAAATTGTCCCTAGCGTGCAGAAACTAGTGCATCCTACCCAATTGGCCCGAAACGTTGCCTATTTTCTTCACTGCATAGATGCTGCCGCACCCACTGAGTTTCTCCAGCATTTTTGTCTACCTTCGATTTTCCAGTATCTGCAGTTCGTTCTTGAACATCCTATCCAATCATTGGCACGGAATCATTGGGCCGATGGGCCTGTTTCCATGCTGTGTCTGGGCAATAAAGTAGTAGTTGAGCTGTGGAAGAATGCCATGCACGTACCACAATACTTTTGTAGACATTCCCATTGCCGTTCTTGAGGCTGACCCGGATGATGCAATTTTTCTCGTTCTGCTTGTACTCAGGAAGTGGCGCCGTGGAGCTGCAGGAAGTCCCCGAGATGGTGCGCTTGTGGTCCTTGGGATTGTGGACGCAGGAAGGTAAACATAAAATGGTGCTGATCAATGACAAGACTCCCGAAGAGGCCGTGTCCAATGAGTGGGTGGATGAGCAAGATGATAATGATTCATTCGGCTGGAAAACAAAACAGTAAGGTTAGGAATTTAGATATTTCCAATCCAACTTTCCAGTTCTATCATCAAGCCAGGCTGCTCCCATCCTCTACATAGGATGGGTGGTGATCTTATAAAATAATGAGATTAGTTGCTGCCTCTCAGATCCAGAGACCCGGGTTCGACCCTGACCTCAGGACCTGTCCATGCGCAGTTTGCACATTCACCCTGTGAATACGTGGGTTTCTTCTGGTTCCAAGAGTCAAGAATGTTTTATTGTCATATCCCATTTCCTCTCACATCCCAAAGACTTGCAGGGTTATTGGTTATTTAGGTTCCGTAAATTGTCCTTAGTGTGTAGCATAGAACTAATGAATGGGGTGATCACTGGTTGGCACGGATTCAGTGGGCCGAATGGACTGTTTCTCTATGGTAAACTAAACTAAATATTGGTGTGATGCACTTGCAACATGCAAAACTTCCCTTGTACTGTATTGCTTCTGCATAACACAACGACTGCTTAAAAAGCAGCCAAGTCTTATTTGAGCGACCTTACCTATACAGTGCGGAAACAGGCTCTTCGGCCCACCGAGTCCACAACGACCAGCGATCCCCCCCCCCCCCCCCCCCCCCCCACATTATCCTACACACCATGGACAATTTACGACATGCAGAAGCCAATTAACCTACAAAACTACATGTCTTTAGAATGTGGGAGGAAGCCGGAGCACCCGGCGAAAACCTACGTGGTCACGGAGAACGTAAACTCCGTACAGGCAGCACCCGTGGTCGGGATCGAATATGGGTCTCTGGCACTGTAAGGCATCAATTCTACTGCACTGCAACAAAGTGCTGGAATAAGTCAGCCCACTCCATAGATCTCAGCTTCACTTTATCCTTCCTCACGATCCACACGCTCAATTAAAACTCCTCCACTTACGCGACCTCCACTAAAGATCACAAACTTGCCTTTCTCCAGACCAGGCCCCCCAGCGACTCCAGCACTTTGTCTGGAGTAACTGAGTGAGTGAATGAGAGTGAGTGGGTGAGTGAGAGTGAGTGAGATTGTGGGTGAAGTGAGTGCGAATGTGAGTGAGTGAGAGTGCGTGAGTGACTGAGTGGGTGAGAGAGAGTGAGTGGAGAGTTAGTGAGTGTATGTGAGAGTGAGTGAGAGAGAGTGTGGGCAAGTGCGAGTGTCGGTGAGTGAGTGTGAGAGGGTGAGTGTGAGTGAATGGGAGAGTGAGTGGATGAGTGTGAGTGGGTGTGAAGAATGAATGAGTGGGTGTAGAATGAGTGGGCGAGTGAAGATTGAGTGAGTAGGTGAGTGAGTGGGGGAAGAGTGAGTGAGTATGACAGTGAGTGCGTGAAGAGTGAGTGGGAGTGGAAGAGTGAGTTCGTGGGTGAGTGCATCAGTGATTGAGTGAGTTAGTATGAGTGGGTGAATGAAGAGTGAGAGGGTGAGTGAGTGAGAGTGGGTGAGTAAATGAGTCAGTGTGGGTGAATGGAGTGCGTGAGTGAGAGCGAGTGAGTGGGTGTGAGAGTGAATGAGAGACTGAGAGGTTGAGTGGGTGTGAATGAGTGAGATTCAGTGAGAAAGGAGTGTGAGTGAGCAAGTGAATGAGAGTGAGTGTGAATGAGAGTCAGTGAGAGTGAGTGTGTGAGGGAGTGAGTGAGAGCGAGGGTGAGTGGGTGGGTGTGGGTGAGTGAGAATGAGAGAGTGTGTGGGTGAGTGCAAGTGAGTAAGTGGATGTAGAGTGGGTGAGGTAGTTTGGGCGAGTGAAGAGTGAGTGAGTGGGTGAGTGCAAAGCGAGGGTGAGTGAGAGTTAGTGAGTAGTGGGTGAGTGAGAGGTACCCGGACGTGGCGTCGAAGGACGAGATGCTAAAGCAAAGAAGTGGAAGCCAAATAACTGAGCGGAAGCGATGCTGAAAAGGCAAATAATCAAAAGGGGTGCAAGGCTGAAAAGCCAAATAACTGAACGGACGCAACGCTGAAAAGCCAAATAACCGAAAGGGCGAGACGCCAGCTAACCGAACGGAAACGACAACGAAAAGCCAACTCACGGAAAGAGGCGAATCGTCAAAAAGTCAAATAACCGAAAGGGCGGGATGTCTAAAAACCAACTAACCGAACTGAAACAATGACGAAAAGTCAACTCACCAAAAGGGCGGATGGCAGAAAAGCCAAATAACCGAATGGGCCGGATGTCTAAAAGCCAACTCACCAAATGGACGCATCACCGAAAAGCCAAATAACGAACATGGCGTCAATGGGGGGGGGGGGATTTGTCAGCGATTGTTCCAGACACCCACATCCACGACATAATTGGCTGGGGCAGACGGGGGAGTCCTTTTTAATTTTCCTTTGCCGATTTTGGACTTTCCTAAATATAAAATAAAACCCTGTGTGATTGGAACTTTCGGTTGATTTAACAAAATAATAATCCAAATTGGTTCCATCGATATTTACACCAACTGTAACAATTATATTTTGACTACCACAATACATTTACATACACTACCCTGCATCTTGAAGGCCACAGGTCCTTTTCGGTGTGAATCGAGAAATCAGATGAAATAAATATGACTTTTTTTAAAGAATATCTTAGCTCCCTGAGTCAGTTCAGTGATATGAGTAAGTGTGAATCGGCATGAGTTAGTGTCAGTGTGCATGCACGAGAGACGAGAAGTGTCGGCGCTACGCTGCCTCGGGTCTTTATTCCCAGTAAGCAGAATTCTTCCAACTCCTGTGGACCCCCAGCTGAGGCGGAGGGCGGCCGTGGCCGGACATCATTGACCCCGGGAAGAGAGTGCGGGCTGTCCTGAAGGATGCGCTCCTTCGGCCGCTTACACCACGGGCTAGGCAGCATCTCTGGAAAGAAGGAATGGGTGACGTTTAGGGTCGAGACCCATCAGAGTGAACTGAACTCTCGTTGGTGAGAGTACTTGTGATTGTCTGAAGAAGGGTCTCCACCCAAAAGGTCACCCATTCCTTCTATCCAGAGATGATGTCTGTCCAGCTGATGATGAGCCAGCACCGCCATTCATTGTGATCATGCTTGATCGTTCCCAATCAATAACCCGTGCATGCCTTCTCCCCATATTCCTTGATTCCACCAGCCCCTAGAGCTCTATCTAACTCTCTTAAATCCATCCAGTAATTTGGCCTCCACTGCCCTCTGTGGCAGGGAATTCCACAAATTCACAACTCTCTGGGTGAAAAAGTTTTTTCTCACCTCAGTCCTAAATAGCCTCCCCTTTATTCTAAGACTGTGGCCCCTGGTTCTGGCCTCGTCCAACATTGGGGACATTTTTCCTGCATCTAGCCTGTCCAGTCCTTTTATAATTTTGTATGTTTCCAGAAGAACCCCCTTCATCCTTCTAAACTCTAGTGAATACAAGCGTAGTCTTTTCAATCTTTCCTCATATGACTGGTCGGCACGGACTGGAAGGGCCAAGAGGGCCTGTTTCCGTGCTGTAAGCAAACTGGTTCCATTGGGCCTCAGCACCCCTGTGTGTAACTGGCTACTGGACTTCCTCACTGACAGACCCCAGTCAGTGAGGGTTGGAAATAACACCTCTAACATCATCTCTCTGAGCACTGGCTCCCCTCAGGGCTGTGTCCTGAGTCCACTGCTGTTTACCCTGATGACCCACGACTGTTGTGCCAGGTTTAGTACAAGCCACGTCATGAAGTACGCAGATGACACAACAGTGGTGGGCCTCATCAGGGACGACAATGAGCTGGCTTACAGGGAGGAGGTGAAACAACTGGTGGACTGGTGCAATACGAACAACCTGATCCTGAATGTCAAAAAAACAAAGGAGGTCATCATCGACTTCAGGAAAACCCGGCACAATCCCACACCACTTCACATCGATGACAGCGATGTGGAGTTGGTCAGTAGCACTAAGTTCCTGGGGGTGCAGATCACTAACAGTCTGACCTGGTCAAATAACATCTCATCAACAGTTAAGAGTGCGCAGCAGCGGTTGCACTTTCTGCGCCGGATGAGAAGAGCTCACCTCCCCCATCCCATCCTCACCACTTTCTACAGGGGCACCATAGAGAGTATTTTGACCAGCTGTATCTCTGTCTGGTTTGGGGACTGTAAAGCCTCCGACTGGAAGTCTGTGCAGAGAGTGGTGAGGACAGCGGAAAAAATCATCGGGACTTCTCTCCCCTCAATTGGGGATATTGCGACCAAACGTTGCGTGTCTAAGGCCAGCAGTATTATAAAAGGCCCCACACATCTCCATCACGGACTGTTCACTCTGCTGCTCGGGCAAAAGATATCGTAGCATAAGGAGCAGAACATCAAGGTTCTGCAACAGCTTCTTCCCAGGAGCCATCAGACTCCTGAATGCCATGTAATGGGCTGCCACCATTGTCTATTTATCCTTTTATCCATTTTATCCATGTCTATCCTTCTGTTAACTATCGTGTTGCACAGGGAGCCAAATGGAACGAATTTCGTTTGGAATTGCATATATCGATGTATTTCTAAATGACAATAAAGTTTGTTTGACTTTGACTTTGTAATTGTTACAGCATTGTAAATTGTTATATGGTTATGACAGTCCCGCCATCCCAGGGATCAATCTCATGAACCTATGCTGCACTCCCTCAATCACAAGGATGTCCTTCCTTAAATTAGACCAAACCTGTACAAAATACTCCAGATGTGGTCTTACCAGAGCCCTATACAACTGCAGAAGAACTTCTGTACTCCTATACTGAAATGCTCTTGTGATGAAAGCCAACATTCCATTAGCTTTCTTCACTGCCTGCTGTACCTACACGCCAAATTTCAGTGACCGGTGTACAAGGACATCCAGGTCTCGCTGTACCTCCCCCTTACCTAACCTAACCCCATTGGGATAATATTCTGCCCCCTTGTTTTTTCCACCAAAGTGAACCTCACATTTATCTATATTTCATTTCGGAGTCACGTGAGTGACTTCGTGAAGAACCCGCCAGGCACGCATGCGCGACATATCGTAGACGCGCATGCGAGCGACGGGCAGGGAGGTCCGTTTTTTCTTTACAGAGACTCTGTTTCCAGAGTGCTCCAGGCTGCTTCAACACCGACTGCGGACCGCGGAATGCGGGCAGTCAGCGGCGGCTCTAACGCATGGAGTCGGGAAGAGCCCGTTGACCCGTTGAGGGTCCGGGTTCACACTCGCCGGCGGAGGACGGCAGAGGCAGCCGACTCTACGCCGCAGCCCGCAGGTCGCGGGCTGGCGGCATTTATAAGTAAGTATGGGCTTGCAGACTCGCCGTGTGCAATAAGCAACGGCAGAGCACAGCCCGATTTTACACCGCAGCCCGCAAGGATACTGCGGGCTGTCGGCATTTATATTGTAATATGGGCTTGCAGACTCGCCGTATGCAGCAAGCAACGGCAGAGCACAGCCCGATTTTACACCGCAGCCCGCAAGGATGCTGCGGGCTGTCGGCATGTATATTGAACTAGGGGCTTGCAGGCTCGCCATTCGTGGTCAGCAATGGCAGAAATGCAGCCCGACATACCGCAGCCCACACGATACTGTGGGCTGTCGGCATTTACTCAGAGTAAGGGGTTAGCCCCAACTCAACTCTACACAGCCTGTATTATCCCAGTACTGTAATTAAGAGGTAATGGAGTTGCAGCCATTATCATGTTGTTCTAAGCCCAACTTATTTTTACAATGGGGCAGCTCGTTGACCCTGTGGGGTCCGGGCTCAACGCTCACCATTGCGCAGCAATGGCAGAACGACAGCTCACCACCAGCCCTTCATAAGGGCCACTCAGGTAAGTACAGGCAACCTTGAGCTGGTTGTCCCTTCTGTTTTGAATTGTGTTTTCTCCAACAGGGACATGGATAATGAGGAGTACAGGCCGCAGGACTTCCGAAAGGAGTCGTCGGCCATTATTCCCGGAGCTCTCTACAACGACAGCACCCGCTAGACGGGCCGGGAAAAAGGCGCAAAAGTCGGGGAGCCCTGTGATTACAGGACCCGACCCACCGACACAGCTGTGTACAAGCGGGGTACCCGCAGAGCAGGAAGTCGGTACGGCGCCGGAGCAGGTAGACCCTGACTCCATTTTTCACTATCTCCAACAGGGAGAGAATCGTTGGCTGAAATAAAGAATATGAGCAAACGGGTTTCACATGCTGTTGCACGACCCTTCTCCCCGAGCCCTCGTGAAAGAGCCAGGGATAGAGCTCAATAACAAAGACCTTTTAGGGCAGGAATTTCACCAGAGACCGCTAGATTGCGGACTGGTGGTTTACTGAGACCCGAGTCCACTGGCAGACCAGGGAGGGCCAGTGTAGACTCACCACCTAGTTGGACGAGGTGGAGTCTCGCCACGGTCACTGCATCCCCCAAAAGCGGCAGGACGGGACCGTACGCCGCCTGAGTCCAGGAGTAGGACAGGTGGCAAGCCCGCGCGGATGTCGGGTCACCACGCCGCAGGCGTCAGGTGCCGACTTCACACCGCATATGCCCTTTGAGGCAGTCGGGCCTAGCTCATCCAAGGAGGTGAATGAGCAGATCCGCGTGGGAGTCGTACAGCTTCGCTGAGGCGGCTGGCAGCGACTTTTCGTCACGGCACCGAGATTACCTCGATGAGGTACGGGCCGATGATAGGAGCCTCAGGAGTTCCTTCGGGCATGAGGGCTCTGACCTCCCATTTACGCACCATGAAGGGCGCATTGAACGGATGGAGAGGATGATGGAACGGATCCTGCAGCAAAATCAACGGCAGGAAATGTCCAGTTCCGGGGACTTTTGGATATATCCCCATCGTCAATTGGTAGCATGAGGCAGCCAGGAGAAGAGGATATCTTGGTACACGAACCAGTGGCATCTGAGGTTCCTCAGGAAGAACTTTTGGACGTGGCGGCCAAGTTTGCGTTACCCGAATCATCGGGACAACCTCTCAAAACTAAACTGGCCGCTACCATTGATTTCCTCACCAACCACCATACAGGATCAGGTCCTTGCGGAGGCCATGAATGGATACAAGGCACCGAGTAATTGGAACTCACTCAATGTACCTATTGTAAACATGCCTATTTGGAGCAATATAAGCCCGGGCACAAGAGCACAGGAAGTAAAAATTACAGAAAATCCTAAAACTGCGCACATCCGGGATTACCGCTTTTGCGAGGTCGGTGGACGGGATGGACTTGAAACACCGTACAGGAGGATGCTCTTGAATTGATGCAGAGCATCTCCAACACCACCACCCAGACAATTATTCAGGGAACACCTTCTGAAGCAGGTCAATGATTTAGACGACCATGCCAAGACAGTGGGTATTATGAGGTCGCACACCTTGACCAGACAAACGGCCAGGAAAATTCCATATTCCAGGCCACGGGGTCAAACCGGAAGGCCAGCAAGGACCTACATACCGGCGCCTCCAGATGTGAGTCAACGCCCACCATTCCTGGAGCTGCCCGCTACGTCGGCAGCACCCGCTCTGCGGGTCGGGATAAAAACGCGGAAATCAGGGGAGCCCTGCGCAGTCAGGACCCGATTCTCCACCACGACTGATCATGGTGCCATAAGTGGTAACCGCACAGGAGCAGGGTAGGTAAGACCCTGACTCCCTACCTCTGTCACTTAACCATAGCGACAGTGGAGCAAAGGTGCGTAACGTGTTATATTCTTGGCACGTTCTCTCTCCCCAAATATGCAGGTCACCAGAGAGAGGACCAGGGGAAGTATCGCACAGCAGTCGGTAAACCCGCCATAGAGCCGGGGTCGACTTCCACTGGAGCAGGCCACCAGATCGTGGACCGGTGAAGGATTGAGGCCTGGGTCTGGAGGACCACATGTGCGGCCGGCACAGACTCAGCACCGAGGGAGCCTACCTGGTTGCAGGTCGGAGTAGTCTCATCTCGGTCACCGCACCCCCTTTAGCGGCAGGACGTGACCGAACGACGCTTTGTCCCAAAGGAGGACACCGACTCAGCACCGAGGGAGCCTGCCTGGTTGCAGGTCGGTGTAGTCTCATCTCGGTCACACACCCCCTTTAGCGGCAGGACGTGACCGAACGACGCTTTGTCCCAAGGGTGGACACAGACTCAGCACCGAGGGAGCCTGCCTGGTTGCAGGTCGGTGTAGTCTCATCTCGGTCACCACACCCCCTTGTAGTGGAGGACGTGACCGAACGTCGCCTTTGGAGGATAGGCGGCAAGCCCGCGAGGACGTCGGGGTACCACGCTTCAGCGGCCGGGACCGACTCATCACCGCTATCATGTCTTTTTAGACCAGCGGGCCGCCTCCGTCCGGAAGACGGCGGAGTAAGCGGCAGGTCCGCGCGGGAGTCGCTTAGCCACGCAGGAGCGGCAGGCAGCGACATCCTGTCTTGCACCCTTGTCATCACCTCGACGAGGTGTGGGGCAATGACAGAAGCCTCAGAGATTCTCCAGAACCTGAGGAAGTCGACTTATTGTCCGCATATGCGGCAGTGGTCGCATGGCTCGGATGGAGCGCATGATGGAGCGTATCCTAGAGCACAGTCTCTGCAGCTGGACCAGATGTCCTCCAGTTCTGGAGGAACCTGTAGTACCTGAGGAAACCCAGGAGAAACTGCAGAATGTGGTCTCCAAGTGTGGCGATGGACGAGTTCTCGCTACATTGGGGGAAATGGATTTCCATATAACCATATAACAATTACAGCACGGAAACAGGCCATCTCGGCCCTTCAAGTCCGTGCCGAACAACTTTTTTCCCTTAGTCCCACCTGCCTGCACTCATACCATAACCCTCCATACCCTTCTCATCCATATGCCTATCCAATTTATTTTTATATGATACCAACGAACCTGCCGCCACCACTTCCACTGGAAGCTCATTCCACACCGCTACCACTCTCTGAGTAAAGAAGTTCCCCCTCATGTTACCCCTAAACCTCTGTCCCTTAATTCTAAAGTCATGTCCTCTTGTTTGAATCTTCCCTATTCTCAAAGGGAAAAGCTTGTCCACATTAACTCTGTCTATCCCTCTCATCATTTTAAAGACCTCTATCAAGTCACCCCTTAACCTTCTGCGCTCCAGAGAATAAAGACCTAACTTATTCAACCTATTTCGATGCTTTCCCCATTCTGCCTCATCGGACAGGTGTTGCAGAAAACGTACCCAGGTCTGGAACATACAGGACCATGGACGTCATATAGATCGTGCAGAGAAAGTCCACTGGGAAGCACTACCTCACCTACACAGGATATGAGAGGTTTTTGTAGTCGGACCAAGACGACCTACATATCTGCTACGATCTCCAATGTGCTGGCATGCTCACTGGTCTTCATTATGATGAGCCCTCAGTTACAGTGCTGCTTACAGTGCCTATAGTGCACTGTCATCCTAGCTCAACATTGGAGTGGGATCTCACCAGCTGGTATCCAAACTACGAGGGATATGTTCTATCCATCCCTTTCCGACCACAATATAATATCTGAGAGATTAGGGTGGTGTTGACCCTACTCAGGAGGTGGTCGCTTATGATGGAGGTACCACTGGACTTACTCACCTTTAAAAGTGGTGATGGCAATAGCACTGAATACAGCACAACGGGTCCAGACTCTACAGGAATTAAACCTGGATAGAATGATCAACCCATAAAAAAGTAACTTCTTTATGAAAGAGTTACTTAAACTATACAGACCTGCGACTACAGGTCTGGAAATGGCCATCAGGAATATGGAGGCGGATCTGTTGTCAGCCATGGAAACCCACGTCACAGGGTAACGGTGCAGACTATCTCCAGATGGCTTAAGGTGGTATTCGATGCAGCAGGTAAGACACTAAACATATGAAATGTCATTCTACCAAGGCCGCATCCACATCAGGAACGAGGACCATGGAGGTGTTCATGGAGCATGTCCTCACGATAGCGGGCTGGGCCAATGAAACTACATTTCAGTGGTTTCATAACAAACCTGTGGCCGTTTTTTCCCGCAACGTTACGCACGTTAAGTGCTGTCCCTAAAGGTTTGTCCCCGAGTTCAGGGGTTTATTGTTGTACTAACAATAATGTTATTATTTTTCAGCTTGTTCAAGTCTGAAATACGTTAACATACTTCCTCCATCAGTATTACGGCAGTGTGTGAGCATGGACGTGGTCCAGGGCGTGTAATCACAGAGCTTTGAAGTCTTCACGAAGTCACTCACGTGACTCCGAAATGAAATAGTAAGATTAAACGAGAACTTACCAGTTTGAAGATTGATCTTTATTTTATGAGGAGTTGCGATGAGGGATTTCGTGCCCTCCGCTCCCAACCCTCTACCATAAGATCAACTGGTATATAGAGTCTCTTCAATCTTACTATAACAAGTCATTTCTCTGTTGTTGGTTCTGTGATTCCACACCGCTGCTTTGAAGAAATGTCGCGCATGCGTGCCTGGCGGGTTCTTCACGAAATCCCTCATCGCAACTCCTCATAAAATAAAGATCAAATTTCAAACTGGTAAGTTCTTGTTTAATCTTACTATTATACTGCATCTGGCACGCATCTGTCCACTCACTCAACCTGTCCAGGTTACCCTGCAACCTCCTAACATCCTCTTCACAGTTCACACTGCCGCCCAGCTTTGTGTCATCCACAAACTTGCTCGTGTTGCTCATAATTCCCTCTTCCAAATCATTAATATATATGGTAAACAGTTGCAGCCCCACTTCTTTCTTGAAAAGTGCAAAACATGAGCAATCCTCCAATCCACAGGAACTGATCCTAAATCTATTGAACATTGGAGCGTATCCTTCAGGACAGCCCGCACTCTCTTCCCGGGATCAGTGCTGTCCGGCCATGGCCGCCCTCTGCCTCAGCTGGGGGTCCACGAAAGTTGGAAGAATTCTGTTTATTGGGAATAAAGACCCGAGGCAACGCAGTGCAGACACAATAGACAATAGGTGCTGGAGGAGGCCATTCGGCTCTTCGAGCCAGCAACGCCATTCAATGTGATCATGGCTGATCATCCCCAATTAGTACCTCGTTCCTGCCTTCTCCCCATATCCCCTGACTCTGCTATTTTTAAGAGCCCAATCTAGCTCTCTCTTGAAAGCGTCCAGAGAACCTGCCTCTGAGGCAGAGAATTCCACAGGCTCACCACTCTCTACGAGAAAGTGTTTCCTCGTCTCCACTCTAAAAGGCTTACTCCTTATTCTTAAACTGTGGCCCCTGGTTCTGGACTCCCCCAACATCCGGAATATTTTTCCTGCCTCTAGCATGTCCAAACCCTTAACAATCTTATATGTTTCAATGAGATATCCTCTCATCCTTCTAAACTCCAGAGTGTACAATCCCAGCTGCTCCATTCTCTCAGCATATGACAGTCCCACCATCCCGGGAATTAACCTTGTAAACCTACGCTGCACTCCCTCAATAGCAAGAATGTCCTTCCTCAAATTAGGGAACCAAAACTGCACACAATACCCCAGGTGTGGTCTCACTAGGGCTCTTCCCGTCTCTCGGGGGTGCACGCTGACACTAACTCACGCCGATTCACACTTACTTATATCACTGAACAGACTCGGGGAGCTAAAATATTCTTTAAAAAAAGTCATATTTTTATCATCTGGTTTCTTGATTCACACCCAAAAGGACAAGTGGCCTTCAAGATGCACGGTAGTGTACGTATATGTGTTGTGGTATTCAAAATATAGTTGTTACAGTTGGTGTAAATATCTATGGAACCAATTATTATTTTATTAAATCAACCAAAAGTTCCAATCACATGGGGTTTTATTTACTATTTAGGAAAGTCCAAAATCGACCCCCATCCTCCCGTCTCCCCAGGCCAGTGATGTGATGGACGCGGGAGTCTGGACCAATCTCTGAGAAGTCCCACCCCCCCCCCCCCCCCCCCCCCCGACGAGGTTATGTATGCTATTTTGCTTTTTGGCGATGCGTTAGTTCTTTTTGGCAATGCGGGAGTTGGCTTTTAGACGTCCCGCCCTTTCGATTATTTGGTTTTTCGTCGATCCTCCCTTTTGGTGAATTGGGTATTTGTCGCCGTTTACATTCGGTTAGTTGGCTTTTAGGCGTCTCCCCCTTTCAGTTATATGGCTTTTCGGCCTTGTCTCGTTCGGATATTTGGCTTTTCGGCATAGTTTCCTTTCGGTTATTGGCTTACCGGCGTCATTTCCGTTCGGTTATTTGGCTTCCACTTCTTCGCTTCGGCATCTCATTCTTCGATGCCACGTCTGCACATGGGGAGAGAATGAATGAGAGCGAGTGTGAGTTGAGAGTGTGAGTGAGTGAGTGCGAGTGAGTGAGTGTGGGCGAGTGCGTGAAAGTGAGAGAGTGAGTGAGAGTGGGTGAGTGAAGTGTGAGAGAGTGATTTGAGTGATTGAGAGTGAGAGTGGGTGAGTGATAGTGAGTGAGAGAGTGGGTGAGTGAGAGAGTGTGTGTGTGTGTGAGAATTGTGCAGAACACACCAACATTGTCCCTGAATAAAAGGACAGAAAATCTATAAAAGTCACCTTGCAGATAGTTGGGACCGCTCAGCATCTTCTACGGCTCCACTGGTCCCTCCATGACACAGATCTCATTTACAAATGTCACACAAAATAGTAAGATTAAACGAGAGTGTTAAAGAAGGAACTGCAGATGCTGGAGAATCGAGGGTTAAACAAAAAGCTGGAGAAACTCAGCGGGTGCAGCAGCATCTAAGGAGCGAAGGAGATAGGCGACGTTTCGGGTCGACCTTCTTCAGACTGGTCAGGGATCAGGGAAACGACAGATATAAACAGTGATATGGAGAGATAAAGCAAGAACAATGAGTGAAAGATAAACGAGAACTTACCAGTTCGAAGTTTGATCTTTATTTTATTAGGAGTTACGATGAGGGATTACGTGAAGAAGGAGCGCCTGTGCGTCATACTTCAAAGCAGCGGCATGAAATCACAGTAACTACAGTCGAAGTGATATAGCAAGACTCAGAAGACTAGAACTACCAGATGATCTTTGCGATTATGAGGGCCGGGAGCGGAGGGTACGTAATCCCTTATCGTAACTCCTAATAAAATAAAGATCACACTTCAAACTGGTAAGTTTTCGTTTAATCATACTATTTTACTTCGGAGTCACGTGAGTGACTACATGAAGATTTCAGAGCTCTGTGATTTCATGGTGTAGATACAGTTCCATGCGACACACTGCTTCGGTTGACACAGGATAAACAAAAAATGTATTGAACATTGTTTAAATTATCCAATGAATGTCTTAAACAATAAAAGAACAGTAATAACTCCTCTTTCACAGGGGAAATTACAAAGGAGAACGCAAACAGAACTCAAAACAGCATGCCCAAATCCTTGCATTGCGGGGACAAGTTTATAATAAATCGTGAAAAGGTTCCTTCACTAGACCAACCTGCGGTGAGGATTTGGTCTGAAGGCACGTCCTGCGCCTTTGCTGCGTACGTTGGAGTGCTTTAAACACATCGGTGTCTACTCCAGCATAATGCAAACCTGTTTCGGCCATCTAGAAATAGTTTGTATTGACAGCATACTGACATATTATCTACAGAAGAATGCATGCTGTCCAGTCGTAACTTTTGCAAAATCTGGACCCATTGCGCTGCCACCAGCACCATGAACATGACCACTTTGAGCGTTAACTTCTGGAAAGGCAGAGATGTAATTGGAGCCCATTGCCAAAGCAGTGTGAGAACTATGCTCACATCCCAGATTTCCGAATATCTAGGTCTGGGAGGGTTTTGTTAAAATACCTCTTCTGAATCGGGCCACCAATAGATGAGATGCGACAGAGTGTTGTCCGGACCCTTGCCCTAAATAAGTGGACAAAGCACTTCAAGCACTATTAATGACACTATAGCTTAACTGCTCGTCAAAAATGCAATGTAGCAAGGAACTCCAATGCATCCGGTATGCCTGCAACATGATAAGATATATTTGACTGTAAACAGAACATCTCCCATTTCTTAATATGAGATGCATATCGTTTTTTAGTACTATCTCTCCAGGCCATCGTAATCACATCGCCGGTCCTACTCGATAGTCCGAGTCCCTGGAACAGTCTGGTCAGAAGATACAAATCAACAGATTAATATGATCATGTAAAGGGGAACTCTCCTCCTGTCCCAGGGTGAACCAACAAGTTGCTGCATTTGGGGATAGTCAGGAATGGCTGTGTCATCAGTCTCAGAACCAATTGGAACCATGGCTGTGTGGTCCAGTTAGGAACTACCAAACGCCTAAAGCGTAGTTGTGCTCTATTTTGGCGAGACATTGACTGATGAGGCAGAATGGGGAAAAGCGTAAGAACGTACGTCCCTAATGTAGCGAGAATGCATCCTCCGCTACTGCCCCTGGATCTGGTTCCCATGAGACGTAGTTAGGTAACTGGTGATTTAACCCGGATGCAACAGATCTATGTCTGGCAATCCATACCGGCTGACCATCATTTTGAAACTTGGATTCAGCATCCATTCTGTGTTGTCATTGAATTTACGTGACCTGATGTCTGCCACTTTCACGTAATCTCTACCTCGTAGGTAGATATCTGAGACCCAGATGTTTCACGTAAAGCACCAGTGCCAGATGAGGTTAGCCAGAGTTTCACAACTTAATGACCTAATTCCACCCATGTGATTGATATGCAACAGCTGTGGTATTGTCAATTTGAAGCTGCACATGCAAATCATGCATTGTTGAGCAGAATGCTTTAGGCCATGGAATGCACCCAGCAATTCTACATAGTTTATCCCATGCCTCTGCAGGATTAATGCCTCTTTCACATTCCATCTGCCACCACAGCTAGACTCGGTATCAGTGGCTCCCCATCTCGAAGCGCTCACATCAGTTTGTAAACTGAAGGTTATTGAATCAGGATGTCGAGTACATCGTGAGACATTAGTTACAGTTTTGGCCGTAGTTAAATCAATGATGAACCCCAAATAGCCAATCATTCTAGATGGTACTAATTTGGATTTAATTAGATGGGTGAGGAACCTAACCTCTCAACAGGTGTTTTGGAGCTGAATATTATGTATCTTTCAGATCTATGGTTGCCATATAACACACTTTTGATATCAGTTGCACAGCAGTACTGAAAGTTTCCATTTAAAAAAATGTTTATACTGGCACTAAGAGTTAAGTCTGGTTAGGTCCAGAATGACTTGACACCCATCATCGTTCTTTTGCCTGGGGAATATTGGACACAAATTGTTGAGGCTGATATGCCGTCCTTTCAATTACCCTTTTTTTGGAATAATATACCAATTTCATCATTCACCTGTAGAGTTTCTGGTATTGAAAACCCAATACCCGACTAGGTGTATTTTGTACAGGTGGATGTACTTCCAAGATAAGCCCCATTCGAGACCCCCGGATACAGTCCGCTATGAATAGATCCGATGTTATGCAGCACCATGTATCATCGAACAATTGTTACCTCCCCCCGACCGGTGTCTAATCTCTAGAGGATATAGAAACATAGAAATTAGGTGCAGGAGTAGGCCATTTGGCCCTTCGAGCCTGCACCGCCATTCAATATGATCATGGCTGGTCATCCAACTCAGTATCCCGTACCTGCCTTCTCTCCATACCCTATATCCTGGACTTTCAATTACCCCTTCCTGTTCTGAAAGGGTATGGTTTTTGAGGTGGCATCGTGGTTTCAGGATGAGATTTGATGAGGCCGATTGTTTTTGCCTCATCGTCCAGGTCTTTCCCTGGATATTAGAGGATCTGCGCAAGGTTGTGAACCGTGGGTTGAGCGTAGGCTGGATAGTTATTCGTAAATAATTAATTCTAAAATTCTGGGCATTACACAGCAGGGTCCATATCCTGCTGTGTTTTGATTGTGGTGCCCTTGTACCATTTGCCCAAACACCATTATTCCTGCTCCAACCAGTTTTTAAGACTTTCTGCAGCCTTAACTCATGCGCCCTCATGAAGCGCTCCTTTAGAGCGATGCACAGTTAACAGGTGTTTGATATGTCTTGCGAAGTTTCCTCCATTATGGAGTCCGGGAGCTGGTGAGATGCCATATAATTAAAGTGGTGGCCAGATTGTTATCCATGGCTCCATCAGTTCCCGCCAGTATGGCAAATTGCTGGCCACATCCGGCACACCTGGAGCATAGCTCATGTGCTTTGATGTATGCACATAAGCAGTGACACCAAACTTCAGGGACAGATTCATACTGCCCTGGCTTCTCCCGGCTCATGCTCACGGTAGGTAACATGCTGCCCTAAACAAGGTGCTGCTGTTATGGGTCCACATGCAGACTCATAGGCATATTATCCTTCATATGTGTACAGCTCTTTTGCTATACGGACCTCTGCTAGAGGTTGTTGCTGGAAGCTGCTGGGGACCCTGGGGAAAAAACCTCGGCTGGAACACCTGGTTGTTATCATTTTAGCTATGAGGTATTCCACGTTATCTAGATGTCCCCAATGTTTATTTTTGGATGGGGTAAAGTCTTTCTGGCCTCACTGATCAGAGTTGACAGGTCTGGTAAATTTACTCTTGGCCTGCCTCCCGACAGGAGTGGCCACAGTGCTTTAAAGCACCGGAGTTGATGCCGCTGGCTGAACTGCCGGCAGCTCTAAAGCCGGTGTCATCCGCTGACCGCAGCTATCAGTTCATGATGAGGAATTTCCCCTATCAAGAGTACAAGCAAGGCTGGCAGAACTCCATCCGCCACAACCTCAGCCTCAATAAGTGTTTCGTTAAAGTGCCTTGGCATTACGACGACCCTGGCAAGGGCAATTACTGGATGCTGGACCCGTCCAGCGAGGACGTGTTCATCGGCGGGACGACGGCAAACTTCGCTGCGGGACGGTCACGTCCCGGGCAAATTGGCTATCAAGTGGGGACTTCGCCTTTCGACGTCTGGACTGGGTTTGGTGGAACGTAGCAACCCCTTGTATTGGCCGCTGTCACCCTTCCTTTCCTTGCACCATCCGCACAACACTCTCAATTACTCCAGAGCCGCCTCCAGTTTTTTGAACCAGGCTCCCAGTTACAGCTCATTGCTCAGTGGTTGTGGATCCGGGATGGAGCAGATGGCAAGCGGGGATATCTCTCACCCGTTGTTGAGGGGATCTGTACAGTGCGGGTACACGGTGAACCCTTGCTCTGTCACCTTGCTGGCGGGGCAAGCGGCTACTTCTTCCCATCCTTGCATCACACGCAGGCGGTGCAGCCGCAGAACGGACACGGGATGCCTTCTCTCCGAGACCCTCAGACCATCGCTTTCCACCTTCCCATGCGACACTCGCCTTATTTTCACTGTTTTAATATTTTTTACCTTTTATTTATTTTTTTTTAATACTTTATTTTATTAGAAGTAATCTATTTACAATAATGTAAACAGCTTTACAAACCTCAACTTAATTACACATTTTTAAAATAACCTATTGACAGTTATCATCTTCTATTTTTTTTGAAATAAAGAAAAGAATAGAATAGTTTTAAATCAATAAGAAAGTGATTTAGATAATAATTTGATTATATAGAAAAGAAGAAGAAAATAGAGCAAGGAAAAAAGATTATAAATTAACAACAAGTGAAAAAATATTATATATATATATATATATATATCAATGAAAATCAACAAAATATATTGTATCTAAAACTATTACAAATAATAATATCAATGAAGACATGCCTATTAATCCTAGTATAAGAATCAATTATTCTCATCAGATCCCGCTGGGTACCCGTCAGGCTGTGACGTCAAGAACAGCTACTTCTCTAGATACTGTATATATGGAGACCATATTTGTTCGAAGGTATTATATTTGTCCAATAGGACAAATCTGATTCTTTCTAATTGTAACGTCTCCAACATCTCTGCTGCCCACATTTTAATTGTGGGGGATAATGTTCCCTTCCAAAATTTCAATATGATTTTTTTCCCTATTATCAAACAGTAATCAAAGAAATTTCTTTGATTTCCTGTAAGCACCGAATTTGAATCCAAAATCCCAAGTATTATTAACTTTGGGTCTGGATCCAATCTAATTTTTAGAACCTCAGAAATAACCTTAAAAGTTTCTGTCCAGTAGTAATTCAGTTTGGGACATGTAGCAAAACTGTGTGTTAAATTTGCTTCTAAGTTCTTACATTTTTTACCTTTTAGGAAGTGTCCCTGCTGGCTCCTGTAACCAGCCTTACGTGACCTAGTAAACCGCAGTATGCTTAAAACACTTACCTGCGGGTGTTTTATTTGCTGTTGGTGGAGCTTCGCTCTCCAGCCTGTCGGGGCGCCAAACGCGTCTGATCGTAATGACGCGCAGGCGCTCTGGCTGGCATTCTTCACGTAGTCATTCACGTTACTCCGAAGTAAAATAACAGTCCTCTATGAAGCTGACCAGAATTTGGAGACAAGTGCAATATCATTGGTGACCAACACCCCCTTTCAGCTGTCCTTTGTTGAAGGTGGGTCTAGTTCTGTATATCCAAGAGGAGATTAAATTATTAGGCAGGGAGGGAGGGAGGGGGAAATAGACAGGAAACATCTGTCTCAGATGGAGTTCAAAAAGGCCAACCCAAACACTTTCCAAAAGCGTTTATCATCTGGCCACTGGCTGGAGTGAGGGTGGTTCACCAGCTTGAATGTGGCCCTGCAGGAAACAAACCCAAACAACCACATTTAGTCTACGAGTTGGCCAATACGTTTCCTAGCTGACTGCAGTTCTTCTTCCTCAGGATGAAGTCAAAGTTCGTAGAGGGGCCTACCGCATAATGGATGTTGCTGCGTCTGGAATGACCAACTCTGGGGGCAGAAGAGAAAAAAAACAATGAGTACATTTCCAAACGTAGACTGGGTGACCGTTTTGCTGAACACTAGGATTACGAGGCCTACCTGATCACCCGTCTGATAAACCTTTCAATGGTCTTCTGTTATCACGTGTCCGGAGGCACAGTGAACTTTGATTTACCAAACAGTCATATCAAAAAAGCACTAAGATACACAACTAAAAGATTAAACATAAACAGCCATCGCAACGGCATGTGAGAATTTCCAGGGCACACAGCAAAAGCAGAGATCCACAGCCATCAGTTCAATGTCTGGGCCACACACATGGTCCTTCACCATGATGTGACCAGAGTGGTACGGACCGCTATCACCCTCTCTGCAGTCCCTGTCCGCCCGAACAGTCAGAAAGCCATCCACATTCGCACCAGACTTTAGGATGTTCTCATGGAGCCATGACACCGTAAACACCGAGATCACTGCACACACGGCACTCCCTCCGAGTCCTCACCAGTGCAGGCAGCACATCCACCTTGATTTTTTTCGGCGACCGCAGCATCAAGGAACCTATGTTTTATTCCTCACATCTGTCTTCTGAGAGGTTCTGGACAAGCTGATATCCAAAAGCGTTCATCATCTGGCCAGTTTGAATGTGGCCCTGCAGGAAACAAAGCCAAACAACCACATTTAGTCAACGAGTTGGCTGATACGTTTCCTAGCTGACTGCAGTTCTTCTTTCTCAGGATGAAGTGAAAGTTCGCAGAGGGGCCTACCGCATAATAAATGTTGCTGCCGTCTGGAATGACCAACTCTGGGGGCAGAAGAGAAAAAAAACAATGAGTACATTATAAACGTAGACTGGGCGATCGTTTCACTGAGGATCTGGACAAGCTGATATTCTTTCCAATCTCCTTCCAGGTTGTGCTTTGCCATGGCTCTCTGGATAACGACCGGGCACCTGTTTTGGTTGGTCACCTGGAGAGGAAGGGAAAAAGTATTTACTTCAGACGCTAGGTGTATTGAGACAAGACAAGAGAGACAAGAGACATTTATTTGTCACAAGTACCAATTGGTACAGTGAAATGTGTGGTCACCCTACAGCCATACAAATAAAAAAGAACACAGAACACGATAGTCTTTAACATAGATATCCCCTCACAGCAGAAACAAAGTTTCCCACTGTGAGGGAAGGTACCAAAGTTCAGTCATCCTCTGCTGTTCTCCCAAACCCCTCGCTGTCGCTGCTTCTGGCGGCCCGATGTTCAGGCCCTCTTGCTGGGATGCTGGAACTCCGACGTCGGAACGGGAGACAACCTCAGCGGCTTGGACATACGAATCGGCCACTTCCTACCGGGATCTGAAGCCCCCAAAGTCCACAGGCCACGCTGGGCAGTGATTCACCCTGGCGGCCCCCGGCAAAAGGTGCCAGGACTCCGCGATGTTGAAGTCAGCACCACCTGCGCTGGAAGCTCTACAACCCACAGCTCAGCGATGTTGAAGCAGCAGGCCCAACACTCCGGAGCATCAAACGGCGATCCAGGTAAGGCATCACCCGCTCCGCGGTGAATCCAGTGTTGCGCCGCCGCTGTAGCTCTGTTCCGTCCCCGGCAGGAAAGGCCGTGCCAATCCAGTTTGTAGGCCGCGAGGAGGGGGGCGAGGACGCGACTCGGACAATAGTCGCATCACCGCCAGGAAATGAATGCGAAACAGTTTCCCCCTTACCCTACCCCCCTTCCCCACATAGAAAAACTAAAGAAACCTCCAAAACATACTTTTAAAACAGACTAAAAATTAAAAAAGACGGAAAAACAGACTGCAGGCAGAGGCTGCCATCAATGCTGCACCCCTAGTTTGAGGATCTACTGAAAGGGATTTAATATGGGTTACCTGTTACGAGAAAACCAACGGTAACAAATTAGAAAGATGCTCCGCTTCGATCTGCATCGTCTGCTTTGATCTGTTATTTTCATACCTTACCCTTCAATATCTCCAGACACCCTCTCCCCTGACTCTGTTTGAAGAAGGGTTTCGACCTGAAATGTCACCCATTCCTGCTCTCCACAGACACTGCCTGATCCGCTGAGTTACTCCAGTATATTGTGTGTATCTTAGAAAAATGTTACCCCATTAATTTGACCAGTCGTTTGCAATCATTCCTCAGGCCTGCGGTCAGTTGAGTTTAGAGATACAGAATGGAAGCAGGCCCTTTGGACCATTGAGTTCACACCATCCATTGAATACCCTTTAATACCAGCTCAATGCTATCCCACTTTCTGTTATCAGGCAACTGAACCATTCCACCAACAACTAGAGTGCGGCCTTGAGCTACTCTCTTCCTCATTGGAGATGCTCGGACTACATTAAATCAGATTTTAGTGAACTTTATCTTGCACTAAACGTTATTCACGTTATTCCCTTTTTCATATTTATCATGACATGAGAATTAAGGGACAGAAGTTTAGGAGTAACATGAGGGGGAACTTCTTTACTCAGATAGTGGTGGCTGTGTGGAATGATCTTCCAGCAGCAGTGGTGGAGGCAGGATCAATTGTAACATTTAAAAGTAAAGTGGATAGGTATATGGACGGGAAGGGAATTGAGGGGTATGGTCTGAGTGCAGGTAGATGGGACTAGGGGAAAATAAATTGTCGGCATGGACTGGAAGTGCCGAGAAGGCCTGTTTCCATGCTGTAATTGTTATATGGTTATATTTCTGTACCCTGTGGATGGCTCGATTGTAATCATGTCTTTCTGTTGTCTGGTTAGCACGCAACAAAAGCATTTTACTGTGCACATGACAATAAATTAAACTAAGCTTCCTACAAAGTAGAAGCAATTTACAGACACCAAATTGGCAATTAACCTGTGCGTGTTCTCCTGGGATGCTGCCTGTCCTGCTGAGTTATTGTCTTCTCTAATGTGCAAACCCGCACACCTTTCGACAAAATGTAGGTAGTGACGGTGGCACAGCGGCAGAGTTGCTGCCGTACAGCACCAGAGACCTGGGTTCGTTCTTGTCTACGGGTGCTGTCTGCTGCCATGTTCATAAGGAATAGGAGTAGAATTAGGCCATTCATTCATGGCTGATCTATCTCTCCCTCGTAATCCCATTCTCCTACCCTCTCCCCATAACGTCTGACACGCGTACTAATCAGGAATCTATGTATTTAAAATATCCACTGACTTGGTCTCCACAGTCTTCTGTGGCAATAGATATTAACGTGGACTGTACTACAAAGAAGCTAATCGGGTGGAGTTGAAATCTTTGTATGGTTTACTTGGTCTCCAACAGATGCGGATAAGGTTGCTAACAATTGGGCGGTACAAAGCTGCCGCCTTACAGCGCCTGAGACCATGTTCGATCCTGACTATGGGTACTGCCTGCACGGAGTTTGTACGTTCTCCCTGTAACTGCGTGGGTTTTCACCGGGTGCCCCGGTTTCCTCACGCACTCCAAAGACGTGCAGGGTTGCAGGTTGATTGGCTACTGTAAATTGTACATTGTTCCTATTGTGTAGGATAGTGCTAGTGTACGGGGTGATTGGTGGTCGGCATGGATTCGGTGGGCCAAAGGGCCTCTTTCCAACACACTTTCCATCACCTCCATGCAGTGAGTGCGACCTACCGTGGTTGCTTGAGCCGTCCGGCCTCTCGGGGCTGGTCCCACTTCAATCGCCAGAGCGGTATGGAGTTATGCGGAGCTGGTCCCGACATCGCGCGGGGCTCCGAAAAACTGACCGTGTTCAAAAATCCCGCGCGGCAACGGCTTGTTGGCCCGCAGCCGCCGCGACGCATTATGCACCGCCTCGACGTCGTGCCTCCGTGACCCTCTCTGTGTGCCTCCGTGTCCC
Organism: Raja brachyura; assembly: GCA_963514005.1. The sequence continues at coordinate 1,478,342 of OY740825.1, read as the reverse complement.
TCTCTGTGTGTCCCTCTCTGTCCTTGCGAACTTACCGCGGACATCGCTCCAACTTCGCGCCACGTCGCGCCACTCACCCGACCTACGCGCGGCCCCCGCTGCTAGTTTGGTCGCGCTCGCCGCATGCAGGCGCATGGTGGTGGGACCGGCCCTGTACGGGGATCACCCGGCCTCCGCGCGGCCCCCGCTTCCATTTTGCTCGCGCTCACCGCATGCAGTCGCATGCTGGTGGGACAGGCCAAAATAGTTACAACATCCACTGCAGTAGGCAAAGGTCTCGTTAATTTTAAATTATTGACATTTAGATTAATTTTTCTGATGCTTTTACATCCTGTTTGGCAAAGGATCACGTTTTGAACAAATAATCAACTCTAATTAACATGAGGATCAACATTCTCTCTTCCCATTTCAAACTACAGGGAGTCCAAGACAATGTAAGATAAGAGTGTCCCCAATGACACGTTGCCTATTTCCCTCGCTCCATAAATGCTGCTGCACCCGCTGAGTTTCTCCAGCACTTTTGTCTATCCCCAATTACATTCCAGGAGTCATATACAGAGCACCTTTCTAACGATTATACCCTTAGCACCATACACCACGGAAACAGGCCTTTCAACCCAACTTGCCCAAACCTGCCAAGACGCCCCATTTCTACGCCAGTCCTACCTGCCCATGTTTGGCCCATATCCCTCGAAACCTTTTCTATGCATGTTCAGTTGAATTTTAAATATTGTATAGTTCCTGCCACAACTACCTCCTCTGGCAGCTCGCTTCCAAAACCCTTCAGATTCCTATTAAATCTTGCCCCTCTCACTTTAAACAAATGTTCGCTGGTTCTTGAATCCCCTCCCTTGCTTAAAAGACCCTCTGCATTCACTCTTTCTATTCCCCTCATGATTTTATACACCTCTGTATGATCACCTCTCAGCCTTCTATACCACCCTCTGTGTGAAAAAGCTGCCCCTCAGGTCCCTATTAAATCTTTCCCCTCTCACATTGAAGTGGGTGTATGGAACGAGCTGCCAGAGGAGGAAGTTGAGGCAGGGACTATCGCAACGTTTAAGAAGCAATTGGACAGGTACGTGGATAGGACACGTTCGCCCTGTGAACACGTGGGTTTCCTCCTGTTTCAAGAGTCAAGAATGTTTAAATGTCATATCCCATTTCCTCTCACATCCCCAAAGATGTGCAGGGTTATTGGTTATTTAGGTTCCGTAAATTGTCCTCAGTGTGTAGCATAGAACTAATGAATGGGGTGATCGCTGGTCGGCACGGATTCAGTGGGTCGAAGGGACTGTTTCTCTAAGGTAAACTAAACTAAATATTGGTGTGATGCATTTGCAACATGCAAAGCTTCACTTGTACTGTATTGCTTCTGCATAACACAACGACTGCTTAAAAAGCAGCCGTCTTATTTGAGCGACTTTACAGATACAGCGCGGAAACACCGAGCTCTTCGGCCCACCGAGTCCACATCGACCAACGATCCCCACACAGTATCCTACACACTATGGACAATTTACGACTTGCAGAAACCAATTAACCCACAAACCTGCACGTCTTTGGAATGTGGGAGGAAGCCGGAGCACCCCAGGGAAAACCCACGTGGTCACAGGGAGAACGTAAACTCCGTACAGGCAGCACCTGTGGTCGGGATCGAATATGGGTCTCCAGCGCTGTATGGCAGCTACTCTACTGCTGCACCACAAAGTGCTGGCAAAAAGTCAGCTAACGCCATTGATCTCAGCTTCACTTTAACAGGATCCTCAGGATCCACACGCTCAATTTCATTTCGGAGTCACGTGTGTGACTTCGTGAAGAACCCGCCAGCACGCATGCGCGACATATCGTCGCTCGCATTTGCAGTCGACGGCTGGAGGTGGAGCGCGGCTCACCACCAGCCCTTCATAAGGACCGCTCAGGTAAGTATAGGCAACCTTGAGCTGGTTGTCCCTGGTGTTTGAATTGTGTTTCTTCAACAGGGATATGGATAAAACGAGTACAGGCCGCAGGACCTCCGAAAGGAGTCGTCGGCCACTATTCCCGGAGCTCTCTACAACGGCAGCACCCGCAAGACGGGCCGGGAAAAAGGCGCGAAAGTCGGGGAGCCTGTGACTACAGGACCCGACCCACCGACACAGCTGTGTACGAGCGGGGAACCCGCAGAACAGCAAGTTGGAACGGCGCCTGAGCAGGTAGACCCTGACTCTATTTCTCTATCTCCAACTGGTAGAGAAACGTTGGCTGAAATGAGCAAGCGGGTTACCCGTGCTGCTGCCCATCTGCCCGAGCACTCGTGGAAGAGCCAGGGATAGAGCTCAACAGCAAAGCCCTTGCAGGGCAGAATATTCACCAGAAGCCGCGAGACTACGGACTGGTGGCTTATCGAGACCCGAGTCCACTGGCAGACCAGGAAGGGCCAGTGTTGACTCACCACCTAGCAGAACCAGTAGAAGACGTGCAGGTGGAGTCTCACCACGGTCACCGCATCCCCCATTTGCGGCAGGACGGGACCGTACGTCGCCTGAGTCCAGGAGAAGGACAGGCGGCAAGCCCGTGCGGATGTTGGGTCACCACGCTGCGGCGGCAGGTACCGACTTCACACCGCATATGGCCTTTGAGGCAAGCGGACCTAGCTCGTCCAAAAGGAGGCGAATGAGCAGATCCACGCGGGAGTCGTACAGCTCCGCTGAGGCGGATGGCAGCGACTTTTCATCACGGCACCGAGATTACCTCGACGAGGTACGGGCCGATGATAGGAGCTTCAGGAGTTCCTTCGGGCATGAGGGCTCTGATCTCCCATTCACTCACGATGAAGGACTCATGGAACGACTGGAGAGGATGATGGAACGGATCCTGCAGCAAAGTCAACGGCAGGAAATGTCCAGTTCCAGGGGATTATTGGATATATCCCCATCGTCAATGGGTAGCATGAGGCAGCCAGGGGAAGAAGAGGACATACTGGTACACGAACCAGTAGCACCTGAGGTTCCTCAGGAAGAGCTATTGGATGTGGCAGCCAAGTTTGCTTTACCCAAATCATTGGGGCAACCTCTTAAACCAAAACTGGCCGCTACCATTGACTTTCTCACAAATCATCAACTACAGGATCAGGTCCTTGCGGAAGCCATGAATAGGTACAAGGCGCCGAGTAATTGCAACTCACTTAATGTACCTATAGTAAATATGCCTATTTGGGGCAATATAAGCCCGGGCATAAGAGCACAGGAGATAAAATTGCAAAGAATCCTAAAATTGCTCACGTCTGGGATTACCGTTTTTGCGAGGTCGGTGGACAGGATGGATTTAAGCACCGAACAGGAAGACGCTCTTGCATTGTTGTGTAATACGCAATATGAAATAAATGCGTTTCAGAAGACTACCATCAAGCCCACTCTAAATCCCAAATTCGCGGGGCTATGCAGAGCATCTCCAACACCACCACCCAGACAACTATTCGGGGAAGACCTACCGAAGCAGGTCAAGGATCTAGACGACCATGCCAACAAGGTGGATCTTATGAGGTCGCACATCTCGACCAGACAATCGGCCAGGAAAATGCCATATTCCAGGCCGCGAGGTCAAACCGAGTGGCCAGCAAGGACCTACATACCGGCGCCTCCACAATACCAGCAATTTCAACAACCGAGGCCTTTTTTAGGGCAAGGCCTGCAACGACCAGCATGGGAGATGCGGCAACCGCATCACCAGCACAACCCAGCACCTCCACGTCCCACCAAACATGTCAGGGACCGCCGGTAACCATGGAGGTAAGGCGGTCTGGATTTCATGCACTTGCATATTTAACCTCACATGTTGGAGGGAGATTACGGTTCTTTAAGGAGGCATGGAATACCATCACCTCAGATGAGTTTATTTTACAAAGTATTCAAGGCCATGAGATTGAGTTTATAAATGGACACTTCCCCCACCTCAGCATATGCTGAATCGAAAATTTGCGCTTTCCAATAAGGAAGTAGCAGAAGGTTATGCTGAAATCTTGAGATTAGAAGAAAAAGGGGTGATAGAAAAGACAATCCACGAACCAATTGAATTCGTATCTAACATCTTCACAAAAACTGAGAAAGATGGTGGATGTCGGGTTATCATAGATCTAACCCATTTGAATACCTTCGTAAACAATACCCATTTTAAAATGGACATGTTTGAAACAGCCAAATCTTTGGTTTCCAAGGGCTGCTTCATGGCATGCATTGATTTAAAAGATGCATACTATTCGGTATCCATTCAGAAACATCACAGGAAGTTCTTAAAATTTATCTGGATGGATCAACTTTGGTAATACAGAGCTTTGCCCAATGGGCTTACCACAGCCCCTAGATTGTTCACTAAATTACTCAAGCCAGTGTTAGCAACACTGAGGAGACAAAACCATACGGTTATGGCTTACTTGGATGATATCCTAATTATTGGGAATACATTGGAATCAACAAAATTGGCAGTTACAGCCACTGTGACATTATTTCAAAAAATGGGATTTATTATCCATCCAGATAAATCGAAGTTCTGTCCTTCGCAGATCATGGACTATCTGGGATTTACGATTGATTCCAATCGAATGATTACCACCATTCCAATTAACAAAGTTGGGGATATCATTGAAGCATGTAATAATCTGGTCTGCGCCAGTATACCATCAATCAGACAAGCTGCCAAGGTAATTGGGAAAATGGTAGCAGCTTTTCCAGCTGCTGAATATACCTTTACATTATCAAAATTTGCAAAGATTCAAGATTTCAGCATTAAAATTGAATGCTGGACATTTTGATAGACCCATGCAGCTGCCATTTAAGGCAAAAATTGAGTTACAATGGTGGATTGACAATATCCGTAACTCATTCAAACCCATCATTGTGCCTCGTTCGTTGGTGTACTTACAAACAGACGCAAGCTCCCATGGCTGGGGAGCTACGGACAACAACACTAGTTGTGGGGACAGATGGGACACACTTGAATCTACCCTTTTGTTATCACAAGTGATAAATTATTTGGAGATGCTAGGGGCATTCCACGGACTTAGAGCTTATTGTTCAAACATTACTAACACTCATGTCCGTCTCCAAATAGACAACACCACTGCGGTGGCATATCTAAATCATATGGGCGGTACCAGGTCAATTTCATGTGATGAATTGGCTAATACAATTTGGCTCTGGTGCATACAACGTAATATTTGGATTTCAGCTACCTACCTACCAGGTAAGCTCAATACAGTGGCGGACACCCGGTCACGGAAATTTAATGACAACATTGAGTGGATGTTAAATCCCCAAATATTCGCCAAAATTATAGCCAAATTTGGTAAACCGGATATTGACCTTTTCGCGTCACGGTTAAACCATCAGGTACCAACATAGGTACCATGGGAACCAGATCCTGGGGCAATGGCGATGGACGCTTTCTCGCTAGACTGGGGGAAATGGGTTTTCTACGCATTTCCTCCATTTTGCCTCATCAGTCGGGTATTGCGGAAAATCCAGTCAGATGCTGCTAAAGGCATTCTTATCATACCCGACTGGCCTACACAGCCATGGTATCCGGTGGTCCTTGGAATGATAAGTGAACCATGGAGAATTGCCCACAATTGGTGACGAACCCTGTTACAGGGGAACATCATCCCTGCCATAGTCATTTGAAATTATTGGCTTGCAGGTTCTGAATAGACCATTATTGCAGTATGGTCTCTCATCAAGGACTATGGATACAATTGGAGCATCATGCAGGGAGTCTACAAGACGGCAATATTTGACGCAAATAAGGAAATGGGAAACCTACTGCGGCCGCATGAACATTGCATATGACTCCGTCACCATATCAGATGTGTTGGAATTTCTTGCGGGGTTGCATCATGATGAACACCTCAGCTACAGTGCTATCAATAGCGCCAGGAGTGCGCTATCATTCTACCTCAATATCGAAGTAGGATCCAATAAACTGGTGTCCAAATTGATGCGGGGTATATTTAATTCTAATCCGCCCAGACCCCGTTACAATGTTACCTGGGACCTTGGGATAGTATTAACCCTACTCAGGACATGGTCGCCTATGGCTGGACTCGATTTGGACAAACTCACCCTGAAGCTGGTGATGTTATTGGCACTTCCCTCAGCACAAGGATAGCAAAAGGATTTGAGTATAGGAGCAGGGAGGTTCTACTTCAGTTGTATAGGGTCTTGGTGAGGCCACACCTGGAGTATTGTGTACAGTTCTGGTCTCCACATCTGAGGAAGGACATTATTGCCATAGAGGGAGTGCAGAGAAGGTTCACCAGACTGATTCCTGGGATGTCAGGACTGTCTTATGAACAAAGACTGCATAGACTCGGTTTATACTCTATAGAATTTAGGAGATTGAGAGGGGATCTTATAGAAACTTACAAAGTTCTTAAGGGGTTGGACAGGCTAGATGCAGGAAGATTGTTCCCGATGTTCGGGAGGTGCAGGACAAGGGGTCACAGCTTAAGGATAAGGGGGAAATTCTTTAGGACCGAGATGAGAAGGACTTTTTTCACACAGAGAGTGGTGGCTCTCTGGAACTCTCTGCCACAGAGGGTAGTTGAGGCCAGTTCATTGGCTATATTTAAGAGGGAGTTAGATGTGGCCCTTGTGGCTAAGGGGATCAGAGGGTATGGAGAGAAGGCAGGTACGGGGTACTGAGTTGGATGATCAGCCATGATCATATTGAATGGCGGTGCAGGCTCGAAGGGCCGAATGGCCTACTCCTGCACCTAATTTCTATCTTTCTATGTTTCTACAAAGGGTACAGACGCTTCAAAAGATCAAGATTGACAGAATGGTCTCTACCCCAGAGAAAGTAATCTTCTGCATTGATGAATTACTAAAGCAGCACAGACCTGGGTTCACAGGGCTGCAGCTGGTGTTTCCAGCATACCGCGCTGATGCAAGGCTATGTTTAGCCACCCATATCCGCCACTATATAAAAGTGACGCGGAATTTAAGGGGAATGGAAAAATATCTGCTGATCAGCCACAAAAAACCCACACCATAGAGTGTCGGTTCAGACGATCTCCAGATGGCTTAGAATCGTCTTGGACACAGCAGGTATGGACACTAATGTATTTAAATCACATTCCACCAGGGCTGCATCGACGTCGGCGGCAAAGGTCATGGAGGTGCCCATGGACCATATTCTTGCCACAGCAGGATGGGCGAACGAAGCCAACTTCCAGCGGTTTTACAATAAACCTGTTGCTGCTCCTGTATTGTTCGCGGAGGCCGTGCTGAATGCAGGTCAAGAGCATGCAGATGTCCCCCAGTGAGGGTTTTTTTCCTTTGTTTGTTGTTAATAAATATTGTTATTATTTTTTCAGTACAAGCAGTCTGGAAAGTTGATTACTCCTATCCATCCTTATAAGTGGTGTAGATATAAACCAATAGACCTGGGATACTGGGAAGGTATTAACCCTGCTCAGGACGTGGTCGCCCATGGAGGGGCTTGAATTGGACAAACTCACCCTGAAGCTGGTGATGTTACTGGCACTGACTTCAGCGCAGAGGGTATAGACACTCCACAAGGTCAGGATCGACAGGATGATCTCTACCCCTGGTGAAGTAATCTTCTTCATAGATGAATTACTCAAGCAGCATAGACCTGGGTTCACAGGGCTGCAGCTGAAGTTTCCGGCATACCCCGCTGATGCAAGGCTATGTTTAGCCGCCCATATCCGTCACTATATCAAAGTGACGAGAAAATTGAGGGGAATGGAGAAATACTTACTCATCAGCCACAAGAAACCTCACCATAGAGCGACGGTACAGACGATCTCCAGGTGGCTCAGGATCGTCTTGGGTGAGACAGGTATTGACACTAATGTCTTTAAATCCCATTCCACCAGGGCTGCATCGACGTCGGCGGCAAGGGTCATGGAGGTGCCCATGGACCATATTCTTGCCACAGCAGGATGGGCGAACGAAGCCAACTTCCAGCGGTTTTACAATAAACCTGTTGCTGCTCCTGTATTGTTCGCGGAGGCCGTGCTGAATGCAGGTCAAGAGCATGCAGATGTCCCCCAGTGAGGGTTTTTTTCCTTTGTTTGTTGTTAATAAATATTGTTATTATTTTTTCAGTACAAGCAGTCTGGAAAGTTGATTACTCCTATCCATCCTTATAAGTGGTGTGTGACAGCATGGACGTGGTCCAGGGCATGGAATCACAGAGCTTTGAAGTCTTCACGAAGTCACTCACGTGACACCGAAATGAAATAGTAAGATTAAACGAGAACTTACCAGTTCGAAGGTTGATCTTTATTTTATGAGGAGTTGCGATGAGGGATTTCGTGCCCTCCGCTCCCAACCCTCGATCATAAATCAACTGGTAATTAGAGTCTCTTCAATCTTACTATAACAAGTCATTTCTTTGTTGTTGTTTCTGTGATTCCACACTGCTACTTTGAAGTATGTCGCACATGCTTGCTGGCGGGTTCTTCACGAAATCCCTCATCGCAACTCCTCATAAAATAAAGATCAACCTTCGAACTGGTAAGTTCTCGTTTAATCTTACTATTTTATATACCTCTGTATGATCACCTCTCAGCCTCTGTACCACTGCACCCAACACCCTCTGTGTGAAAAAATTCCCCTCTCACATTGAAGTGGGTGTATGGAATGAGCTGCCAGAGGAAGAAGTTGAGGCAGGGACTATCACAAATGGGCAGGTACATGGATTGGACAAGTTTGGAGTGATGTGGGCCAAATGCAGGCAGGTGGGACATGTTGGCCGGTGTGGGCAAGATGGGCAGATGGGCCACACTGCATCACTCTGTCCTCTGGCTCGTGCCCCTTTTGAGAGAAAGCAGAATCTCATTAAAGTTTGTGTCTGTTGTAGACTTTGAGCTAAACACCACGAAAACAACCTCCTGTGTTTTCAACTTTTCACATTTACCACTTTTATATTCAAAAGTCACAAATATATTGCAGCAATGGTAGAGTTGCTGCCATACACTGCCGGAGACCTGGGTCCCATCTGACTGGGTGCTGTGTGTAGGGAGTTTGTACGTTCTCCCTATGACTGCAAGGGATTTTCTTCAAGTGCTCATACGTTCAGATAAGCAGAGTTAGGCCATTCGGCCCATCGAGCTTAATCTGCCATTCAATCATGGCCAATCTTTCTCTCCCTCCTAACCCCATTCTCCTGCCTTCTCCCCATAACCGATGACTAATCACCCGTGCTCCGGTTTCCTCCCACACTTCAAAGATATACAGGATTGTAAGTTAATTGGCTTCAGTAAATTGTCCCTAGCATGCAGGAACTAGTGCATCCTACCCAATCAGCCCAAAATGTTGCCTATTTCCTTCGCTCCATCGATGCTGCCAGACCCGCTGAGTTTCTCCAGCATTTTTGTCTACCTTCGATTTTCCACCATCTGCAGTTCCTTCTTGAACATCCTATCCAATCATTGGTCAGCATGGAATAATTGGGCCGAAGGGCCTGTTTCCATGCTGTGTCTCTGCTATAAAGTAGTATCTGAGCCGTGGAAGAATGCCATGCACGTACCACAATGCTTTTGTAGACATTCCCATTGCCGTTCTCGAAACTGATGCGGATAATGGAATTTTCCTCGTTCTGCTTGTTGTACTCAGGAAGTGGTGCCGTGGAGCTGCAGGAAGTCCCCGAGATGGTGCACTTGTGGTCCTTGGGATTGTGGATGCAGGAAGGATCATAGGAGGCATGGAGTAAATGAGGTGCTAGAGGAGTGTAAAAAGAATCTTAAGAAAGAAATTAGAAAAGCTGAAAGAAGATATGAGGTTGCTGTAGTAAGAAAGGTGAAAGTAAATCCAAAGGGCTTCTGCAGCTATATTAATATCAAGAGGGATAAAATTGGACCATTAGAGAGCCAGAATGGACAGCTATCTGCAGAGCCAAAAGAGATGGGGGGATATTGAACAATTTATTTTCTTCGGTATTCACCAAGGAGAAGTATACTGAACTCTGTGTGGTAAGGGAAAAAAGTAGAGTAGCTATGGAAACTATGAGATTGAAAGAGGAGGAAGTACTGACACTTTTGAAAAATATAAAAGTGGATAAGTCTCCAGGTCCTGACAGGATATTCCCTAGGACATTGAGGGAAGTTAGTGTAGAAATAGCAGGGGCTATGACAGAAATATTTCAAATGTCATTAGAAACGGAAATAGTGCTGGAGGATTGGCGTACTGCGCATGTTGTTCCATTGTTTAAAAAGGGTTCAAAGAATAAACCTAGCAATTATAGACCTGTTATTTTGAAGTCAGTGGTGGGCAAATTAATGGAAAGGATACTTAGAGACAATATATATAAGCATTTGGATAAACAGGGTCTGATCAGGAACAGTCAAGATGGATTTGTGCCTGGAAGGTCATGTTTGACAAACCTTCTTGAATTTTTTGAAGAGGTTACTAGGGAAATTGATGTGGGTAAAGCAGCAGATGTTGTCTATGTGGATTTCAGTAAGGCCTTTGACAAGGTTCCCCATGGAAGGTTGGTTAAGAAGGTTCAATCTTTGGGTGTTAATGGTGGAGTAGCAAGATGGATTCAACAGTGGCTGAATGGGAGATGCCAGAGAGTAATGGTGGATGGCTGTTTGTCAGGTTGGAAGCCGGTGACCAGTGGGGTGCCTCAGGGATCTGTGTTGCGTCCACTGTTGTTTGTCATGTACATCAATGATCTGGATGATGGGGTGGAAAATTGGATAAATAAGTGTGCAGATGATACTAAGATAGATGGTGTTGTGGATAATGAAGTAGATTTTCAAAGTCTACAGAGAGATTTGGGCCATTTGGAAGAGTGGGCTGAAAGATGGCAGATGTAGTTTAATGCTGATAAGTGTGAGGTGCTACATCTTGGCAGGACAAATCAAAATAGGACGTACATGGTAAATGGTAGGGAATTGAGGAATGCTGTGGAACAGAGGGATCTAGGAATAACTGTACATAGTTCCCTGAAGGTGGAATCGCATGTAGATAGGGTGGTAAAGAAAGCTTTTGTTGTGCTGGCCTTTATAAATCAGAGCACTGAATATAGGAGTAGGGAAGTAATGTTAAAATTGTACAAGGCATTGGTGAGACCAATTCTGGAGTACGGTGTACAATTTTGGTCGCCTAATTATAGGACGGATGTCAACAAAATAGAGAGAGTACCGAGGAGATTTACTAGAATGTTGCCTGGGTTCAGGCAACTAACTTACAGAGAAAGGTTGAACAAGTCAGGTCTTTATTCTTTGGAGCGCAGAAGGTTAAGGGGGGACTTGATTGAGGTCTTTAAAATGATGAAAGGGATAGACAGAGTTGACGTGGATAAGCTTTTCCCATTGAGGGTAAGGAAGATTCAAACAAGAGGGCATGACATGAGAATTAAGGGACAGAAGTTTCAGGGTAACATGAGGGGGAACTTCTTTACTCAGAGAGTGGTGGCTGTGTGGAATGATCTTCCAGCAGAAGTGGTGGAGGCAGGATCGATTTTAACATTTAAAAGTAAAGTGGATAGTTATATGGACGGGAAGGGAATGGAGGGGTATGGTCTGAGTGCAGGTAGTTGGGACTAGGGGAAAATAAATGTTCGGCACGGACTGGAAGGGCCGAGAGGGCCTGTTTCCGTGCTGTAATTGTTATATGGTTATAAGGCTAGCATAAAATGGTCCTGATCAATGACGAGACTCCAGAAGAGGTCGTGTCCATTGTGTGGGTGGATTAGCAAGCTGATAATGATTCATTCGGCTGGAAAACAAAACAGTAAGGATAGGAATTTAGATATTTCCAATCCAACTTTCCAGTTCTATCATCAAGCCAGGCTGCTCCCATCCTCTATATGGGATGAGTGGTGATATTAGAAACATGTATAAAATCATGAGATTAGTTGCTGCCTCCCAGATCCAGAGACCAGGGTTCGATCCTGACCTCAGGAGCTGTCCATGCGCAGTTTGCACATTCGCCCTGTGAACACGTGGGTTTCGTCCGGTTTCAACAGTCAAGAACAGTCAAGAATTGGAAAGAGCCCTGGTTTTCAAGGGAAATTGGACATCTTGTTCGGAAAAAGAGGGAGATCTACAATAATTATAGGCAGCATGAAGTAAATGATGTGCTTGAGGAGTATAAGGAATGTAAAAAGAATCTAAAGAAAGAAATTAGAAAAGCTAAAAGAAGATATGAGGTTGCTTTGGCAAGTAAGGTGAAAGTAAATCCAAAGGGTTTCTACAGCTATGTTAATAGCAAAAGGATAACAAGGGATAAAATTGGTCCATTGGAGAGACCGAGTGGACAGCTATCTGCAGAGCCAAAAGAGATGGGGGAGATATTGAACAATTTCTTTTCTTCGGTATTCACCAAGGATAAGGATATTGAATTATGTGAGGTAAGGGAAACTAGTAGAGTAGCTATGGACACTATGAGTTTCAAAGTAAAAGAAGTACTGGCACTTTTGAAAAATATAAAAGTGGATAAGTCTCCAGGTCCTGACAGGATATTCCCTAGGACATTGAGGGAAGTTAGTGTAGAAATAGCCGGGGCTATGACAGAAATATTTCAAATGTCATTAGAAACTGGAATAGTCCCCGAGGATTGGCGTACTGCGCATGTTGTTCCATTGTTTAAAAAGGGTTCTAAAAGTAAACCTAGCAATTATAGACCGGTTAGTTTGACTTCAGTGGTGGGCAAATTAATGGAAAAGATACTTAGAGATAATAAGTATCTGGATAAAGAGGGTCTAATTAGGAACAGTCAACATGGATTTATGCCTGGAAGGTCATGTTTGACTAATCTTCTTGAATTTTTTGAAGAGGTTACTAGGGAAATTGACGAGGGTAAAGCAGTGGATGTTGTCTATATGGACTTCAGTAAGGCCTTTGACAAGGTTCCTCATGGAAGGTTGGTTAAGAAGGTTCAACTGTTGGGTATAAATGCAGGAATAGCAAGATGGATTCAACAGTGGCTGAATGGGAGAAGCCAGAGGGTAATGGTGGATGGCTGTTTGTCGGGTTGGAGGCAGGTGACTAGTGGGGTGCCTCAGGGATCTGTGTTGGGTCCTTTGTTGTTTGTCATGTACATCAATGATCTGGATGAAGGGGTGGTAAATTGGATTAGTAAGTATGCAGATGATACCAAGATAGGGGGTGTTGTGGATAATGAAGAGGATTTCCAAAGTCTACAGAGTGATTTAGGCCAGTTGGAAAAATGGGCTGAAAGATGGCAGATGGAGTTTAATGCTGATAAATGTGAGGTGCTACACCTTGGCAGGACAAATCAAAATAGGACGTACATGGTAAACGGTAGGGAATTGAAGAATACAGTTGAACAGAGGGATCTGGGAATAACCGTGCATAGTTCCTTGAAGGTAGAATCTCATATAGATAGGGTGGTAAAGAAAGCTTTTGGTATGCTAGCCTTTATAAATCAGAGCATTGAGTATAGAAGCTGGGATGTAATGTTAAAATTGTACAAGACGTTGGTGAGACCAAATCTGGAGTATGGTGTACAATTTTGGTCGCCCAATTATAGGAAGGATGTCAACAAAATAGAGAGGGTACAGAGGAGATTTACTAGAATGTTGCCTGGGTTTCAACAGCTAAGTTACAGAGATAGGTTGAATAAGTTAGGTCTTTATTCTCTGGAGCGCAGAAGGTTAAGGGGGGACTTGATAGAGGTCTTTAAAATGATGAGAGGGATAGACAGAGTTAATGTGGACAAGCTTTTCCCTTTGAGAATAGGGAAGATTCAAACAAGAGGACATGACTTTAGAATTAAGGGACAGAGGTTTAGGGGTAACATGAGGGGGAACTTCTTTACTCAGAGAGTGGTAGCGGTGTGGAATGAGCTTCCAGTGGAAGTGGTGTCGGCAGGTTCGTTGGTATCATTTAAAAATAAATTGGATAGGCATATGGATGAGAAGGGTATGGAGGGTTATGGTATGAGTGCAGGCAGGTGGGACTAAGGGAAAAAAGTTGTTCGGCACGGACTTGAAGGGCCGAGATGGCCTGTTTCCGTGCTGTAATTGTTATATGGTTATATGGTTAATGTTTTATTGTCATATCCCATTTCCTCTCATATCCCAAAGATGTGCAGGGTTATTGGTTATTTAGGTTCCGTAAACTGTCCTAAGTTTGTAGCATAGAACTAATGAATGGGGAGATTGGTGGTCGGCATGGATTCACTGGGCCGAAGGGACTGTTTCTCTAAGGTAAACTAAACCAAATATTGGTGTGATCACAAGGATCACTAAGGATCACAAACCGGCCTTTCTCCAGACCAGGCCCCCCAGCTACTGTGGAGTTACTCCAGCACTTTGAATGGGAGATGCCAGAGAGTAATAGTGGATGGCTGTTTGTCAGGTTGGAAGCCGGTGACCAGTGGGGTGCCTCAGGGATCTGTGTTGCGTCCACTGTTGTTTGTCATGTACATCAATGATCTGGATGATGGGGTGGAAAATTGGATAAATAAGTGTGCAGATGATACTAAGATAGATGGTGTTGTGGATAATGAAGTAGATTTTCAAAGTCTACAGAGAGATTTGGGCCATTTGGGTGAGTGAGAGTGAATGAATGAAGTGAGTGAGTGAGAGTGCGTGAGTGACTGAGTGGGTGAGTGAGAGAGTGAAGAGTGTGAGAGTGTGGATGAGAGAGAGGCAGTGAGGTAGTGAGAGTGAGTTAATGAGTGAGTGAGTGTGAGTGGGTGAGAGTGAGTGAGTGAGTGAGAATAAGTGAGTATGAGAGTGTGAGTGGGTGAGTGAGTGAGTGAGAGACTGAGAGGGTGAGTGACAGTTCAAGTGAGTTTATTGTCATGTGTCCCTGATAGGTCAATGAAATTCTTGCTTTGCTTCTCAGCACAACAGAACATAGTAGGCATTGACAGATCAGTGTGTCCATATACCATTACATACGTAAATACACACCTGAATAAATAAACTGATAAAGTGCAAATAACAAACAATGGATTATTAATGTTCAGAGTTTTGTCCGAGCCAGGTTTAATAACCTGATGGCTGTGGGGAAGTAGCTATTCCTGAACCTGGTCGTTGCAGTCTTCAGGCTCCTGTACCTTCTACCTGAAGGCAGCAGGGAGATGAGTGTGTGGCTAGGATGGTGTGGATCCTTGATGATGCTGACAGCCTTTTTGAGGCAGCGACTGCGATAAATCCCATAGATGAAAGGAAGGTCACAGCTGATGATGGACTGGGCAGTGTTTACTACTTTTTGTAGTCTTTTCCTCTCCAGGGCGCTCAAGTTGCCGAACCAAGCCACGATGCAACTGGTCAGCAAGCTCTCTACTGTTTACCTGTAGAAGTTAGAGTCCTCCTTGACAAACCGACTCTCTGTGATCTTCTCAGGAAGTAGAGGCGCTGATGTGCTTTCTTGATAATTGCATCAGCGTTCTCGGACCAGGAAAGATCTTCAGAGATGTACACTCCCAGGAATTTGAAGCTCTTGACCCTTTCAACCATCGACCCGTTGATATAAACGGGACTGTGGGTCCCCATCCTATTCCTTCCAAAGTCGACAATCAGTTCCTTGGTTTTGCTGGTGTTGAGGGCTAGGTTATTGTGCTGGCACCATATGGACAGTTGCTCAATCTCTCTTCTGTACTCCGACTCATCCCCATCAGCGATACGTCCCACAACAGTGGTGTCGTCAGCGAACTTGATGATGGAGTTCGCACTATGACCGGCTACGCAGTCATAAGTATAGAGTGAGTACAGAAGGGAGCTGAGCACGCAGCCTTGAGGTGCTCCCGTGCTGTTTGATATCGAGTCTGACACATTTCCACCAATAAGAACAGACTGCGGTCTGTGAATGAGGAAGTCGAGGATCCAATTGCAGAGGGATGCGCAAAGACGCAGTTCTGCAAGTTTGGTAACCAGCTTGGAGGGGATGATAGTATTAAATGCTGAGCTGTAATCGGTGAATAACAGCCTGACATATGAATTTTTGTTGTCCAAGTGGTCCAGAGTGGAGTGGAGAGCCAGGGAGATCGCATCCACCGTTGATCTGTTGTGGCGGTAAGCGAACTGCAGTGGGTGCAGGATTTTGTCGAGGTAGGAGTTGATTTGCGCCATGATAGTGCCACAGGTCGATAGTCATTGAGGCACGTCACCTTGCTGTTCTTGGGCACTGGTATAATTGATGCACTTTTGAAGCAGGTGAGAACCTCAGACCTCAGAAGTGAGAGGTTGAAAATGTCCGTGAAAACTCCAGCCAGTTGGTCCGCACAGGTTTTTAGAACACGACCAGTTATACCATCAGCTCCAGGCACTTTTCGAGAGTTCTACCCTCTGAAGGATTTCCTGATGTCGGCCTCTGTGACTGAGAGTGAAATACCATCACAGCGAATGGAGGCTCGGTAAGGCACATCGGTGTTCTCCCTATCAACAGTGGACCCAACACAGATCCCTGCGGCACCCCACTTGTCACCGGCTTCCAACCTGACAAACAGCCATCCACCATTACTCTCTGGCATCTCCCATTCAGCCACTGTTGAATCCATCTTGCTACTCCGCCATTAACACCCAAAGATTGAATCTTCTTAACCAACCTTCCATGGGGAACCTTGTCAAAGGCCTTTCTGAGATCCATATAGACAACATCCGCTGCTTCACCCTCATCAATTTCCCTAGTAACCTCTTCAAAAAATTCAAGAAGGTTTGTCAAACATGACCTTCCAGGCACAAATCCATGTTGAATGTTCCTGATCAGACCCTGTTTATCCAAATGCTTATATATATTATCTTGAAGTATCCTTTCCATTAATTTGCCCACCACTGACGTCAAACTAACATATCTATAATTGCTAGGTTTATTCTTTGAACCCTTTTTAAACAATGGAACAACATGCGCAGTACGCCAATCCTCCAGCACTATTCCCGTTTCTAATGACATTTGAAATATTTCTGTCATAGCCCCTGCTATTTCTACACTAACTTCCCTCAATGTCCTAGGGAATATCCTGTCAGGACCTGGAGACTTATCCACTTTTATATTTTTCAAAAGAGTCAGTACTTCCTCCTCTTTGAATCTCATAGTTTCCATAGCTACTCTACCTTTTTCCCTTACCTCACAGAGTTCAATATCCTTCTCCTTGGTGAATACCGAAGAAAATAAGTTGTTCAATATCTCCCCCATCTCTTTTGGCTCTGCAGATAGCTGTCCATTCTGGCTCTCTAATGGTCCAATTTGCCCACTCACCCAACCTATCCAAGTCACCATGTAGCCTCCTGGCATCCTCCTCTCAGCTAACACTGCCCCCCAGCTTCGTGTCATCCGCAAACTTG
Organism: Raja brachyura; assembly: GCA_963514005.1. Next base: position 1,461,074 of record OY740825.1, on the reverse strand, counting down.
GAGATGTTGCATTAAATTCCCTTGTCCAAATCATTAATATGTATTGTAAATAGCTGGGGTCCCAGCATTGAGCCTTGCGGTACCCCACTAGTCACTTCCTGCCATTCTGAAAAGGATCTGTTTACTCCTACTCTTTGCTTCCTGTCTGCCAGCCAGTTCTCTATCCACATCAATACTGAACCCCGAATACTGTGTGCTTTAAGTTTGCATACTAATCTCTTATGTGGGACCTTGTCAAAAGCCTTCTGAAAGTCCAGATATAACACATCCACTGGTTCTCCCTTATCCACTCTACTAGTTACATCCTCGGAAAATTTTATAAGATTCGTCAGACATGATTTACCTTTCATAAATCCATGCTGACTTTGTCCAATGATTTCACCACTTTCCAAATGTGCTGCTATCCCATCTTTAATAACAAATGCTAGCATTTTCCCCACTACCGATGTTAGACTAACTGGTCTGTAATTCCCCGTTTTCTCACTCCCTCCATTTTTAAAAAGTGTGGTTACTAGCTACCCTCCAATCCTCAGGATCTACTCCAGAATCTAAAGAGTTTTGAAAAATTATCACTAATGCATCCACTAATTCTGGCGCTACTTCCTTAAGCACTCTGGGATTCAGCCTATCTGACCCTGGGGATTTATCGGCCTTTAATCCATTCAATTTACCTAACACCACTTTCATTCAGTTCATCCATCTCATTTGACCCTCGGTCCCCAGCTATTTCCGGCAGATTATTTATGCCTTCCATAGTGAAGACATAACCTTAGTGAAGCCAAATAACCGAACAGAAACAACGCTGAAAAGGCAAATAACCAAAAGGAGTGCAAGACCGAAAAGCCAAATAACCGAATGGACGCAACGCTGAAAAGCCAAAGAACCGAAAGGGCGAGACTCCTCAAAGCCAACTAACCGAATGGAAACAACGACGAAAAGCCAACTCACCAAAAGGGCGGATCGAAGAAAAGCCAAATAACTGAAAGGGCCGGACTTCTAAAAGCCAACTCACCGAATGGAAACGACAACGAAAAATCAAATAACGGACATGACGTCGCTGGGGTGGAGGGACTTGTCAGCGATTGGTCCAGACTCCCGCGTCCATCACATCACTGGCTGGGGGACACGGGAGAGTGGGAGTCATTTTTAATTTTCCTTCGCCGATTTTGGACTTTCCTAAATATAAAATAAAACCCCGTGTGATTGGAACTTTCGGTTGATTTATAGAAACATAGAAAATAGTTGGAGGAGGATGCCATTCTGCCCTTTGAGCCAGCACCGCCATTCATCGTGATCATGGCTGATTGTCCCCTATCAATAACCCGTGCCTGCCCTCTCCCCATATCCCTTGACTCCACTAGCCCCTAGAGCTCTATCTAACTCTCTTAAATCCGTCCAGTGACTTGGCCTCCACTGCCCTCTCAGGGAATTCCATGAATTCCATCAATTCTGGTAAAGATGGCGCCTGCCTGCGGCGACTTTTGCGGAGCACCAGAACAGAAAAGATTTACCTACAACTTCTATCAACTCACCTGCATCAGGGAAACGGCAGTAATCGGTGCCGTTTCTGACAGGCTGCTTGTGCAGCTGAAAGCGCTGGAAATTTTACGATCTCCCGCAGCTGCAGGAGCACCGGACTTTAAACTTTCCCACGCTGGCTGTGCAACTCCCGACCCGACTGAAGAACCCAGGTATGGCACCTGGAAACCCCGGGATGACCTCCAGAGCTGACGGGCTGGATATCCCAGACGAAATGAAGCTGGAGCTGCTGATTCTGAGGGAACCCCCGTTCATTACGGAGCTGGAACTGCCGTCTGTGAGGGAATTCCCGTTCCAGCGCTGGTCCGCAGAAACAACAGGCACAGGAAACACAGTACCTGGAAACAAAGGGGAAGCCTCCATTGTGTCCGGAAATGTGGCCAACGGGCAGGACTTCAGGTCAGACTGAAGCGCAGGGGACTTCGGCCCCCTCTCCCTACTATCCTACTGGCAAATGTACATTCCCTTGAAAATAAAGTGGAGGACTTCAGATTCAGATTCAATTTTAATTGTTATTGTCAGTGTACAGTACAGAGACAACGAAATGCATTTAGCATCTCCCTGGAAGAGCGACACAGCAAATGATTTGAATAAATAACAATAAGTGTCCGGGGGGAGGGGGGGGGGGGTGATTGGCAGTCACCGAGGACTTAAGGGCAAGGCTGCTTTATCAAAGGGAGCTGAGGGAATGTTCTGTTTCACAGAGACATGGCTCACCCCCAGCTCCCCAGACTCAGCAGTCCAGCCTGAAGGGTTCTCCATCCTCACTGGCATCAGGGAAAGGGAGAGGAGGGGGTGTCTGCCTCATAGTCAACTCTGCGTGGTGCTCAGACGTAGTAGTCCTGTCCAACTCCTGCTCTCCACACTTCGAACATCTGGCGGTGAAGTGCCGTCCCTTCTACCTACCGAGGGAATTCACCTCCATCATACTGACCGCGGTCTACATCCCACCCCAGGCAGACTTTCGTCTGGCACTGGAGGAGCTGCACGCCGTGGTCAACAAATACCAGACGTCTTACCCCGAGGCATTTACCACCATTGCTGGGGACTTCAATAAGGCAAACCTAAAGAAGTCACTCCCCAACTTCCACCAACATGTCTCCTGCTGCACTAGAGGACCAAACACCCTCGACCACTGCTACACCACCATCAAGGATGCATACCGCTCTATCCCTCGCCCTCACTTCGGTAAATCCGACCATACCACGGTGCTGCTTCTTCCTGCCTACAGGCAGCAATTAAAGAGTGCACCCCCAGAGGTGAGGACAGTACAGAGCTGGTCGGCGGGGGCAGAAGAACAACTACAAGACTGTTTGGAGTCTGTAGACTGGGCTATGTTCAAGGACTCGGCAACAGACTTGAATGAATACGCCACAGTCGTTACAGACTTCATAAAGAAATGTGTGGAGGACTGCATCCCTATAAAAACCTTCCGAGTGTTTCCCAATCAGAAACCTTGGATGAACTGTGAGATCTGCACTCTTCTGAAGGCCAGACACCGGGCATTCATGTCTGATGACACAGTGGTCTATAAGAAGTCCAGATACGACCTCGGTAAGGCCATCAAAAAGGCCAAAAGGGAGTTCTGCTCCAAGCTGGAGGATGAGACAGATGTTCGGCAGCTGTGGCGGGGACTGAATGCAATCACCTCTTACAAGGCGAAACCATGAGGCAGCTCGGATGTCGGCGATACATCACTCCCTGATGAGCTCAATGCATTTTACGCACGCTTTGATAGGGAGAACACCGATGTGCCTTTCCGAGCCCCTATTCGCTGTGATGGTATTTCAGTCTCAGTCACAGAGGCCGACGTCAGGAAATCCTTCAGGGGGGTGAACCCTCGAAAAGCGTCTGGACCTGATGGCATACCTGGTCGTGTCCTAAAAACCTGTGCGGACCAACTGGCTGGAGTTTTTACGGACATTTTCAACCTGTCACTTCTGAGGTCTGAGGTTCCCACCTGCTTCAAAAGGGCATCAATAATACCGGTGCCCAAGAAGAGCAAGGTGACGTGCCTCAATGACTATCGACCTGTGGCACTAACGCCTGTGGTGATGAAGTGCTTCGAGAGGTTGATCATGGCGCAAATCAACTCCTACCTCAACAAAAACCTGGACCCACTGCAGTTCGCTTACCGCCACAACAGATCAACGGTGGATGCGATCTCACTGGCCCTCCACTCCGCTCTGGACCACTTGGGCAACAAAAACTCATATGTCAGGCTGCTATTTATTGACTACAGCTCGGCATTTAACACAATCATCCCCTCCAAGCTGGTTACCAACTGAATGCGCAGAACTGGGTCTTTGCGCATCCCTCTGCAATTGGATCCTCGACTTCCTCACCCACAGACCACAGTCTGTTCGTATTGGTGGAAATGTGTCAGACTCGATAACAATCAGCACGGGACACCCCAGGGCTGCGTGCTCAGCCCCCCTCTATACTCATGACTGCGTAGCCGGTCATAGCGCGAACTCCATCATCAAGTTCGCTGACGACACCACTATTGTGGGACGTATCACTGATGGGGATGAGTCCGAGTATAGGAGAGAGATCGAGCGACTGTCCATATGGTGCCAAAACAACAACCTGGCCCTCAACACCAGCAAAACCAAGGAACTGATTGTGGACTTTGGAAGGAGTAGGATGGGGACCCACAGTCCTGTTTATATCAACGGGTCGATGGTTGAAAGGGTCAAGGGCTTCAAATTCCTGGGCGTGCACATCTGTGAAGATCTTTCCTGGTCCGAGAACACAGATGCAATTATTAAGAAAGCTCATCAGCGCCTCTACTTCCTGAGAAGATTACGGAGAGTTGGTCTGTCAAAGAGGACTCTCTCTAACCTCTACAGGTGTACAGTGGAGAGCTTGCTGACTGGTTGCATCGTGGCTTGGTTCGGCAACTTGAGCGCCCTGGAGAGGAAAAGACTCCAAAAAGTGGTAAACACTGCCCAGTCCATCATCGGCTCTAACCTTCCTTCCATCGAGGGGATTTATCACAGTTGCTGCCTCAAAAAGGCTGGCAGCATCATCAAGGACCCACACCACCCTGGCCACACGCTCATCTCCCTACTACCTTCGGGTAGAAGGTACAGGAGCCTGAGGACTGCAACAACCCGGTTTAAGAATAGCTACTTCCCCACAGCCATCAGGCTATTAAACCTGGCTTGGAACTCTAATCATTACTATCCCTCCATCTGTTATTTGCACTTTATTAATTTATTAAGTCATGGGTGTATTTATGTATAGAATTGTAGTCAATGCCTTCTATGTTCTGTTGTGCTATGCAAAGAAAGATTTTCATTGTCCTGTCAGGGACACATGACAATAAACTCTTTTGACTTTGACTTGAATTCACAACTCTCTGGTTTTTCTCACCTCTTAAATGACCTCCCCTTTATTCTAAGACTGACCCCTGGTTCTGGACTCACCCAACATTGGGAACATTTTTCCTGCATCTAGCTTGTCCAGTCCTTTTATAATTTGATATGTTTCTATAAGATCCCCCTCATCCTTCTAAACTCCAGTGAATACAAGCATAATCTTTTCGATCTTTCCTCATATGACAGTCTCACCATCCCAGTGATCAATCTCGTGAACCCCTGCTGCACTGCCTCAATCACCAGGGTGTCCTTCCACAAATTAGGAGACCAAAACTGTACACAATACTCCAGATGTGGTCTTACCAGAGCCCCGTACAAATGCAGAAGAACCTCTCTACTCCTATACTGAAATCCTCTGGTTCTGAAGGCCAACATTCCATTAGCTTTCTTCACTGCCTGTTGTACCTGCACGCCAACATTCAGTGACCGGTGAATGTTGGCGTGCACAGAACACGATAGTCTTGTGGCACTCCATTCGTCACTGCCTGCCATTCTGAAAAGGACCCGTTCACTCCTACTCTTTGCTTCCTGTCTGCCAACTAATTTTCTATCCATGTCAACTTCCTGCCGTCAAAACCATGTGCTCTAATTTTAGTCACCATTCTCCTTTGCGGAACCTTATCAAAGGCTTTCAGAAAGCCTAGATACACTACATCCACTGGCTCCCCTTCATCCATTTTACTTGTCACATCCTCAAAAAAGTCCAGAAGTTTTCAAGCACGATTTTCCTTTCATAAATCCATGCTGACTTGGACTAATCCCTTTACTGCTATTCAAAATCCCCATTATTACCTCTTTAATAATTGACACCAGCGTCTTTCCCACTCTCAAAGTCAGGCTAACTGGTCTGTAATTCCCTGTTTTCTCTCTCACTCCTTTCTTGAAAAGTGCGATAACATTAGCTATCCTCCAATCCACAGGAACTGATCCTGAATCTATTGAACATTGGAAAATGATCACTAAGCACCTTCCCACACAAGACTGCCTGGGGCTGGAGGGTGACATTGGGCACTCTGAACCCGATCACCAAGGTATAAGCGGCCAAAGGAGCGCATCCTTCAGGACAGCCCGAATTCTCTTCTCGGGGTGAGTGCTGTCCGGCCACAGCCGCCCTCCGCCGCAGCTGGGGGACTACGGAAGTTGGAAGAATTCTGCTTACTGGAAATAAAGACCCGAGGCAGCGCAGCACTGACGCATTAGACAATAGATGCAGGAGTAGGCCATTCGGCCCTTCGAGCCAGCACCAATCAATGTGACCATGGCTGATCATCCCGAATCATCAGTACCTCGTTCCTGCCTTCTCCCCATGTCCCCCGACTCCACTATTTTTAACAGCTCTATCTAGCTCTCTCTTGAAAGTATCCAGAGAACCTGCATCCACAGCCCTCTGAGGCAGAGAATTCCAGACTCACCACTCTCTGTGAGAAAAAGTGTTTCCTCGTCTCCGTTCTAAATGGCTTACTCCTTATTCTTAAACTGTGGCCCCTGGTTCTGGACCCCCCCAACATCGGGAACATGGTTCCTGCCTCTCGCGTGTCCTAACCCTTAACAACCTTATATGTTTCAATGAGATCCCCTCTCATCCTTCTAAACTCCAGAGTGTTCAAGCCCAGCTGCTCCATTTTCTCAGCATAGGACAGTCCCGCCATCTCGGGAATTAACCTTGTAAACCTACGCTGCACTCCCTCAATAGCAAGAATGTCCTTCCTCAAATTAGGGGACCAAAACTGCACACAATACTCCAGATGTGGTCTCACTAGGGCTGTTCCCGTCTCTCGGGCATGCACGCTGACACTAACTCACGCCGATTCACACTTATAACACTGAACAAACTCAGGGAGCTAAAATATTCTTTTAAAAAAGTCATATTTTTATCATCTGGTTTCTTGATTCACACCCAAAAGTACCAGTGGCCTTCAAGATGCACGGTAGTGTATGTGTTGTGGTAGTCAAAATATAATTGTTACAGTTGGTGTAAATATCTATGGAACCAAATATTATTTTGTTAAGTCAACGGAAAGTTCCAATTACATGGGGTTTTATTTTATATTTAGGAAAGTCGAAAACCGGCAAAGAAAAATTAAAAATGATCCCCATCCCCCCGGCCAGTGATGTGATGGACGCGGGGGTCTGGACCAATCGCTGACAAGTCCCACCCCTGGCGACGTGATGTCCGTTATTTTGCTTTTTGGCGATGTATTCATTCGGTGAGTTGGCTTTTAGACGTCCCGCTCTTTCGGTTATTTGGCTTTACGGCGTCGTTTCCGTTCAGTTATTTGGCTTTTCGGCGTCATTTCCGTTTGGTTATTTGGCTTCCACTTCTTCGCTTCGGCATCTCGTCCTTCGAATGGGTGACTGAGAGTGAGAGAATGACTGAGAGTGAGTGTGAGTGAGTGGGTGAGTGAGTGCGAGTGAGTGGGTGAGTGTGGGTGATTGAAGTGTCAGTGAGTGAGAGTGTGTGAATGATTGAGAGTGAGTGGAGAGTGAGAGTGAGTGAAGAGTGGGTGAGTGAAGTGAGGGTGTGTGAGAGAGTGAGTGAGAGAGTGTGTGTGAGAATTGCGCAGAACACACCAACATTGTCCCTGAATAAAGGACAGAAAAGCTATAAAAGTCACCTTCCAGATAGTTGGGACCGCTCAGCACCTGCTACGGCTCCACTGGTCCCTCCATGCCACAGATCACATTTACAAATGTACACACAACATGTTCTCTATAAAACTGACCAAAATTTGTAGACATGGGCAATATCATTGGTGACCAACACCCCCTTTCAGCTGTTGTTTGTTGAAGGTGGGTCTATTTCTGTATATCCAAGAGGAGATTAAATCATTAGGCAGGGAGGGTGGGAGGGGGAAATAGACAGGAAACATCTGCCATGGAGTTCAAAAATGCCAACCCAAACACTTTCCAAAAACGTTTATCATCTAGCCACTGACTGGAGTGAGGGTGGTTCACCAGTTTGAATGTGGCCCTGCAGGAAACAAAGCCAAACAACCACATTTAGTCAACGAGTTGGCCGATACGTTTCCTAGCTGACTGCAGTTCTTCTTCCTCAGGATGAAGTCAAAGTTCGTAGAGGGGCCTACCGCATAATAGATGTTGCTGCCGTCTGGAATGACCAACTCTGGGGGCAGAAGAGAAAAAAAACAATGAGTACATTTCCAAACGTAGACTGGGCGACCGTTTCGCTGAACACTAGGACTACGAGGCCTACCTGATCACCCGTCTGATAAACATTTCAATGGTCCTCTGTTATCACATGTACCGAGGCACAGTGAGATTTGATTTACCACACAATCACACGAAAAAAGCACTAAGATACAAAACTACTTAAAGATTGAACATAAACAGCCACCGCAACGGCATGTGAGAATCCCCAGGGCACACAGCATAAGCGGAGATCCACAGCCATCAGTTCAATGTCTGTGCCACTCACACGCTCCTTCACTGTGATGTGACCATAGTTGTACGGACTACTATCACTCTCTCTGCAGTCCCTGCCGCCTGAACAGTCAGAAAGCCATTCACACTCGCACTAGACTCTGGGATGTTCTCATGGAGCCATGACTCCGTAAACACCAAGATGACTGCACACACGGCACTTCCTCAGAGTCCTCACCAGTGCAGGAAGCACACCCATCTTGTTTTTTTCAGCGACCTCAGCATCAAGGAACCTATGTTTTATTCCTCACATCTGTCTTCTGAGAGGATCTGGACAAGCTGATATTCCTTCCAATCTCCTTCCAGGTTGTGCTTTGACATGGCTCTCTGGATAACGACCGGGGACCTGTTTTGGTTGGTCACCTGGAGAGGACCTGTTTTGGTTGGAGAGGAAGGGAAAAAGTATTTACTTCAAACGCTAGGTGTATTGAGACAAGACAAGAGAGACAAGAGACATTTATTTGTCACATGTACCAACTGGTACAGTGAAATGTGTGGTCACCATACAACCATACGAATAAAAAAGAGCACAGAACACGATAGTCTTTAACAGATATCCCCGCAGAGCAGAATTAAAGTTTCCCACTGTGAGGGAAGGTACCAAAGTTCAGTCATCCTCCTCTGCTGTCCTCTGTTGTTCGTCCGTGGTCGGACGGCTCCTGAACCCCTCGCTGTCGCTGCTACAGGCGGCCCGATGTTCAGGCCCTCTCGCCGAGATGCTGAAACTCCGACGTCGGAATGGGAGAACAACCTCAGCGGCTTGGACATCCGAATCGACCACTTCCTACCGGAGTCCGCGGCTCCCGAAGTCCACAGGCTACTCTGGGTGAAGATTCACCCTGGCGGCTTTCGGCAATAGGTCCCAGGACTCCACGATGTTGAAGTCAGCGCGGCCCGCACTGGAAGCTCTGCTATGTTTAAGCAGCAAGCCCAACACTCCGGAGCTTCAAACAGTGATCCAGGTAAGGCATTGCCCGCTCCGCGGTGAATCCAGTGCTGCGCCGCCGCTGTAGCTGTGGAACGGTCCCCGGCAGGAAAGGCCGTGCCAATCCAGTTGGTTGGCTGCGAGGAGGGGGGCGAGGTCGCGACTCGGAGAATAGTCGCATCCCCGCCGGGAAGTGACTGCAAAACGGTTTCCCCCTTACCCTACCCCCCCTCCCCCACATAGTATTTTGTGTGTATCTTAGAAAAATGTTACCCGATTATTGGACCAGTCGTTTGCAATCATTCCTCAGGCCTGCGGTCAGTTAAGTTTAGAGATACAGAATGGAAACAGGCCCTTCGGACCATCGAGTTCACACCATCCATTGAATACCCTTTCACACCAGCTCAATGCTATCCCACTTTCCGTTATCAGGCAACTGAACCATTCCACCAACAACTAGAGTGTGGCCTTGAGCTACTCTCTTCCTCATTGGAGATGCTCGGACTACCTTAAATCAGATTTTAGTGAACTTTATCTTGCACTAAACGTTATTCACGTCATTCTCTTTATCATATTTCTGTACCCTGTGGATGGCTCGATTGTAATCATGTATTGTCTTTCTGTTGTCTGGTTAGCACGCAACAAAAGCTTTTTTACTGTGCACATGACAATAAATTAAACTAAGCTTCCTACAGAGTAGAAGCAATTTACAGATACCAATTAACCTACAAGACTTCTGGCTTCCAGCTTTCTTTCGTCCCGCCCTTCAGTCAGTTTGAAGAAGGGTCCTGAACCTATGCGTGTTCTCCAGGGATGCTGCCTGTCCTGCCGGGTTATTGCCGCACTTTGTGTCTTCTCTAATGTGCAAACCCGCACACCAGCGTTGCTGCCGTAAAGCACCAAAGACCTGGGTTCGATCCTGTCTGCTGCCATGTTCATAAGGAATAGGAGTAGAATTAGTCCATTCAGTCATGGCTGATCTATCTCTCCCTCCTAACCCCATTCTCCTGCCCTCTCCCCATAACCTCTGACACGCGTCAGAATCAAGAATCTATCTATGTATTAAAAATATCTACACCGACTTGGCCTCTACAGTCTTCTGTGGCATTAGATATTAACGTGGACTGTACTACAAAGAAGCTAATCGGGTGGAGTTGAAATCTTTCTATAGTTTACTTGGTCTCCAACAGATGCGGATAAGGTTGCTAACAATTGGGCGGTACAAAGCTGCCGCCGAACAGCGCCTGAGACCGGTTCGATCCTGACTCTGGGTACTGTCTGCACGGAGTTTGTACGTTCTCCCTGATACTGCGTGGGTTTTCTCCGGGTGCCCCAGTTTCCTCCCGCACTCCAAAGACGTGCAGGGTTGCAGGTTGATTGGCTTCTGTAAATCGTACATTGTCCCTATTGTGTAGGATAGTGCTAGTGTGATTGGTGGTCTGCGTGGATTCGGTGGGCCAAAGGGCCTCTTTCCAACACTGTAAGTCTAAAATAGTTACAACATCCACTGCAGTAGGCAAAGGTCTCGTTAATAGTAAGATTAAACGAGAACTTACCTGTTCGAAGTTTGATCTTTATTTTATGAGGAGTTACGATGATGGATTACGTGAAGAAGCCCCGCCTGGCGCTGTATCGGCATACTTCAAAGCAGCGGCATGAAAAACACAGAACCAATAGCCGGAGTAAAATAGTAAGGCTCAAAATAGACTAGAACTGCCAGATGATCATTTATATTATGAGGGTTGGGAGTGGAGGGCACGTAATCCCTCATCGTAACTCCTCATAAAATAAAGATCAAACTTTGAACAGGTAAGTTCTCGTTTAATCTTACTATTTTACTTCGGAGTCACGTGAGTGACTACGTGAAGATTTTAAAGCTCTGTGTTTTTTATGTCGTAAATTCATTCCATACGACTCTGTTTAGTCAAAACAGTAGTGAGTAAATAGTAATTAAGACATTGTTACAATTTATGTAATAAGTCCTTTAATCATAAAAAAGAACAACTTTTTTAATAATAACCCTTCTATCACAGGGGAAAATTACAAAATAAATTGATAAATGATGTCAATGGTAACATAAATCGATAATATAAATCGATAATATAAAACAAAGCAAGCATTTAAAGAGAACCCAGTACTGCGTGTCCAAATCCTGGCACCGTGACAACAGGTTTATTGTAGAACTTTGAAAATGTTTCTTCTCTACACCACCCTGCGGCCTCTAAAATTTGATCGAGTGGTACGTCCTGTACCTTCGCCGCGGACGTAGCTGCCGCCCTAGTGGAGTGAGATTTAAACACATCAGTGTCTATTCCTGCTAGACCCAAAACCTGTTTTAACCATCTAGAAATGGTTTGAACTGAAACTTTTGTATGTGGCTTTTTGTGTGTTATCAATAACGCTTTCTCAGATTTTTGGTTACCTCAATGTATTGAGTTAAATGCTTAACTACACACAATGCTTCATCAATAGGATATGCTTTAAACATTACCTTCATTCCAGTTCTCCCTGGTCTGCTTTGTTTGATCAGGTCATAAACATAAAACACAATGTTATCTGTAGTCACATGCATGCAATCCAACTGTAACAATTGCAAAGTTTGTACTCTTTGAGCTGATACCAACGCCATTAACATAACCACCTTGAATGTTAATTTCTGCAAAGACATTGAAGTAATTGGAGTCCATTGCTTAAGCAAAGTGAGAACAATGCTAACATCCCAAATTTCTGTATATCTGGGCTTGGGAGGATTTTTATTAAAAATTCCTTTCATGAATCGGGATACTAATGGATGAGACCCAACTGAATCCCGATCAGAAATTTGTCCTAAATAGGATGACAATGCACTACGAGCACAATTAATGGCACTATAACTCAAATGCTCATCAAAGTGTAACCCAGCAAGGAACTCCAATACATTTGAAATATTTGCAGTATGATAAAATATCTTTGACTGTGTACAAAAAGCTTCCCATTTCCTTATATGCGACATATATTGTTTTTTAGTGGTACTCCTCCAAGCTGCATCTATAACATCCATGGTCCTGTCTGACAGTTCAAACTCTTGCAATGGTCTGGTCAGAACCTGCAGATTAACAAATTCATATGATCATGCAATGGATGAATTTCTTTTGTTACTGGTTGTGTCAACAGATTGTCGCAACTGGGAATTGTCATACATGGTTCAACAATCATTTTAAGCATCAATGGGAACCATGACTGTGTAGGCCAATTTGGCACCACCAAAATGCCTTTGGCAGCATCTTGCGCTATTTTCTTGAGACATTGCCCAATCAGACAGAATGGGGGAAAAGCATAAAAGAACGTATTCCCCCAGTGTAACGAGAAAACATCCACCACTACTGCCCCTGGATCGTGTTCCCAAGACACGTATTTGGGCAATTGGTGATTGAATCTAGATGCAAACAGATCAATGTCCGGTACTCCATACCGACTGACAATATTTTTGAAAATTTGTGGATTTAACATCCATTCTGTATTGTCTTTAAAAATTCGTGATCTTTTGTCTGCCACAACATTGTCTCTCCCTGGGAGATAAATAGCTGAAAGACAAATATTTTTACCAATACACCATTGCCACATCTGGTTTACCAGATGATCACATGAAATTGATCTGACACCACCCATGTGATTGATATATGCCACAGCTGTGGTATTGTCTATTTGTATTTGGACATGCAAATCTTTTAATGTAGAACAATAAGTTTTTAATCCATAAAATGCTCCCAGTAGCTCCAAATAATTAATACCATATGTTTGGAGCAATAAATCCTCTTGGACAGCCCATCTGCCCCCACAGCTGGTCTCATTATCCGTAGCCCCCCATCCGAGAGAACTTGTGTCAGTTTGCAAAAACACTACTGGCTGATGAACTAAAATGTTCTTAGCAGCTTGTGGAACATTCTCAACCCACCAATGTAATTCTGATAAAGCTTCCTTAGGCAATTGCATTGGCCTATCAAAATGGCCTGCTCGCTGAATAAGCGCTTGAGTTTTTGCCCTTTGAAGATTTTGGTAATGTAGACGAACAAATTCTACTGTTGGAAATGCTGCTACCAACTTACCAATAACCTTGACAACTTCTCGGATGGAGGGATATGGTTTGTTAATCAGGTTCTGACACACATTTGTCAAATCTATCACCTTATCCATTGGTAAAGTTACCAACATGGTAACTGAATTAATCACAAACCCCAGATATTCAATGGTTTGGGATGGCTGTAACTTAGATTTTGTTGGATGAATCAGGAATCCCAACTTCTCAAACAAGTTTGTAGTTGCTGAGACTGATTTTTCAGCTGACTCCTGATTAGCATTGACAATTAAAATGTCATCTAGATAAGCCATAACGATGTGTTTTTGTGCCCTTAACAGTGGAAGTGCTGGCTTCAACAATTTAGTGAACAATCTAGGTGCTGAACTTAATCCATTAGGTAATGCTTTGTATTGCCACAGCTGTCCCATCCATTTAAACTTTAAATACCTGCGAAAACTATGATGAATTGGGACCGAATAATATGCATCCTTCAAATCTATTGTAGCCATATAACAACCTGTTGATACCAGCTGCATTGCAGTGTTGAATGTGTCCATTTTTAAATGTTTATACTGGACAAATGTATTCAATTGTGTGAGATCTAAAATGATTCTACAACCCCCGTCTTTCTTTGGTCTGGGGAAAATATTTGATACAAATTGTTGTCTCCTGTTTTCTCAATAACTCCTTTTTCACACAAATTCTTAACCTCTTTGTCAATTTGAATTTTTTCAAGAGCTGAAAACATCAAAGAATGATAAGGCTTATTCTGTCCCAATGGATCCATACCTTCTACAAAATCAATGGTAGATCCTAACACAGTATCTAATACAACACGATCAGCTGTTATACTGTCCCATTCATTATAAAACATTTGGAGTCTACCACCAATCTGAGGTTCATCCAAACATTCTTCTTTAATAGGATAAAGTTTATGTACCTCTCCAACTGGACAAAATGATCTCCTTTTCCCAATAAATGGGTGTACATTCGGCTGTGTTGGCTGGAAATTCTTTCTTATCATACTCCTGCCTCGGCTTGTTCCAGCTCCAAAATCAAATCCCCTTTTTATATGGCCAGCCCTTCTCTGGCCAAAACTGAAGGGTTTCATAAGACCAAAAGTTTTTGCCTCTCCATCAATTTCTTTAATTTGTTTAGACAAATTCTCTCCGAATAAATAACCAGGAGTTTGAACATTGCTTGGCTTGCACAACCCTGCAAATCTTGGATGTAACAGAGGCCGAATGGCAATCTTCCTCATACAATTAATCTAAAAAAATGAGTTGCAAAATAAAGCCAACATATGCTTCTGAACTTTGGTCATTCCACAACCTTCCACTTGTCTCCCAAAAGCAGTAATGCCGGCTGAAATCAGCTTGAGGACTCTTTGAAATCGAATCTCCTGCGCCCGCATCATCGATGACATTGGCGCCCAAACAGCTGGATTCACCGTAGGTACCTTCAATGAGGCACAATTAATAGGTGTTTTATACAATTCTGCTGTCTCAACCATAACAGCTTCTTGAAGCGGGTGAGAGACCATATAATTAATATTGGCCGCCAGGTTTTCTTCCATGGCCTCACCGCCTCCTCCAGGTATAGCAAAACTTTGTGCCACATCAGGCACACCTGGATCAATATATTTGTATTGTGGTGTGTACTCCGGACCGCAATCACCACTTTCAGGGTCTGTCTCATACAGCCCTGGTACTCCTGAAACTTGTTCAAAGGAGACTTCCTCCAGTCCAATCCCAGGCACTGGGGTTTCAAATTCCCAATTCAAACTGGCACCATATTCATGATATGGAACCCCCTCAGGGGTTGCCTGGGAATATTCTGGGTTCTTAGACCCTTGGTTGATTATAGTTTGGAGCATTTTCTCCATTTGATCCATTCTGAGCCATAAGGCTTTTCTTTCTGGACCTTCTGAATCAGAGTCCTCAGAAACCTCAGGCCTTTCAGCTTTTCTTTTACATTTTTTAGGCACTGGGTTTTCCTCCAAAGTTTCTGTTTGTGGAGCAATCAAAGCCTCACTAACGGGAATTTCAACGGCCACCGGTATCGGAACCGGCTCGGCAATAATCTGCTGTCCCAACTCCTCTGCACCCCAGGATGCACGTTTTACCCGCTGTTTTTTGGCTTTCTCCATTTTCTTTCTAACTCCTCCTGGTTTACCCACCAGGCTACGGAGTTCTGAAACCCGCCCTAGAAACGAAAATCTCTCTTACCTGCGGGCCGGTTCCTTACCGCTGTGTGGAGCTGCGCTCTGCAGCTCTTTCCTCTGCCGACAGTGACGACGTAATGCCGATCCAGCGCCAGGCGAGGCTTCTTCACGTAGTCACTCACGTGACTCCGAAGTAAAATTTTAAATTATTGACATTTAGATTGATTTTTCCAATGCTTTTACACCCTGTTTTGCAAAGGATCATGTTTTGAAGAAATAATCAACCCTAATTAACATTAGGATCTACATTCTCTCCTCCCATTTCCAACAACAGGGAGTCCAAGACAATGAAAGATAAGAGTGTCCCCAATGACATTCCAGGAGCCATATACAGAGCACCTTTCAAACCATTACACCCTTAGCACCATACACCATGGAAACAGGACTTTCAACCCAACTTGCCCAAACCGGCCAAGATGCCCCTTTTCTACATTAGTCCTACATGCCCATATTTGGCCCATATCCCTCGAAACCTTTACTATCCATGTACCTGTTCAGTTGACTTTTAAATATAGTATAGTTCCTGCCACATCTACCTCCTCTGGCAGCTCGTTCCCAAAATCAAACACCCTTCAGATTCCTATTAAATCTTGTCCCTCTCACCTTAAACAAATGTTCTCTGGTTCTTGATTCCCCTCCCTTGCTTAAAAGACCCTCTGCATTCACTCTTTCTATTCCCCTTATGATTTTATACACCTCTGTATGATCACCTCTCAGCCTTCTGAACCACTGCACCCACCACATCTTTGGGATATGAGAGGAAATGGGATATGACAATATTCATCTGACACTTCAAAGATATATGGGATTGTAAGTTAATCGGCTTCAGTAAATTGTCCCTAGCGTGCAGGAACTAGTGCATCCTACCCAATCGGCCCGAAATGTTGCCTATTTCTTTCGCTCCATAGATGCTGCCGCACCCGCTGAATTTCTCCAGCATTTTTATCTACCTTTGATTTTCCAGCATCTGCAGTTCCTGCTTGAACATCCTATCCAATCATTGGTCAGCACAGAATCAGTGGGCCCAAGGGCATGTTTCCATGCTGTGTCTCTGCTATAAAGTAGTGTCTGAGCCGTGGCAGAATGCCATGCACGTACCACAATGCTTTTGTAGACATTCCCATTGCCGTTCTCGAGACTGATGCGGATGATGCAATGTTCCTCGTTCTGCTTGTTGTACTCAGGAAGTGGCGCCATGGAACTGCAGGAAGTCCCCGAGATGGTGCACTTGTGGTCCTTGGGATTGTGGACGCAGGAAGACAAGCATAAAATGGTGCCGATCAATGATGAGACTCCCGAACAGGCAGTGTCCATTGAGTGGGTGGATGAGCAAGATGATAATGATTCATTTTGGCTTGAAAACAAAAAACAGTAAGGATAGGAATTTGGATATTTCCAATCCAACTTTCCAGTTCTTTCATCAAGCCAGGCTGCTCCTATCCTCTATATAGGATGAGTGGTGATCTTATAAACGTGCATAAAATCATGAGATTAATTGCTGCCTCACAGATCCAGAAACCAGGGTTCGATCCTGACCTCAGGAGCTGTCCATGCGCAGTTTGCACATTCGCCATGTGGGGTTCCTCCGGTTTCAAGAGTCAAAAATGTTTTATTGTCATATCCCATTTCCTCTCATATCCCAAAGATGTGCAGGGTTATTGGTTATTTAGGTTCCGTAAATTGTCCTAAGTGTGTAGCATAGAACTAATGAATTGGGTGATCGCTGGTCGGCATGGATTCAGCGGGCCGAAGGGACTGTTTCTCTAAGGTAAACTAAACCAAATATTGGTGTGATGCACTTGCAACATGCAACGCTTCACTTGTACTGCATTGCTTCTGCATAACATAACGACTGCTTAAAAAGCAGCCAATTCTCAGATACAGCACGGAAACAAGCTCTTCGCCCACTGAGTCCACACCGACCAGCGATCCCCACACAGTATCCTACACACCATGGACCATTTACAACCTACAGAAGCCAATTTTACTTCGGAGTCACGTGAGTGGCTACGTGAAGAAGCCCCGCCAGAGCCCCTGCGCGTCATTACATCCGACGCGCTTGGCGCATCGATAGGCTGGAGAGCACAGCTCCACCAGCGGTAAGTAAAACACCCGCAGGTAAGTGTTTTTAAACTTGCTGCGGTTTACTAGGTCCTGTAAGGCTGGTTACAGGAGTCAGCAGGGACACTTTCCCAAAGGGAAATTTTTTAAAATAATGAAAATAAGGCGAGTATGTCGCCCATAAAGTAAAACCTACCTGCAGCCAGTCAGCATGGGAAGGTGGAAAGGGGTCGGAGAGAAGGCATCCCGGGTCAGTTCTGCTGCAAGGATGGGGCGAAGTAAAGGAGGTCTGCTCCCTGTGAATTCTTCCTCATCTTCACTAATATACAGGGTCAACATGTAACACATAGGGTCTCTGGAGAACTTACTGGTACCAGGTTTGTTCTTAACTACTAATTGCTTGTTCTCCAATATTTTCTTATCAGCGCTTTCTTTCTTTGCCTTAGCCCTTTTCTTCTGTTCCTCTATCCACTGGCATTCCAACAGAAGTAATTTCCATCCTTTCATAGTTCCATCTTTATTTCTCAACTTCATTCCTTTTTTACAAGCATTATCCATCCAACTTCTATCTTGCGATTCCTCTTGCTTCTTTTCTGCCTCACTCTTCCATTCCATAATTAATTCCTACCATCTCTTCCCTATGCTTCTTTCCCAGATGAATATTTCTGCCTTTTTATTTGTCTCTATATTCCAGGTTCCCCCTACTGGCCAAGACTCATTACCCAAATCTCTGTTCAATTTATAACTCAATATTCTATAATCCTTGTTGTTCTGAGGATTCAATTAACACATGTGTTGTACAGCTGTCTTTCCATCACTCTTATCCAAATTATTTCCCATGTCTATCCAATCACTGACTACTTACTAAGTAGACAAATTGTGACAAACCTTTTTAGCCTGTCCTTTATATTTTTAACAAACCTTTTGCAGTCTTTAATGCCCGATCCTGGCAACTCTCCAGGTAGCAAATCCACAACACATTGTCTACTTTGAAGGATCTTGTCTGGAACCAGGCCAACCTCAGACTGAGGGACCCTAGTTTTTTACCGGGAGCTTCTTCGGGAGGCCAGATTCAAAGGGTCCAACTAGAGCTCAGTTTTCTCTCCTTCAGATCCCAGTCAACTGCACCCTCTTACTCAGCCATCTGTTGCTGGTCCCAGCTAGACCCCTGCCGACTACACACAAATGTCAGTTTGTTTAAAGTAAGCAGACAACAACAAAATTGTTAAAGGTAAAACCAAAGCAATCTTTAATCAAATCGTCAGACGGGCGTGGCAAGGTCTACAAAGAGTACATGTTGCTCAGTGCTTCTCGGGCTCCACTCAAAGTATAAAGAGAAAAGTTAGTGAAATTATACATTTTCTTATCAATAAAACACACCTTCTAAATCAGAGTGAAAGATCCTTAGCCAAAGGGAAACAAGGGAGGCTGGACCCATATACTTGCAATGTCAGCCTTATTCTCAAATCTTGGCACAGTTTCAGTGCGGCTGCCCATTCTGGATGGACAATTAACTCCATTTTGTTTTCAAATGACTTCCATCTTCTTTGTGAACTAAAACAAGCTTGTAAGACTTGGATGAAAGCCACTACCTTGTCCTTAGCTAGAACGGGCAGTTCAGACTGATATCAAATATGGTGCTGTGCTCTTGTTACGTTAATACATTGTTAATATATTGTTTCAATGATTAGTGTAAACCAAGCTTCTAAAATTGTCCCAGACTTTATTCTGCTGGGAAAATTCCCTTTTAAAATTTGACTGCTTTTTGTTCTTCAGTAAATCTCCATTTTTAATTTACGAACAAAACTTGACCAAATGAAACTCTTTCATACTGACTGGCTGCATTGTGGCCTGGATCGCAACTTGAAAGTCCAGGAGCGGAAAAGACTACAAAAAGTTGTGACCACTGCCCAGTCCATCATCGGCTCTGACTTCCCACCATTGATGGGATCTATCAAAGTCGTTGCCTCAAAAGGCAGGGAACATCATCAAAGACCCATACCATCCTGGCCACACACTCATTTCAGCATTGCCATCGGGAAGAAGGTACAGGAGCCTGAACACTGTAACGCCCAGGTTCAGGACCGCGTCTTCCCTACAGCCATCAGGCCATTGAACACGACAACAAATAAGCTCTGAACTACAACAGACTATTATTTTTATTGCACTAAATTTGTTTATTTATTGAGTATGTGCACATGTGTGTATATATACACACTGAACTTTTTTTCTTCTCCCATAATGTACTATGTTTACATATTCTGTTGTGCTGCATCAAGCAAGAATTTATTTTCCCTATCTGGGACATCTGACAATATAACAATTTTGTCTCTTGACTCTTGATGTGTTTGTGTTAAAGTGATGGGTTGAGTGTATCAGTGTAACAGTGATGTGTCGGTGTATAGATGTGACAGTTTGGTGTGTGGATACATCATTACATCCTTACACTGAGAGGCAGGGCCGGCGGGGAGGTGCGGGGCCCAATTGGGAACATTTTTCGTAGAAATACAAATAAATAATTATAAATGAGTCACGTGTCGTGAATAACATGACAATTCGGGGGAGAGTTCCATTCAAAGCGTGTAGGGAGTCTAGCCAGGGGTAAAGTTGCGGGAGCATTGAGAAGGAGAGCTCCGGGCGCGGAGCCACCATAAATGTTGGCCGGGGAGGAAAGCGGCTCGCGTGGCTACGAGCGGCCTCCATCACCGGACAGCGGAACCGACTGCCATCTCAGCTCCTTCTGCTGGCCCACTCACATCTGGCAGTGCTCTCCATCTGAACAGTGAGGGGACCAGCTCAAGAGCAAAGATCATAGAGTGGAGCGGGTCAGCGGGTGATGGATAACATCATAGCGGGCGGTGGAGCTTACTCCTGTGTCAGCGCGAACAAGGGATCAATTGAGGTTACTCGCCCTGACATATGCAGTAAGCTCCACCGCCCACTGTCCTGTTATCCATCGCCCGCTGACCCGCTCTTGAGCTGGATGATCACCGGCCGACCCCCTCCTTCTCAACCCTCCTGCCCTCCCCGCAACTTTACCCATGGACAGACTACCCACACGCTCTGAAAGGAACTCCCCCTCCCCCCCCCCACCCCCCCCCCCCGGCAGCGCTGTCCTTTTACAGCAGCTTCCCACTTTACAGCCGCTTCCCATCAGTTGCTAGCAATGAGGGATAGACTTTGGCTATCCCTCAGTACAGCAACATCGTTCTTGATGTTGCTGTACTGAGGGATAACAAAGTCTATCTTTCTTGGCTAACAACATAACCTTCGGCCTCCAAGATGCAGGTACATTTTCTAGCAATGTTACAACATTTTGAGATTTTTAAAATCAAGTCTGTAATTTATCCCATCAGTTAAAGCATAAAAATAAGTTTAATTTGTCACCTAATTCACTTTCATATCACATTAATTCAATGTGATCATGGCTGATCATCCCCAATCCGTACCCCGTTCCTGTCTTCTCCCCATATCCCCTGACTCCGCTATTTTAAAGAGCCCTATCTAGTTCTCTCTTGAAAGCTTCCAGAGAACCTGCCTCCACCGCCCTCTGAGGCAGAGCATTCCACAGACTCAACACTCTCTGTGAGAAAAAGTGTTTCCTCGTCTCCGTTCTAAATGGCTTACTCCTTATTCTTAAACTGTGGCCCCTGGTTCTGGACTCGCCCAACATCGGGAACATGTTTCCTGCCTCTAACGTGTCCAAGCCCTTAACAATCTTATATGTTTCAATGAGATCCACTCTCACCGTTCTAAACTCCAGAGTGTACAAGCTCAGCT
This sequence comes from Raja brachyura, assembly GCA_963514005.1. The sequence continues at coordinate 1,439,664 of OY740825.1, read as the reverse complement.
GCTCCATTCTCTCAGCATATGACAGTCCCGCCATCCCGGGAATTAACCTTGTAATCCTACGCTGCACTCCCTCAATAGCAAGAATGTCCTTCCTCAAATTGGGGGCCCAAAAGTGCATACAATACTCCAGGTGCGGTCTCACTAGAACTCTGTACAACTGCAGAAGGACCTCTTCGCTCCGATATTCGATTCCTCTTGTTATAAAGGCCAACATGCCATTTCTTAGCAGCAACGGCAGGTACTTGGGAAACGAGGTAACTCGTGAAGAGTTTTCAACATGTTGAAAAATGTCCTAGAGTAAAATATACTCAGGATGTAAAAATGTGATACTTTTTAACACATAGTCATACCGTAGTAGCTTGTGAGTTTACCATAGTAGGACCTGGTGTCCTATATCACTATTGTATGTTCATGATGGAAATAAGAATACTCTGTATATTCATTACCTTTGAATTGTAGTTTTATGTAATCCTCCCATAATTTCTGAGTTCCATTTCACAATATTGATCAGACATACAGAATGTTGCAAGGTAATATCTTGCCCAAACTCAGTTGTATCTTTCTATCTCAATAAATATCACAACATATGCCATTGTTTCAGCCATATTATGACAAAATATAGAATGTAGGTTATTTGTTATCAGTCACAACATCCCAGAAACAACAGTACTTAAAGAGGAACATTTGTTTTACTAATTTACTAGCATGTACCATATAGAGTCCGTTGATCCATATCCAACAAACCATTGTGATAATTGCATAAAAGGTATTATTGTCTAAGAAATTTGGTGTGGAATGATAATCCATCTCAGTACTCATTTAGGCAATTCCCAAGCTATAGAAACTTTTCCCCCCCACCCCCAATCCCCCTCGCCCGATCTTCATTGAACCTACCATTTGACCAATCCTTTACTCAGCTGCTGTAATGTTTCCTTCCTATCAAAATTTCTGTGTAACATCTCTGTCCCTATCTTCCAATTCCCACTTTGAAATAAAATACAACTTTCGAGTTAAACGTTTTGCAGCTAAATAAATGCAAATATATGGTATTTTATCCTGGCATTTACCCCCAACCTCTCCCCCCCCCCCCCAACCTTACCGCCACACAAAAAGCATAACTTGAAGCGTTTGCTTTTGGAGAAGTTCTATACAGACCAGGAATGAAAATTAATAGCTATGAATCGATTAACAGCGAGCTACGAGGTGTGATTGAAACACCTGTCAGAGGGCTAAGAAACAATCCTGAGTTGACGGCGTATTGTTTTAAGTGAGCATTTTGCCATATTCTGGTTAAATATTCTTTCCACGGAAATCTCCTATTTCACTTTGAAATTATATTCATTTGTAACATCAGTAACCACCTTAATGTTTGTGCGTTTAGTACCGGGTATCCTTGAAACTATTTTAATGTACTGTATATTTTTTTTTAAAAGTATATCAACCAGGTGTGAAAATTACACTGAGTCGAACGACGATTGGAAATGCTGGGGAATCGACTAATCACAATACTGCTGAAAAATTTTTAAGTCGAAGATTGTATTTTATTTCAAAGTGGGAATTTGAAGATAGGGACAGAGATGCTACACAGAGATTTTAAACTTGGGAGAGCTCTTGGGTGAACTCGCACAGTGGGACAGGGCTTGAGGCAGCATCTATGGAGTGAAGGAAATAGCCAACGTTTCAGGCCGGGTCTGAAGATGGGTTTCGACCCTAAACGTTGCATATTTCCTTCGCTCCATAGAGGGGAGAGGGGGGGGGGGGAGGGTGCAGGGAGTCAGATAGACTGCGCAATGACAGGGGGGGGGGAAATCCCAGTGTGAGAGTGAGTCACCACCTGCGTACAGCGTTCCCACGTCCCTCTTCTCCATCAAGCAAGGCACACTCCTCTCTCCCCTCCGCCCTCTCCCCCCTTCCTTCCCTCATCCTTCTCCCCTCTCTAAAGACGGAGGGAGAGGGAGGGGGGACTTGATAGAGGTCTTTAAAATGATGAGAGGGATAGACAGAGTTAATGTGGACAAGCTTTTCCCTTTGAGAATAGGGAAGATTCAAACAAGAGGACATGACTTTAGAATTATGGGACAGAGGTTTCTGGGTAACTTCTTTACTCAGAGAGTGGTAGCGGTGTGGAATGAGCTTCCAGTGGAAGTGGTGGCGGCAGGTTCGTTGGTATCATTTAAAAATAAATTGGATAGGCATATGGATGAGAAGGGTATGGAGGGTTATGGTATGAGTGCAGGCAGGTGGGACTAAGGGAGAAAAGTTGTTTGGCACGGACTTGAAGGGCCGAGATGGCCTGTTTCCGTGCTGTAATTGTTATTATGGTTATATGGTAGTGAGAGGCAGGGAGAGGGAGATGTAAAGGGTAACTGGTTTTGGTGTCCAATCACCAAACAAAGGGCAGCCAACAGTGGTGAGGCAGAAGGGCTCCCTCTCCCTCTCTCCCTCCCCCCCCCCTCCTCATTCATGTTTATATCTGCAGTTCACTCTATAAGTGTGTGTGAGAGCCGAGCAGTGTTTCTCATTCTGACTCTGCTCCATGAGCTGCTCGTTCTCACTTTAATCGTGTCCAACTCTTAACTGAAAACATGTGGTTAGCCACTGAAAATCCCCCCCCTGTCTCTCCACGCCCCCCCCCCCCCCACCCCACCCCCCACACCCACAGACAGAGACATACACGCAGATAGAGACACAAAAACACAGACACACACAGCCACAGTCTGCTGTTGTACCGGCACCGAACAAGTTAACACAACCCCCAGATCTGTTTACCCACAGATTGTCTCCCTCTCGCACTTATCCTGCCTATTGTCTTTCGTTTCTGCTTCAGGTGTTTTAAGCAAGAGCGGGCCGGTACGCCGCCGATCTCATACAAATCTGACCCTTTCTTGCCCCCCCCCCCCCCCCCGACGCACACATGGCCCGCCTGCCCGCTCCCGCCGTTTAACGTTGAATACTCTTGGCTGAGTTTGCTGCGGTGCTGGGGCTTGCTGCCCTGTAGACTCCCACACCCACCCACCCACCCACCCACGCACACACGACCCACCTGACCGCTCCTGGCGTTTAACGTTAATACTCACGGCTGAGTTTGCTGCGGAGCTGGGGCTTGCTGCCCTGTAGACTCTTGCTGCCCTGTAGACTCTTGCTGCCCTGTAGACTCCCACTGCCCTGTAGACTCCCACTTCCCCCCCCGGGTCCAGACCAGAGTCTCGGCCACTCCGGCGGCAGCGAGTGACACAATTTACAGCATTTACTCAGGAATGTAGATCGATGCATTGATGACCCATTGTATAACTGCTTGTTAACTACCAGCTGTTAACTGCTACAGCAGCAGTTAACACATCGTTTATTATTCACGATAATAAATCATCGTTTATTATTATGTTATAATAATGTATATAATTATAACATTAGTATAATTATAAATTCTTCACGGATTTATATAAAAATCCGTATGGCGAATGTTTTTAAAAAAAGCTTTATTTAACAAAGCATATTTGTATTTTCATATGAAATACAAAAAGATTAACACGGGGCCCCCCTTGGGCGCAGGGCCTAATTTGGAAAAATCGGTCCAATCGGCCTAGGGCCGGCCCTGCTGAGAGGGGTTGGGTGTATCAGTGTTACAGTGAGGGGTGCGGTGTATCGCTGTTACAATGAGGTGTGGGGTGTATTGGTATTACACTGAGGGATATGGGGTGTATCGCTGTTACAGTGAAGTGTGCGGGATGTTTCAGTGTTACGGTGAAGCGTGTGTGGATTTTACTTCAGTCACATGAGTGACTACGTGAAGAAGGCCGTCAGCCCGCATGGGCGTCATTTACGTCTAGCGCATTGCACAATGGCTGACTGGCGTGTGCATTGCTCCTTCCAGCGGTAAGTTTAAACCTGAAGGTAAGTTTTCAACTTATTCCCAGGTTCTGTTTTTTCTCTCTCCTGCAGGAATCTCTGTCACAGAGGTTTTCCTGCTGGAACTAATTCGGGGTGAAGTCCGGACGGGCCGCAAAACCAGTTATGGACCGCGGGGAATCCTGGTCTCGGACCACGGATACCGGGACCACGAGGAACTGGCTACAGAGATCGCGGAAGTGCGGGTAGCCGGCGGCCGTCGGGTTCGCCACCCAAGTCACTGACAGTATAGTCAGCGGCTTCCAGACTGGCTGTGGTTCGTCAGAAAGGGGGTAAAGTCAACGATAAGCTGGTAAGGTCTGTGGAAGTCAGGCCATTAGGGACCCCTCTGACATACAGGGGTCAGCTGCTTCCAGACCGCTGTGGTCCCCCAGAAAGGGGGTAAAAGCAAAAGTAAGTCGGTTAGGCCTGTGGAAGTCAGGCCAGGAGGGACCCCTCCAACAGCAGGCCGCTGTGGGTCCCCAGAAAGGGAGTAAAACCAAAAGTAAGTTGTTTCGGCCTGTGGACTAGGGGAGTCAGGCCAGGAGGAATCCCCTCCGACATACCTGGGTACGACCTGGACGTTTAACCCAGATGGAGCATGGATAGCGCCCTTGGGCGTTTATCTCACAAATGTGATGCTTAAACCTGATATAGGTCCATAGGAGGGGCCATATCAGCGCAGGTATCCTAAGGGGCCTGCGGCAGCACCTGTTTCAGGACTGCCTACTAATCTCCGTCTCTGTGGAGGGGAGTGCGAGTGGTCAGTGTGTAACTGATTTCAAAATTGAAAGTATGTCCGTGGAACATACTGGAGCACATGCATATGGCTTCAAGGGAATACTCGCAAACGAAGGTGTTGCTGCCGGAAGAGTTGGTCTCCAGCGGTTGGCAGAATACCCGGAAGGGGCCAGAGTTCCCCTCACGCTACAAGTGCCGGCAGTGAACAGCGCTATCAGGGTGACATTGGAGGGGCATGAAATCCAGGAGGGGTGTATCAGTGTTACAGTGCGGGGTGTATCAGTGTTGCAGAGTTCGGTGTGGCGTGTATCAGAGGGATAAATCTGGCTGTAAATTTTGCTTCAGAGGTGTTTTCTTTTTGTATGTAAAAACCCACTTGAGAACAATGGCCGATTTTAAAATTTTACAGCCAGATTTATAACTTCTGAAACTTTTTAGATGTCAAAGGAATCAAGAAAAAACACGAATAATGCCTTAGTTGATGAAATGCAGTGAGCAAACGGCCAATGTTCGTCAAGCACTTTGGCTGTTGTTGTCCCTTCAGCTCTCGCTTCTATCTACCGTCATTTCTCCGCACTTTTGGAATTCTGAAGTAGGCTAAATGTCTCTCACGCTTATCCCGATTTCTATAAATATTTACAGTGCAAAAATTGACAATTGTGGCGGGTTTTAACGGGCCCGCTACGCTGGAAACAATGTTAAGTGCTTACCTGCAGTTCATCGCGTGTACTCCACTTGGCGTAGCGTAGCAACAGCACGGGTCATGGGTTGTGACCCGACTGCCGTGAAACCTCCCTATAGTAGGTATGTTACAAAACTTACCTTGAGCAGCGCTGCAGTTCTGCCGCTCCCCGTGTGCGCGACTTTCGCGCCTTGCAGAGGGGGGCGGGCTTAAAGTGCCGTTTTTCAACAGGCAGGACAAATCGATCAATGTCGGGCGATTTGGTTGCTGAAGAAAAATCGCTCCGACATTTCATGAATGGTGGTATTTTTAAATTACTCTAGATTATTTATTAACTAGAGTAATTTAAAAATCACCTTCAAAAGCCATGAGCGCAGACAACCGGAAGCATTTTCCGTAGGGGAGAAAAGAAGGTAAATACTTTATTTTTATATTAAAAGTTGGTTTTTCGGGAGGCATTAATAATATTTTTATGTTGCGAAATGGGGTCCCCAAAAAATGTATGAACCCCCAGTATTTTTCCCCCCCCGACTTCACTGCTAACCGCAACGTTCCAATCCACCGCATTCCACTAAAACCCACTCGCTAGTTGATTTAAATGGCCATTAATTTACAGGAATCAAACACTAAATTCCTTCCATTTGGCCCAGAAATTCATGAAAATTAGATTTAAAAATCATGTTATATTGTGGATTATTGTGTGAATGTTATTTGGACACTTAGGCAATTTTAAAAAAGTTTATCTTTTCTTAAGAAATTGATAGATGTTTAGATCTACTCATTGAATTTTGTAATTGGCTACAATTAGATAACTAACTAATTATATGCTTTAATTTCAGGTAATCCAAGTAAGATTGTTTAATATTTGTTTCAGAATGCTTCAATCTATAATAACTGAAAATATCATTGAGTTCTCTTAATTTTTAAGAATGTTATGGACTTTTAACTTTTCCAGATCACAGCTTTTGAGTTAAGTCAATTGAAAGGCAATGGGAAGCAAGATGCTCATTTCCGAGTATGAAAATGTCCATAACTTTCTTAATACCTGAAGATATGAAAGTAAATTAGGTGTCAAATTAAACTTCTTTTTATGCTTTATCTGAAGGGATAAATTGCAGACTTGATTTTTAAAATCTCAAAATTTTGTGACATTGCTACCTATAGCACATTTTAAAACATCTCTAGTTGACCAAAGTGCTTTACATTGGTACATTACATTATAGATACATACATACAGCGCTCTCTCAGAGGACCTCAAGAAAGGCTTGAGAGTAGAAATAAGTTTTAAGTCTAGACTTAAAAGAATCGATGGAGGGGGCAGTTCTGATGGGAAGAGGGATGCTGTTGCATTTCTCAATGATGGAAATGAGGACTTTGTGAACACACAGCAAGAGAAGGGGCATTGGTTTAAGGTTGACAAAAATGCTGGAGAAACTCAGCGGGTGAGGCAGCATCTATGGAGCGAAGGAAATAGGCGGCGTTTCGGGCCGAAACCCTTCTTCAGACTGCATTGGTTTAATCCGTGGTGGGCATTAGGACCCTGCGGACACACAGTGGCGGAGCTGGGGCCTCTCCTCCAGCCCCGCCCCCGAGGGCGGAGACTCTATCACCCCGCCTCTCTCCCGGGGAGACCCCGCCCCTCTGATTGGATGAGCCGTCACCGCTGTTCCCGCCAGTCCTGGTCTCGCCCGCCAGCCCCGCCCACGTCACGGGTCAGGTGGTCCCGCGCGGATGGCAGTTTAACGGTCGCTGAGTGAGAGCGCGAGCGAGCGAGCGGGCGCCTAACGGAGGATCGTCGTCGTGGTGCAAGGGGGAGACAGAGGGAGTGTGGAGGACGGGCGGGAGCGTCGACGCTCGATGGAGACAGGAGGCGGCGATGGGAAGCGGTGAGGGAAGGGGGAGATGGTGGGTGGGAGGGCACGGGGAGAGTGGGGTGCATGGGATAGATGGGGAGAGGGGTACAGGGGAGGGTAGACAGTGAGGGAAGGGGCATTGGGGTAGGTAGCAATGTTACAAAATTTTGAGATTTTAAAAATCAAGTCTGCAATTTATCCCATCAGATAAAGCATAAAAAGAAGTTTAATTTGACACCTAATTTACTTTCATATCTTCAGTATTAAGAAAGTTATGGCCATTTTCATACTCGGAAATGAGCATCTTGCTTCCCATTGCCTTTCAATTGACTTAACTCAAAAGCTGTGATCTGGAAAAGTTAGAAGTCCATAACATTCTTAAAAATTAAGAGAACTCAATGAAATTTTCAGTTATTATAGATTGAAGCAGTCTGAAACAAATATTAAACAATCTTACTTGGATTACCTGAAATTAAAGCATATAATTAGTTAGTTATCTAATTGTAGCTAATTACAAAATTCAATGAGTAGATCTAAACATCTATCAATTTCTTAAGAAAAGATAAACTTTTTTTAAATTGCCTAAGTGTCCAAATAACATTCACACAATAATCCACAATATAACATAATTTTTAAATCTCATTTTCATGAATTTCTGGGCCAAATGGAAGGAATTTAGTGTTTGATTCCTGTAAATTAATGGCCATTTAAATCAACTAGCGAGTGGGTTTTAGTGGAATGCGGTGGATTGGAACGTTGCGGTTAGCAGTGAAGTCGGGGGGAAAAATACTGGGGGTTCATACATTTTTTGGGGATCCCATTTCGCAACATAAAAATATTATTAATGCCTCCCGAAAAACCAACTTTTAATATAAAAATAAAGTATTTACCTTTTTTTCTCCCCTACGCAAAATGCTTCTGGTTGTCTGCGGTCACGGCTTTTGAAGGTGATTTTTAAATTACTCTAGTTAATAAATAATTTAGAGTAATTTAAAAATACCACCATTCATTAAATGTCGGAGTGATTTTTCTTCAGCAACCAAATCGCCCGACATTCATCGATTATCCAGGCCTGTGGAAAAACGGCACTTTAAGCCCGCCCCCCTCTGCAAGGCGCGAAAGTCGCGCAGACGGGGAGCGGCAGAAGTGCAGCGCCGGTAAAGGTAAGTTTTGTAACATCCCTAGGGTAGGTAGATGGTGAGGGGGCACAGGAGTACGGGGAAATCTGAAGAAGGGGCTCGGCCTGAAACGTTGCCTTCTTCCTTCGCTCCATTGATGCTGCCGAACCCGCTGAGTTTCTCCAACAATTTTGTCTACGGGGAAGAGTAGTCGGGTAGAGAAGGTAAAGGGGAGGCATGGGGAGAGTTGATGGGGAGGGGGGCGTGGGGAGAGTTGATCGGGAGGGGGGCTTGGGGAGAGTTGATCGGGAGGGGGGCATGGGGAGAGTTGATGGGGAGGGGGGCATGGGGAGAGTTGATGGGGAGGGGGGCAAGGGGAGAGTTGATGGGGAGGGGGGCAAGGGGAGAGTTGATGGGGAGGGGGGCATGAGGATAGTTGATGGGGAGGGGGGCATGGGGAGAGTTGATGGGGAGGGGGGCATGGGGAGAGTTGATGGGGAGGGGGGCATGAGGATAGTTGATGGGGAGGGGGGCATGAGGATAGTTGATGGGGAGGGGGGCATGAGGATAGTTGATGGGGAGGGGGCATGAGGATAGTTGATGGGGAGGGGGGCATGGGGGGAGTTGATGTGGAGGGGGGCAAGGGGGAGTTGATGGGGAGGGGGGCAAGGTTGGGAGTTGATGGGGAGGGGGGCATGAGGATAGTTGATGGGGAGGGGGGCATCGGGAGAGTTGATGGGGAGGGGAGAATGCTGGTGCATTGGGAGTGTGGCGGCGAGAAAAACAGTACTCGGGAGGGGCAAGAGGAAGTGTAGATGTGATAGGGAGGGGAAGATGGTAGGAGGACAAGGGATGAGGGGAGGGTAGATGGAGATGGGGGCGGGGAGGGAGAGATGGTAGGAGGGCACAGGGAAGGTAGAGTACATGGGATAGATGGGGATAGGGGTATAGGGAGGGTACACTGAGGGGAGGGGGCTTTGGGGTAGGTTGATGTTGAGGGGGCACAGGAGTATGGGGAAGGGTAGTTGGGGTGGAGTCGGGAGAGAAGGTGGAGGAAGGCATTGGGGAGAGTAGATAGGGGAAGGGGTTGTGGTGGAGGGGCATTGGGAGAGTTGATGGTGGGGGGGGGGCGTAGTGGAGCATGGGGGAGTGTGGACTGGGGGAGGGAAGGAATACTCGGGGAGGGGTATGGGGTAGTGTTGATGGGGAGGGGGCATGGGGGAGGATAGATGGGGAGGAGTGCATGGGGACATTAGATTCGAGGGGGTTGGAACTGGGAGAGGGGAAGACAGAGCGGGGGATCTGACACGAGTCTAGGGCGGTGGAGGGAGTGCGGACAACCCAACAGGTTCATATTGAGTGTTAACGGGTTCTTGCTATATTCTGTTTCTGGGTCATTCACTATACTGTCCGGGTCATTCACTACACTGTCTGCAGTTGAACAAAGGGGACTGAAGGCATGAGAGAGGAGCGGGCCAAGGTAGACTGGAAAGGGATCCTTGCAGGAATGACGGTGGAACAGCAATGGCAGGAATTTTTGGGCATAATCTGGAGGACGCAGGATCATTTCATTCCAAAAAGGAAGAAAGATTCTAAGGGGCGTAGAAGGCAACCGTGGCAGACAAGAGAAGTTAGGGATAGAGTAAAACTAAAAGAAAAGATGTATAACACAGCAAAGAGTAGCTGGCAGCCAGAGGATTGGAAACTTTCATAGGACAACAGAAGGAAACAAAACGGGCAATACGGACTGAAATGATGAAGTACGAAGGGAAGCTGGCCAGGAACATAGAAGTACAGTAAAAGCTGTTATAGCTATGTTAAGGGAAAAAGAGTAGCAAAGTCAAATGTGGGTCCCTTGAAGGCAGACATGGGTGAAATTATTTTGGGTAACAAGGAAATGGCAGAAGTGTTCAACGGGTACTTCAGATCTGTCTTCACTAAGGAAGACACAAACAAATTCCCAGATGCAATGGAGGATAGAGGATCTTAGGGGGGAGAGGAACTGAAAGAAATGTTCATGAGGCGAGAAATAGTATTGGGTAGGCTAATGGGACAGAAGGATGATAAATCCCCTTGGCCTGATGGTCTGCATCCCAGGGTCCTCAGGGAGGTGGCCCTAGAAATAGTGGACGCATTGTTGATCATATTCCAATGTTCAATAGATTCAGGATCAGTTCCTGTGGATTGGAGGATAGCTAATGTTATCCCACTTTTCAAGAAAGGAGTGAGAGAGAAAACAGGGACTTATAGACCGGTTAGCCTGACTTCGGTGGTGGGAAAGATGCTGGAGTCAATTATTAAAGAGATAATAATAATAAGGCATTTGGATGGCAGTAAAAGGATTAGCTGAAGTCAACATGGATTTATGAAAGGAAAATCATGCTTGACTAATCTTCTGGAATATTTTGAGGATGTGACAAGTAAAATGTATGAAGGGGTGCCAGTGGATGTAATGTATTTAGACTTTCAGAAAGCCTTTGATAAGGTCCCGCACGGGAGACTGGTGACTAAAATTAGAGCACATGGTGTTGACATGGATAGGGGGGGTAGGGTGTTGACATGGATAGAAAATTGGTTGGCAGACAGGAATCAAAGAGTAGGAGTGAACAGGTTATTTTCAGATTGGCAGGCAGTGGCGAGTGGAGTGCAGTTGGGGCCGCAGCTGTTTGCCATATATATTAATGATTTGGAAGAGGGAATTAGGAGCAACACTAGCACGTTTGCGGATGTCAAAAAGCTGGGTGGCAGTGTGAACTGTGAAGAGGATGTTAGGAGGTTTCAGGATGACCTGGACAGGTTGAGTGAGCGTGGCAGATGCAGTATAATATAGATAAATGTGGGGTTATCCACTTTGGTGGCAAAAACAAGGGGGCAGATTATTATCTCAATGGAGTTAGGTAAGGAGGAGATGCAGCGAGACCTGAGTGTCCTTCTACACCAATCACTGAAAGTGCAGGTACAGCAGGCAGTGAAGAAAGCTAATGGAATGTTGACCTTCAAAACAAGTGGATTTCCGTATAGGAGTAAGAAGTTCTTCTGCAGTTGTATAGGGCTCTGGTAAGACCACATCTGGTATATAAAATCACAAGAGGTGAAGTGCACAGTCTTTTTCCCTGGGCAGGGGAGTATGAAACCTGGGTGCATAGCTTAATGTGAGAGGTGAACATTTAAAGAGGACTTGATGGACCAGTATTATGGAACAAGCTGCTAGGGGAACATACTAGAGGCGAGTATGATTATGTCATTGAAAACCCATTTGGACAGGCACACGGAGAGGAACAATTTAGAGGAATATGGGGCAGGTACAGGCAAGTGTGACTAGATAGATTAAGCAACTTGATCAGCATGGATAAGTGACACCAAAAGGCCTGCGCTGTAGAATGCTATGTCTATTTTATTCCAACATCCAGTAAAGTCTGGCATTTGGATCTAATTGCCCAATCATGTCCTTGACTAACGTTACGTTTGTTACAGAAAGTTCATGGACTGACAAAGATGGACTCCTTGTCAGAGTCAGAGACAACATCTGGTGAAAATCTACAGGGAACATTGAGCAACAGATGCAAGCATAACTGAGGTACAGGAGCTGGGACCGGGAGAGTGTATATGTTTCATCTGACCTTGCTTCCCAGTGAGATATCATCATCCACTTTATCTTTCCGAATTTAGATCCTCCAGTTCTCTCTATAGTACTTATACACTTTACTTGAGATTTACCATGCTATTATATCCTTTCACATAAAAACACCAAAAAGGCAGTAAGTTATCTTTCTCATCAAACCTGCTCGATTTTCATGAGCATGGCTAATTTACAGCAACTCCTTTCCTGTGCCTGCTGCTTGTTGCTCTCAATTCCCAATATTTGAAAAATCATCTCCTGATTTAAGATTTAAATTCCAAACCCTCCACCGTGTAGAATTGTTGTGTTTGAAGGTAGATAAATCTCCAGGGCCTGATCAGATATATCTGAGGACATTGCGGGAAAATAGCGAGGAATGTGCGGGGGCCCTGGTTGAAATTTACGAGTCGTCCTTAAAAACAGTGGAGGTGCCGGAAGGCTGGAGCGTGGTAAATGTTGTGCCTCTTTTCAAGAGGGGCTGCAGGGAAAATGCTGGGAACTATAGGCTGGTGAGCTTAACATCTGTAGTTGGTAAGTTACTGGAGAGTATTATAGTATTATGAGATAGGTTATACAGGCATTTGGATGGGCAAGGGTTGATTAGGGATAGTCAGCATGGTTTTGTACGTAGGAGGTCGTGTCTCATAAATCGGATTGATTGTTTTTAAGACATGACCAAAAAGGTTGATGAGGGCAGAGCTGTAGATGTGCACATCGACTTCAGTAAGGCGTTGGACAAGGCTCTGCATGATTAGCTGCTCTGGAAGGTTAGATCGCATGGGATCCAAGGAAAGATAGCTGAATGGATAGCAAATTGGCTCCATGGTAGGAAGCAGAGGGTGATGGTGGAAGGTTGCTTCTCAGACTGGAGGCCTGTGACCAGTGGTGTGCCTCGGTTCGGTGCAGGACCCGTTAATGTTTGTCATTTACATCAATGATTTTGATGACAACACACAGGGCAAGAGTGAGTGAGTGGGTGAGTGAGTATGCCAGTGAGTGGGTGAAGAGTGAGGGTGAGTGGGTGAGAGAGCGAGTGAGTATGACAGTGAGTGAAGACTGTAGGAGTGAGTGGGTGAGTTCTTGAGTGAGTGGGTAAGAGAATGTGTGAGAGTGGGTGAGTGTGAGCGAGTGAGTGAGTATGACAGTGAGTGAAGACTGAGTGGGTGAGTGAAGTGAGTGAGTTTGTGAGAGTGGGTGAGTGAAGTGTGAGAGTGAGTGAGTGCGTCAGTGAGTGAGTGAGTTAGTATGAGTGGGTATGACAGTGAGGAGGGAGTGAGTGACTCAAGAGTGTGATTGAGAGGGTGAGAGAGTGAAGTGTGAGTGAGAGACAGGGTATGAGAGGGAGGGTGAGTGAGTGAATGAGAGTGAGAATGTGGGTGAGTGAGATTCAGTGAGAGTGAGTGGGTGAGTGAAGTGTGAGTGAAAGTGAGTGAGTGGTTGTAGAGTGAGTGGGTGAGTGAAGAATCGGCGGTTGAGTGAGTGAAGAGTGACAGTGAGTGGGTGTCTGAGTGAGTGAAGAGTGACAGTGAGTGGGTGTGTGAGTGAATGAGTGGGAGTGAGTGAGTGGATGAGTGAGCGAGTGGGTGTGAGAGTGGGTGAGAGTAAGTGGGTAAGGGAGTGAGTGAGAATGAGTGGGTGAGAGTGATTGCGTCAGTGATTGAGTGAGTGGGAGAGAATGAGGTAGTGTGAAAGTGAGTGCGTGAGAGACAGCGAGAGGGAGTGAGTGAGTGAGAATGAGTCGGTGAATGAGAATGAATGTTAGTGAGAGTGGGTGAGTGAGTGAAAGTGTGGGTTTTTTTAGTGAGTGAGTGCAGAGCGAGGGTGTGTGAGTGAGTAGTGAGTTAGTGGGTGAGTGAGAGGTATCCGGACGTGGCGTCAAAGGACGAGATGCCGAAGCAAAGAAGTGGAAGCCAAATAACCGAGCGGAAACGACACTGAAAAGGCAAATAACCGAAAGGACTGCAAGGCCGAAAAGCCAATTAACTGAATGTAAACAACAACGAAAAGCCAACTCACCGAAAAGGCGGGTCACCGAAAAGCCAGATAACGTACATGATGTCGCTGGGGGGAGACTAGTCAGCGATTGGTCCAAATCCCTGCATCCATTGGCTGGGGGAGACAGGAGGGTGGGATTCATTTTAATCAATCCAAATTGGTTCCATCGATATTTACACCAATTGTAACAATTATATTTTGAATACCACAATACATTTACATACACTTCCGTGCATCTTGAAGGCCACTGGTCCTTTTGGGCGTGAATCGAGAAAACAGATGAAGAAAAAAAATAATGTTATTATTTTTTTAAAGAATATCTTAGCTCCCCGAGTCAGTTCAGTGATATGAGTAAGAGTGAATCGGCATGAGTTAGTGTCAGCGTGCACGCCCGAGAGACATAGAAACATAGAAAATAGGTGCAGGAGTAGGCCATTCAGTCCTTCGAGCCTGCACCGCCATTCAATATGATCATGGCTGATCATCCAACTCATATCCTGTACCTGCCTTCTTTCCATACCCCCTGATCCCTTTAGCCACAAGGGCCACATCTAACTCTCTCTTAAATATAGCCAATGAACTGGCCTCAACTACCTTCTGTGTCAGAGAATTCCACAGATTCACTACTCTCTGTGTGAAAAATGTTTTTTCTCATCTCGGTCCTAAAAGACTTCCCCTTTATCCTTAAACTGTGACCTCTTGTTCTGGACTTCCCCAACATCGGGAACAATCTTCCTGCATCAAGCCTGTCCAACCCCTTAAGAATGTTGTAAGTTTCTATAAGATCCCCCCTCAATCTTCTAAATTCTAGCGATTACAAGCTGTCTATCCAGTCTTTCTTCATATGAAAGTCCTGACATCCCAGTCTGGTGAAGCTTTTCTGTACTCCCTCTATGGCAAGAATGTCTTTCCTCAGATTAGGAGATCAAAACTGTACGCAATACTCCAGGTGTGGTCTCACCACGACCCTGTACAACTGCAGTTGAACCTCCCTGCTCCTGTACTCAAATCCTTTTGCTATGAATGCTAACATACCATTCGCTTTCTTCACTGCCTGCTGCACCTGCATGCCTACTTTCAATGGCTGATGTACCATGACACCCAGATCCACTTGCATCTCCCCTTTTCCTAATCGGCCACCATTCAGATAATAGTCTACTTTCCCGTTTTTGCTGCCAAAGTGGATAACCTCACATTTATTCACATTATACTGCATTTGCCCACTCACCCAACCTACCCAAGTCACCATGCATCCTAGAATCCTCCTCACAGCTAACACTGCCCCCCAGCTTCGTATCATCCGCAAACTTGTTCCCGATTTTGGGGAAGTCCAGAACAAGGGGTCATAGTTTAAAGATAAGGGGGAAATCTTTTAGGACCGAGATGAGAAAAACATTTTACACACATAGTGATGAGTCTCTGGAATTCTCTGCCACAGAAGGTAGCTGAGGCCAGTTCATTGGCTATATTTAATAGGGAGTTAGATGTGGCCCTTGTGGCTGGAGGGATCAGGGGGTATGGAGAGAAGGCAGGTACGGGATACTGAGTTGGATGATCAGCCATGATCATATTGAATGGCGGTGCAGGCTCAAAGGGCTGAATGGCCTACTCCTGCACCTATTTTCTATGAATTGGGTGTCAAATTAAACTTTTTAGGCGTTATCTGATGGGATAAATTGCAGACTTGATTTTTAAAATCTCATAATTTTGTAACATTGCTGCAAACAAGTGTTAGAAAAATGCTCCACTTCGATCTGCATAGTCTGCTTTGATCTGTTATTTTCACACCTTACCAGGTCATATCTCCAGACTCCCTCTCCCCTGACTCTCCGTTTGAAAAAGGGTCTCGACCCGAAACTTCACCCATTTCTTCTCTCCACAGATACTGCCTGGCCCGCTGAGTTACTCCAGTATGTTGTGTGTATCTTAGAAAAATGCTACCCCATTATTTGACCGGTCATTTGCAATCATTCCTCAGGCCTGCAGTCAGTTAAGTTTAGAGATACAGAATGGAAACAGGCCCTTCGGACCATCGAGTTCACACCATCCATTGAATACCCTTTCACACCAGCTCAATGCTATTCCACTTTCTGTTATTAGGCAACTGAACCATTCCACCAACAACTAGAGTGCAGCCTTGAGCTACTCTCTTCCTTATTGGAGATGCTTGGACTACCTTAAATCAGATTTTAGTGAACTTTATCTTGCACTAAACGTTATTCCCTTTATCATATTTCTGTACCCTGTGGATGGCTTGATTGTAATCATGTACTGTCTTTCTGTTGTCTGGTTAGCACACAACAAAAGTCAAACAAACTTTATTGTCATTTAGAAATACATCGATGTATGCAATTCCAAACAAAATTCCGTTGCATTTGGCTCCCTGTGCAACACGATAGTTAAGAGAAAGATAAACATGGATAAAATGGATAAATAGACAATGGTGGCAGCCCATTAAATGGCATTCAGGAGTCTGATGGCTCGTGGGAAGAAGCTGTTGCAGATCCTTGAATGTTCTGCTCCATATGCTATGAGATCTTTTGCCCGAGGGCAGCAGAGTGAACAGTCCGTGATGGAGATGTGTGGGGTCTTTTATAATACTGCTGGCCTTAGACACGCAACGTTTGGTCGCTATATCCCCGATTGAGGGGAGAGAAGTCCCGATGAATTTTTCCGCTGTCCTCACCACTCTGTACGGACTTGCAGTCGGTGCTTCTTGAATTTTTTGAAGAGGTTACTAGGGAAATTGATGAGGGTAAAGCAGTGGATGTTGTCTATGTGGATTTCAGTAGGGCCTTTGAAAAGGTTCCCCATGGAAGGTTGGTTAAGAAGGTTCAAGCTTTGGGTGTTAATGGCGGAGTAGCAAGATGGATTCAACAGTGGCTGAATGGGAGATGCCAGAGTGTATTGGTGGATGGCTGTTTGTCAGGTTGGAAGCTGGTGACCAGTGGGGTGCCTCAGGGATTTGTGTGGGTCCACTGTTGTTTGTCATGTACATCAATGATCTAGATGATGGTGTGGAAAATTGGATAAGTAAGTATGCAGATGATACTAAGATAGGTGGTGCTGTGGATAATGAAGTAGATTTTCAAAGTCTACAGAGAGATTTGGGACATTTGGAAGAGTGGGCTGAAAGGTGGCAGATGGAGTTTAATGCTGATAAGTGAGGTGCTACATCTTGGCAGGACAAATCAAAATAGGACATACATGGTAAATGGTAGGGAATTGAGGAATGCTGTGGAACAGAGGGATCTAGGAATAACTGTACATAGTTCCCTGAAGGTGGAATCGCATGTAGATAGGGTGGTAAAGAAAGCTTTTGGTGTGCTGGCCTTTATAAATCAGAGCATTGAATAGAGGAGTAGGGAAGTAATGTTAAAATTGTACAAGGCATTGGTGAGAGCAATTCTGGAGTATGGTGTACAATTTTGGTCGCCTAATTATAGGAAGGATGTCAACAAAATAGAGAGAGTACAGCGGAGATTTACTAGAATGTTGCCTGGGTTCCAGCAACTAAGCTACAGAGAAAGGTTGAACAAGTTAGGACTTTATTCTTTGGAGCGCAGAAGGTTAAGGGGGGACTTGATTGAGGTCTTTAAAATGATGAAAGGGATAGACAGAGTTGACGTGGATAAGCTTTTACCATTGAGGGTAGGGAAGATTCAAACAAGAGGGGATGACATGAGAATTAAGGGACAGAAGTTTAGGGGTAACATGAAGGGGAACTTCTTTACTCAGAGAGTGGTGGCTGTGTGGAATGATCTTCCAGCAGAAGTGGTGGAGGCAGGATTGATTTTAACATTTAAAAGTAAAGTGGATAGGTATATGGATGGGAAGGGAATGGAGGGGTATGGTCTGAGTGCAGGTAGATGGGACTAGGGGAAAATAAATGGTCGGCACGGACTGGAAGGGCCGAGATGGCCTGTTTCCGTGCTGTAATTGTTATATGGTTAAACCCACATCCTCTGGTTCTTGATCCCCTCCCCTGGGCAAAAGACCCTCTGCATTCACTCTTCCTGTTCCCATCATGAATTTATACACCGCTGTATGATAACCTCTCAGCCATGGTAGAGTTGCTGCCATACAGTGCCATAGACCCGGGTTCCATCCTGACTGGGTGCTGTCTGTAGGGAGTATGTATGTTCTTCCTATGACCGCGAGTGATTTTCTTCAGGTGCTCATATGTTAATCGAAACAGTTAGGCCATTCGGCCCATCGAGCTTAATCCACCGTTCAATCATGGCCAATCGTTTTCTCCCTCCTAACCCCCTTCTCCCCATAACCGATGACTAATCACCCGTTCTCCGGTTTCCTCCCACACTTCAAAGATATAAAGGATTGTAAGTTAATTGGCTTCAGTAAATTGTCCCTGGCGTGCAGGAACTAGTGCATCCTATCCAATCGGTCAGAAATGTTGCCTATTTCCTTCGCTCCATAGATGCTGCCGCACCCGCTGAGTTTCTCCAGCATCTGCAGTTCCTTCTTGAACATCCTACCCAATGATTGGTCGCCACGGAATCAGTGGGCCGAAGGGCCTGTTTCCATGCTGTGTCTCCAGTATGAAGACGTATCTGAGCTGTGGAAGAATGCCATGCACGTAACACAATGCTTTTGTAGACATTCCCATTGCCGTTCTCGAGACTGACACGGATGATGCAATTTTCCTCATTCGACATAGAAACATAGAAAATAGGTGCAGGAGGAGGCCATTCGGCCCTTCGAGCCAGCACCGCCATTCATTGTGATCATGGCTGATCTTCCGCTATCAATAACCCGTGCCTGCCTTGTCCCCATATTCCTTGACTCCACTAGTCTCCAGAGCTCTATCCAACTCTCTCTTAAATCCATCCAGTGATTTGGCCTCCACTGCCCTCTGTGGCAGGGAATTCCATAAATTCGCAACTCTCTGGGTAAAAAAGTTTTTTTTCTCATCTCAGTCTTAAATGACCTCCGCTTTATTTTAAGATTGTGGCCCCTGGTTCTGGACTCGCCCAACATTGGGAAGATTTTTCCTGCATCCAGCTTGTCCAGTCCTTTTATAATTTTATATGTTTCTATAAGATTCCCCCTCATCCTTCTTCCTCATATAAGATCCCCCCCTCATCCTTCAATCTTTCCTCATATGACAGTCCCTCCATACCAGGATTCAATCTTGTGAACCTACGCTGCACTGCCTCAATCACAATGATGTCCTTCCTCAAATTAGGAGACCAAAACTGTACATAATACTCCAGATGTGGTCTCACCAGAGCCCTATACAACTGCAGAAGAACCTCTTTACTCCTGTACTGAAATCCTCTTGTTATGAAGGTCAACATTCCATTAGCTTTCTTCACTGCCTGCTGTACCTGCACACCAACTTTCAGTGACTGGTGTACAAGGACACCCAGGTCTCGCTGTACCTCCCCCTTACCTAACCCCATTGAGATAATAATCTGCCCCCTTGTTTTTGCCACCAAAGTGGATAACCTCACATTTATCTATATTATACTGCAACTGCCATGCATCTGTCCACTCACTCAATCTGTCCAGGTCACCCTGCAACCTCCTAACATCCTCTTCACGGTTCACAATGCCACCCTGCTTTGTGTCATCCGCAAACTTGCTAGTGTTGCTCCTAATTCCCTCTTCCAAATCATTCATATATATGGTAAACAGTTGCGCCCCTTCTGTTGTTGTACTCGGGAAGTGGCGCTGTGGAGCTGCAGGAAGCCCCCGAGATGGTGCGCTTGCGGTCCTTGGGATTGTGGAGGCAGGAAGGCTAGCATAAATGGTGCCGATCAATGACGACTCCCGAAAACAAGCCCCTTTTCACATTTCCCACTTTTATATTCAGAAGTCACAAATATATTGCAGCAATGGTAGAGTTGCAGCCATACAGTGCTGGAGACCAGGGTTCCATCCTAACTGTGGGTGCTGTCTGTAGGGAGTTTGTACGTTCTCCCGATGACCGCAAGGGATTTTCTTCAAGTGCTTATACGTTCATAGAAGCACAGTTAGGCCATTCGGCCCATCAAGCTTAATCCGCCATTCAATCATGGCCAATCTTTATCTCCTAACCTCATTCTCCTGCCTTCTCCCCATAACCGATGACGAATCATCCGTGCTCCGTTTTCTCCCACACTTCAAAGATATACGTGATTGTAAGTTAATTGGCTTCATTAAATTGTCCCTAGCGTGCAGAAATTAGTGCATCCTACCCAATCGGCCCGAAACGTTGCCTATTTTCTTCACACCATAGATGCTGCCGCACCCACTGAGTTTCTCCAGCATTTTTGTCTACCTTCGATTTTCCAGTATCTGCAGTTCGTTCTTGAACATCCTATCCAATCATTGGTCGGCACGGAATCATTGGGCCGAAGGGCCTGTTTCCATGCTGTGTCTGGGCAATAAAGTAGTATCTGAGCCGTGGAAGAATGCCATGCACATACCACAATACTTTTGTAGACATTCCCATTGCCGTTCTTGAGGCTGACCCGGATGATGCAATTTTTCTCGTTCTGCTTGTACTCAGGAAGTGGCGCCGTGGAGCTGCAGGAAGTCCCCGAGATGGTGCGCTTGTGGTCCTTGGGATTGTGGACGCAGGAAGACAAACATAAAATGGTGCTGATCAATGACAAGACTCCCGAAGAGGCCGTGTCCAATGAGTGGGTGGATGAGCAAGATGATAATGATTCATTCGGCTGGAAAACAAAACAGTAAGGTTAGGAATTTAGATATTTCCAATCCAACTTTCCAGTTCTATCATCAAGCCAGGCTGCTCCCATCCTCCACATAGGATGGGTGGTGATCTTATAAAATCATGAGATTAGTTGCTGCCTCTCAGATCCAGAGACCCGGGTTCGACCCTGACCTCAGGACCTGTCCATGCGCAGTTTGCACATTCACCCTGTGAATACGTGGATTTCTTCTGGTTCCAAGAGTCAAGAATGTTTTATTGTCATATCCCATTTCCTCTCACATCCCAAAGATGTGCAGGGTTATTGGTTATTTAGGTTCCGTAAATTGTCCTTAGTGTGTAGCATAGAACTAAAGAATGGCGTGATCACTGGTTGGCACAGATTCAGTGGGCCGAATGGACTGTTTCTCTAAGGTAAACTAAACTAAATATTGGTGTGATGCACTTGCAACATGCAAAACTTCCCTTGTACTGTATTGCTTCTGCATAACACAACGACTGCTTAAAAAGCAGCCAAGTCTTATTTGAGCGACCTTACCTATACAGTGCGGAAACAGGCTCTTCGGCCTACCGAGTCCACAACGACCAGCGATTTCCCCCCCCCCCCCCCCCCCCCCCACACTATCCTACACACCATGGACAATTTACGACATGCAGAAGCCAATTAACCTACAAAACTACATGTCTTTAGAATGTGGGAGGAAGCCGGAGCACCCGGCGAAAACCTACGTAGTCACGGAGAACGTAAACTCCGTACAGGCAGCACCCGTGGTCGGGATCGAATATGGGTCTCTGGCGCTGTAAGGCATCAATTCTACTGCACTGCAACAAAGTGCTGGAATAAGTCAGCCCACTCCATATATCTCAGCTTCACTTTATCCTTCCTCACGATCCACATGCTCAATTAAACTCCTCCACTTACGCGACCTCTACTAAAGATCACAAACTTGCCTTTCTCCAGACCAGGCCCCCCAGCGACTCCAGCACTTTGTCTGGAGTAACTGAGTGAGTGGGTGAGTGAGAGTGAGTACGATTGTGGGTGAAGTGAGTGCGAGTGAGAGTGCGTGAATGACTGAGTGGGTGAGAGAGAGTGAGTGGAGAGTTAGTGAGTGTATGTGAGAGTGTGTGGGCAAGTGCGAGTGTCTGTGAGGGTGAGTGTGAGTGAATGGGAGAGTGAGTGGATGAGTGAGTGGGTGTAGAATGAGTGGGCGAGTGAAGATTGAGTGAGTAGGTGAGTGAGTGAGGGAAGAGTGAGTGAGTGAGTATGACAGTGAGTGCGTGAAGAGTGAGTGGGAGTGGAAGAGTGAGTTATTGGGTGAGTGCATCAGTGATTGAGTGAGTTAGTATGAGTGGGTGAATGAAGAGTGAGAGAGACTGAGAGGGTGAGTGAGTGAGAGTGGGTGAGTAAATGAGTCAGTGTGAGTGAGAATGTGGGTGAATGGAGTGCGTGAGTGAGAACGAGTGAGTGGGTGTGAGAGACTGAGAGTGAGCGAGTGTGAATGAGTGAGATTCAGTGAGAAGGGAGTGTGAGTGAGCGAGTGAATGAGAGTCAGTGTGAGTGAGAGTGTGTGGGTGAATGAAGAGGGAGTGAGTGAGAGCGAGGGTGTGTGGGTGAGTGAGAATGAGAGAGTGCGTGGGTGAGTGCAAGTGAGTAAGTGGATGTAGAGTGGGTGAGGTAGTTTGGGCGAGTGAAGAGTGAGTGAGTGAGAGGTACCCGGACGTGGCGCGAAGGACGAGATGCCGAAGCAAAGTAGTGGAAGCCAAATAACTGAGCGGAAGCGATGCTGAAAAGGCAAATAATCAAAAGGGGTGCAAGGCTGAAAAGCCAAATAACCGAACGGACGCAACGCTGAAAAGCCAAGTAACCGAAAGGGCGAGACGCCAACTAACCGAACGGGAACGACAACGAAAAGCCAACTCGCGGAAAGAGGCGAATCGCCGAAAAGTCAAATAACCGAAAGGGCGGGATGTCTAAAAACCAACTAACCGAACTGAAACAACGACGAAAGCCAACTCACCAAAAGGGCGGATGGCAGAAAAGCCAAATAACCGAATGGGCCGGATGTCTAAAAGCCAATTCACCAAACGGACGCATCACCGAAAAGCCAAAATTAAGAACATGCCGTCAATGAGGAGGGGGGAGGAGGGGGGGGGATTTGTCAGCGATTGTTCCAGACACCCACATCCACGACATCACTGGCTGGGGCAGACGGGGGAGTCCTTTTTAATTTTCCTTTGCCGATTTTGGACTTTCCTGAATATAAAATAAAACCCTGTGTGATTGGAACTTTCGGTTGATTTAACAAAATAATAATCCAAATTGGTTCCATCGATATTTGCACCAACTGTAACAATTATATTTTGACTACCACAATACATTTACATACACTACCCTGCATCTTGAAGGCCACAGGTCCTTTTCGGTGTGAATCGAGAAATCAGGTGAAATAAATATGACTTTTTTTAAAGAATATCTTAGCTCCCCGAGTCAGTTCAGTGATATGAATAAGTGTGAATCGGCATGAGTTAGTGTCAGTGTGCATGCACGAGAGACGAGAAGTGTCGGCGCTACGCTGCCTCGGGTCTTTATTCCCAGAAAGCAGAATTCTTCCAACTTCTGTGGACCCCCAGCTGAGGCGGAGGGCGGCCGTGGCCGGACAGCATTGACCCCGGGAAGAGAGTGCAGGCTGTCCTGAAGGATGCGCTCCTTCGGCCGCTTACACCACGGGCTAGGCAGCATCTCTGGAGAGAAGGAATGGGTGACGTTTTGGGTCAAGACCCATCAGAGTGAACTGAACCCTCGTTGGTGAGAGCACTTGTGATTGTCTGAAGAAGGGTCTCCACCCAAAAGGTCATCCATTCCTTCTATCCAGAGATGATGTCTGTCCAGCTGATGATGAGCCAGCACCACCATTCATTGTGATCATGGTTGATCGTCCCCAATCAATAACCCGTGCCTGCCTTCTCCCCATATTCCTTGATTCCACCAGCCCCTAGAGCTCTATCTAACTCTCTTAAATCCATGCAGTAATTTGGCCTCCACTGCCCTCTGTGGCAGGGAATTCCACAAATTCACAACTCTCTGGGTGAAAAAGTTTTTTCTCACCTCAGTCCTAAATAGCCTCCCCTTTATTCTAAGACTGTGGCCCCTGGTTCTGGCCTCGTCCAACATTGGGGACATTTTTCCTGCATCTAGCCTGTCCAGTCCTTTTATAATTTTGTATGTTTCCAGAAGAAACCTCTTCATCCTTCTAAACTCTAGTGAATACAAGCGTAGTCTTTTCAATCTTTCCTCATATGACTGGTCGGCACGGACTGGAAGGGCCAAGAGGGCCTGTTTCCGTGCTGTAAGCAAACTGGTTCCATTGGGCCTCAGCACCCCCATGTGTAACTGGCTACTGGACTTCCTCACTGACAGACCCCAGTCAGTGAGGGTTGGAAATAACACCTCTAACATCATCTCTCTGAGCACCGGCTCCCCTCAGGGCTGTGTCCTGAGTCCACTGCTGTTTACCCTGATGACCCACGACTGTTGTGCCAGGTTTAGTACAAACCACGTCATGAAGTACGCAGATGACACAACAGTGGTGGGCCTCATCAGGGACGACAACAAGCTGGCTTACAGGGAGGAGGTTAAACAACTGGTGGACAGGTGCAATACGAACAACCTGATCCTGAATGTCAAAAAAACAAAGGAGGTCATCGTCGACTTCAGGAGAAAACGGCACCGTCCCACACCACTTCACATCGATGACAGCGATGTGGAGGTGGTCAGTGGCACTAAGTTCCTGGGGGTGCAGATCACTAACAGTCTGACCTGGTCAAATAACATCTTATCAACAGTTTAGAGAGTGCAGCAGCGGTTGCACTTTCTGCGCCGGATGTGAAGAGCTCACCTCCCCCATCCCATCCTCACCACTTTCTACAGGGGCACCATAGAGAGTATTTTGACCAGCTATATCTCTGTCTGGTTTGGGGACTGTAAAGCCTCCGACTGGAAGTCCGTGCAGAGAGTGGTGAGGACAGCGGAAAAAATCATCGGGACTTCTCTCCCCTCAATCAGGGATATTGCGACCAAACGTTGCGTGTCTAAGGCCAGCAGTATTATAAAAGACCCCACACATCTACATCACGGACTGTTCACTCTGCTGCTCGGGCAAAAGATATCGTAGCATAAGGAGCAGAACATCAAGGTTCTGCAACAGCTTCTTCCCACGAGCCATCAGACTCCTGAATGCCATGTAATGGGCTGCCACCATTGTCTATTTATCCTTTTATCCATTTTATCCATGTCTATCCTTCTGTTAACTATCGTGTTGCACAGGGAGCCAAATGCAACGAATTTCGTTTGGAATTGCATATATCGATGTATTTCTAAATGACAATAAAGTTTGTTTGACTTTGACTTTGTAATTGTTACAGCATTGTAAATTGTTTTATGGTTATGACAGTCCCGCCATCCCAGGGATCAATCTCATGAACCTATGCTGCACTCCCTCAATCACAAGGATGTCCTTCCTCTAATTAGACCAAACCTGTACAAAATACTCCAGATGTGGTCTTACCAGAGCCCTATACAACTGCAGAAGAACTTCTCTACTCCTATACTGAAATCCTCTTGTAATGAAAGCCAACATTCCATTGGCTTTCTTCACTGCCTGCTGTACCTACACGCCAAATTTCAGTGACCGGTGTACAAGGACACCCAGGTCTCGCTGTACCTCCCCCTTACCTAACCTAACCCCATTGGGATAATATTCTGCCCCCTTGTTTTTTCCACCAAAGTGAACCTCACATTTATCTATATTATACTGCATCTGGCACGCAATGGTCCACTCCTGCAACCTCCTAACATCCTCTTCACAGTTCACACTGCCGCCCAGCTTTGTGTCATCCACAAACTTGCTCGTGTTGCTCATAATTCCCTCTTCCAAATCATTAATATATATGGTAAACAGTTGCGGCCCCACTTCTTTCTTGAAAAGTGCAAAACATGAGCTATCCTCCAATCCACAGGAACTGATCCTGAATCTATTGAACATTGGAAAATGATCACCAAGTACCTTCCCACACAAGACTACCTGGGGCTGGAGGGTGACATTGGGCACTCTGAAACCGAGCACCAAGGTGTAGGCGGCCGAAGGAGCGTATCCTTCACGACAGCCTGCACTCTCTTCCCGGGATCAGTGCTGTCCGGCCATGGCCGCCCTCTGCCTCAGCTGGGGGTCCACGAAAGTTGGAAGAATTCTGCTTACTGGGAATAAAGACCCGAGGCAACGCAGTGCAGACACAATAGACAATAGGTGCTGGAGGAGGCCATTCGGCTCTTCGAGCCAGCAACGCCATTCAATGTGATCATGGCTGATCATCCCCAATTAGTACCTCGTTCCTGCCTTCTCCTCATATCCCCTGACTCTTGCTATTTTTGAGAGCCCTATCTAGCTCTCTCTTGAAAGCATCCAGAGAACCTGCCTCTGAGGCAGAGAATTCCACAGGCTCACCACTCTCTACGAGAAAGTGTTTCCTCGTCTCCACTCTAAAAGGCTTACTCCTTATTCTTAAACTGTGGCCCCTGGTTCTGGACTCCCCCAACATCCGGAATATTTTTCCTGCCTCTAGCATGTCCAAACCCTTAACAATCTTATATGTTTCAATGAGATCCCCTCTCATCCTTCTAAACTCCAGAGTGTACAAGCCCAGCTGCTCCATTCTCTCAGCATATGACAGTCCCACCATCCCGGGAATTAACCTTTTAAACCTACGCTGCACTCCCTCAATAGCAAGAATGTCCTTCCTCAAATTAGGGAACCAAAACTGCACACAATACCCCAGGTGTGGTCTCACTAGGGCTCTTCCCGTATCGCGGGGGTGCACGCTGACACTAACTCACGCCGATTCACACTTACTTATATCACTGAACAGACTCAGGGAACTAAAATGTTCTTTAAAAAAAGTCATATTTTTATCATCTGGTTTCTTGATTCACACCCAAAAGGACAAGTGGCCTTCAAGATGCATGGTAGTGTACGTATATGTGTTGTGGTATTCAAAATATAGTTGTTACAGTTGGTGTAAATATCTATGGAACAAATTATTATTTTATTAAATCAACCAAAAGTTCCAATCACATGGGGTTTTATTTACTATTTAGGAAAGTCCAAAATCGACCCCCATCCTCCCGTCTCCCCAGGCCAGTGATGTGCTGGACGCGGGAGTCTGGACCAATCTCTGAGAAGTCCCACCCCCCCCCCCCCCCCCCCCGACGAGGTTATTTATGCTATTTTGCTTTTTGGCGATGCGTTAGTTGGCTTTTAGACGTCCCGCCCTTTCGGTTAATTGGTTTTTCGGCTATCCTCCCTTTTGGTGAATTGGGTATTTGTCGCCGTTTACATTCGGTTAGTTGGCTTTTAGGCGTCTCGCCCTTTCAGTTATATGGCTTTTCGGCCTTGTCTCCGTTCGGACATTTGGATTTTCGGCCTTGCGCCCTTTCAGTTATTTGGCTTTTCGACATAGTTTCCTTTAGGTTATTGGCTTTTCGGCGTCATTTCCATTCCGTTGTTTGGCTTCCACTTCTTCGCTTCGGCATCTCATTCTTCGATGCCACGTCTGCACACGGAGAGAGAATGAATGAGAGTGAGTGTGAGTTGAGAGTGTGAGTGAGTGAGTGCGAGTGAGTGAGAGTGAGTGAGTGTGGGTGAGTGAGTGAAAGTGAGAGAGTGAGTGAGTGGGTGAGTGAAGTGTGAGAGAGTGATTGAGAGTGAGTGGGTGAGTGACAGTGAGTGAGAGAGTGTGTGTGTGTGTGAGAATTGTGCAGAACACACCAACAATGTCCCTGAATAAAAGGACAGAAAATCTATAAAAGTCACCTTGCAGATAGTTGGGACCGCTCAGCATCTGCTACGGCTCCACTGGTCCCTCCATGACACAGATCTCATTTACAAATGTACACACAAAATAGTAAGATTAAACGAGAACTTACCAGTTCGAAGTTTGATCTTTATTTCATGAGGAGTTAACGATGAGGAATTACGTGAAGAAGGAGCGCCTGTGTGTCATACTTCAAAGCAGCGGCATGAAATCACAGTAACTACAGTCGAAGTGATATAGCAAGACTCAGAAGACGAGAACTACCAGAGGATCTTTGCGATTATGAGGGCCGGGAGCGGAGGGTACATAATCCCTCATCGTAACTCCTAATAAAATAAAGATCACACTTCAAACTGGTAAGTTTTCGTTTAATCATACTATTTTACTTCGGAGTCACGTGAGTGACTACATGAAGATTTCATAGCTCTGTGATTTCATGGTGTAGATACAGTTCCATACGACACACTGCTTCGGTTGACACAGGATAAACAAATAATGTATTGAACATTGTTTAAATTATCCAATGAATGTCTTAAACAATAAAAGAACTCCTCTTTCACAGGGGAAATTACAAAGGAGAACTCAAACAGAACTCAAAACAGCATGCCCAAATCTTTGCATTGCGGGGACAAGTTTATCATAAATCGTGAAAAGGTTCCTTCACTAGACCATCCTGCGGTGAGGATTTGGTCTGAAGGCACGTCCTGCGCCTTTGCTGCGTACGTTGGAGTGCTTTAAACACATCGGTGTCTACTCCAGCATAATGCAAACCTGTTTCGGCCATCTAGAAATAGTTTGTATTGACACCATACTGACATATTATCTACAGAAGAATGCATGCTGTCCAGTTGTAATTTTTGCAAAATCTGGACCCATTGCGCTGCCACCAGCACCATGAACATGACCACTTTGAGCGTTAACTTCTGGAAAGGCAGAGATGTAATTGGAGCCCATTGCCAAAGCAGTGTGAGAACTATGCTCACATCCCAGATTTCCGAATATCTAGGTCTGGGAGGGTTTTGTTAAAATACCTCTTCTGAATCGGGCCACCAATAGATGAGATGCGACAGAGCGTTGTCCGGACCCTTGCCCTAAATAAGTGGACAAAGCACTTCAAGCACTATTAATGACACTATAGCTTAACTGCTCGTCAAAAATGCAATGTAGCAAGGAACTCCAATGCATCCGGTATGCCTGCAACATGATAAGATATATTTGACTGTAAACAGAACATCTCCCAATTCTTAATATGAGATGCATATCGTTTTTTAGTACTATCTCTCCAGGCCACCGTAATCACATCGCCGGTCCTACTCGATAGTCCGAATCCCTGGAACAGTCTGGTCAGAAGATACAAATCAACAGATTAATATGATCATGTAAAGGGGATCTCTCCTCCTGTCCCAGGGTGAACCAACAAATTGCTGCATTTGGGGATAGTCAGGAATGGCTGCGTCATCAGTCTCAGAACCAATTGGAACCATGGCTGTGTGGACCAGTTAGGAACTACCAAACGCCTAAAGCGTAGTCGTGCTCTATTTTGGCGAGACATTGACTGATGAGGCAGAATGGGGAAAAGCGTAAGAACGTACGTCCCTAATGTAGCGAGAATGCATCCTCCGCTACTGCCCCTGGATCTGGTTCCCATGAGACGTAGTTAGGTAACCGGTGATTTAACCCGGATGCAACAGATCTATGTCTGGCAATCCATACCGGCTGACCATCATTTTGAAACTTGGATTCAGCATCCATTCTGTGTTGTCATTGAATTTACGTGACCTGATGTCTGCCACTTTCACGTAATCTCTACCTCGTAGGTAGATATCTGAGACCCAGATGTTTCACGTAAAGCACCAGTGCCAGATGAGGTTAGCCAGAGTTTCACAGAATAATGACCTAATTCCACCTATGTGATTGATATGCAATAGCTGTGGTATTGTCAATTTGAAGCTGCACATGCAAATCATGCATTGTTGAGCAGAATGCTTTAGGCCATAGAATGCACCCAGCAATTCTACGTAGTTTATCCCATGCCTCTGCAGGATTAATGCCTCTTTCACATTCCATCTGCCACCACAGCTAGACTCGGTATCAGTGGCTCCCCATCTCGAAGCGCTCACATCAGTTTGTAAATTGAAGGTTATTGAATCAGAATATCTCTAGTACATCGTGAGACATTAGTTACAGTTTTGGCCGTAGTTAAATCAATGATGAACCCCAAATAGCCAATCATTCTAGATGGTACTAATTTGGATTTAATTAGATGGGTGAGGAACCTAACCTCTCAACAGGTGTTTTGGAACTGAATATTATGTATCTTTCAGATCTATGGTTGCCATATAACACACTTTTGATATCAGTTGCTTCGCAGTACTGAAAGTTTCCATTTAAAAAAATGTTTATACTGGCCCTAAGAGTTAAGTCTGGTTAGGTCCAGAATGACTTGACACCCACCATCGTTCATTTGCCTGGGGAATATTGGACACAAATTGTTGAGGCTGATATGCCGTCCTTTCAATTACCCTTTTTTTGGAATAATATACCAATTTCATCATTCACCTGTAGAGTTTCTGGTATTGAAAACCCAATACCCGACTAGGTGTATTTTGTACAGGTGGATGTACTTCCGAGATAAGCCCCATTCGAGACCCCCGGATACAGTCCGGTATGAATAGATCACATGTTATGCAGCACCATGTATCATCGAACAATTGTTACCTACCCCCGACCGGTGTCTAATCTCTAGAGGATATAGAAAC
Organism: Raja brachyura; assembly: GCA_963514005.1. The sequence continues at coordinate 1,409,466 of OY740825.1, read as the reverse complement.
ATAGAAATTAGGTGCAGGAGTAGGCCATTCGGCCCTTCGAGCCTGCACCGCCATTCAATATGATCATGGCTGGTCATCCAACTCAGTATCCTGTACCTGCCTTCTCTCCATACCCTATATCCTGGACTTTCAATTACCCCTTCCTGTTCTGAAAGGCTATTGTTTTTGAGGTGGCATCGTGGTTTCAGGATGAGATTTGATGAGGCCGATTGTTTTTGCCTCATCGACCAGGTCTTTCCCTGGATATTAGAGGATCTGCGCAAGGTTGTGATCCGTGGGTTGAGCGTAGGCTGGATAGTTATTCGTAAATAATTAATTCTAAAATTCTGGGCATTACACAGCAGGGTCCATATCCTGCTGTGTTTTGATAGTGGTGCCCTTGTACCATTTTCCCAAACACCATTATTCCTGCTCCAACCAGTTTTTAAGACTTTCTGCAGCCTTAACTCATGCGCCCTCATGATGCGCTCCTTTAGAGCAATGCACAGTTAACAGGTGTTTGATATGTCTTGCGAAGTTTCCTCCATTATGGAGTCCGGGAGCTGGTGAGATGCCATATAATTAAAGTGGTGGCCAGATTGTTATCCATGGCTTCATCAGTTCCCGCCAGTATGGCAAATTGCTGGCCACATCCGGCACACCTGGAGCATAGCTCATGTGCTTTGATGTATGCACATAAGCAGTGACACCAAACTTCAGAGACAGATTCATACTGCCCTGGCTTCTCCCGGCTCATACTCACAGTAGGTAACATGCAGCCCTAAACAAGGTGCTGCTGTTATGGGTTCACATGCAGACTCATAGGCATATTATCCTTCATATGTGTACAGCTCTTTTCCTATACGGACCTCTGCTAGAGGTTGTTGCTGAAAGCTGCTGGGGACCCTGGGGAAAAAACCTCGGCTGGAACACCTCCTGGTTGTTATCATTTTAGCTATGAGGTGTTCCACGTTATCTAGATGTCCCCAATGTTTATTTTTGGATGGGGGAAAGTCTTTCTGGCCTCACTCATCAGAGTTGACAGGTCTGGTAAATTTACTCTTGGCCTGCCTCCCGACAGGAATGGCCACAGTGCTTTAAAGCACCGGAGTTGATGCCGCTGGCTGAACTGCCGGCAGCTCTAAAGTCGGCGTCTCAAAAGCCGGTGTCATCCGCTGACCGCAGCTATCAGTTCATGATGAGGAATTTCCCCTATCGAGAGTACAAGCAAGGCTGGCGACTCCATCCGCCACAACCTCAGCCTCAATAAATGTTTCGTCAAAGTGCCTTGGCATTACGACGACCCTGGCAAGGGTAATTACTGGATGCTGGACCCGTCCAGCGACGACATGTTCATCGGCGGGACGACGGCAAACTTCGCTGCGGGACGGTCACGTCCCGGGCAAATTGGCTATCGAGGGGACTTCGCCTTTCGACGTCTGGACTGGGTTTGGTAGAACGTAGCAACCCCTTGTATTGGCCGCTGTCACCCTTCCTTTCCTTGCACCATCCGCACAACACTCTCAATTACTCCAGAGCCGCCTCCAGTTTTTTGAACCAGGCTCCCAGTTACAGCTCATTGCTCAGTGGTTGCGGATCCGGGATGGAGCAGATGGCAAGCCGGGATATCTCTCACCCGTTGTTGAGGGGATCTGTACAGTGCGGGTACACGGTGAACCCTTGCTCTGTCACCTTGCTGGCGGGGCAAGCGGCTACTTCTTCCCATCCTTGCATCACACGCAGGCGGTGCAGCCGCAGAACGGACACGGGATGCCTTCTCTCCGAGACCCTCAGACCGTCGCTTTCCACCTTCCCATGCGACACTCGCCTTATTTTCACTGTTTTAATATTTTTTCCCTTTTAGGAAGTGTCCCTGCTGGCTCCTGTAACCAGCCTTACTGGACCTAGGAAACCGCAGAACGTTTAAAACACTTACCTGCGGGTGTTTTATTTGCTGCTGGTGGAGCTTCGCTCTCCAGCCTGTCGGGGCGCCAAACGCGTCTGATCGTAATGAGGCGCAGGCGCTCTGGCTGGCATTCTTCACGTAGTCATTCACGTGACTCCGAAGTAAAATAACAGTCCTCTATGAAGCTGACCAGAATTTGGAGACAAGTGCAATATCATTGGTGACCAACACCCCCTTTTAGCTGTCCTTTGTTAAAGGTGGGTCTAGTTCTGTATATCCAAGAGGAGATTAAATTATTAGGCAGGGAGGGAGGGAGGGGGAAATAGACAGGAAAGATCTGCCTCAGATGGAGTTCAAAAAGGCCAACCCAAACACTTTCCAAAAGCGTTTATCATCTGGCCACTGGCTGGAGTGAGGGTGGTTCACCAGCTTGAATGCGGCCCTGCAGGAAACAAACCCAAACAACCACATTTAGTCAACGAGTTGGCCAATACGTTTCCTAGCTGACTGCAGTTCTTCTTCTTCCTCAGGATGAAGTCAAAGTTCGTAGAGGGGCCTACCGCATAATAGATGTCGTCTGGAATGACCAACTCTGGGGGCAGAAGAGAAAAAAAACAATGAGTACATTTCCAAACGTAGACTGGGCGACCGTTTCGCTGAACACTAGGACTACGAGGCCTACCTGATCACCCGTCTGATAAACCTTTCAATGGTCCTCTGTTATCACGTGTCCATAGGGACAGTGAAGTTTGATTTACCAAACAGTCATATGAAAAAAGCACTAAGATACACAACTACTTAAAGATTAAACATAAACAGCCATCGCAACGGCATGTGAGAATCTCCAGGGCACACAGCATAAGCAGAGATCCACAGCCAACAGTTCAATGTCTGGGCCACACACATGGTCCTTCACCATGATGTGACCAGAGTGGTACGGCCCGCTATCACCCTCTCTGCAGTCCCTGTCCGCCCGAACAGTCAGAAAGCCATCCACATTCGCACCAGACTTTGGGATGTTCTCATGGAGCCATGATTCCGTAAACACCGAGATCACTGCACACACGGCACTCCCTCCGAGTCCTCACAAGTGCAGGCAGCACATCCGTCTTGATTTTCTCGGCGACCTCAGCATCAAGGAACCTATGTTTTATTCCTCACATCTGTCTTCTGAGAGGTTCTGGACAAGCTGATATCCAAAAGCGTTCATCATCTGGCCAGTTTGAATGTGGCCCTGCAGGAAACAAAGCCAAACAACCACATTTAGTCAACGAGTTGGCTGATACGTTTCCTAGCTGACTGCAGTTCTTCTTTCTCAGGATGAAGTGAAAGTTCGCAGAGGGGCCTACCGCATAATAGATGTTGCTGCCGTCTGGAATGACCAACTCGGGGCAGAAGAGAAAAAAAAACAATGAGTACATTATAAACGTAGACTGGGCGATCGTTTCACTGAGGATCTGGACAAGCTGATATTCTTTCCAATCTCCTTCCAGGTTGTGCTTTGCCATGGCTCTCTGGATAATGACCGGGCACCTGTTTTGGTTGGTCACCTGGAGAGGAAGGGAAAGTATTTACTTCAGACGCTAGGTGTATTGAGACAAGACAAGAGAGACAAGAGACATTTATTTGTCACAAGTACCAATTGGTACAGTGAAATGTGTGGTCACCCTACAGCCATACGAATAAAAAAGAACACAGAACACGATAGTCTTGAACATAGATATCCCCTCACAGCAGAAACAAAGTTTCCCACTGTGAGGGAAGGCACCAAAGTTCAGTCATCCTCTGTTGTTCACCCAAACCCCTCGCTGTCGCTGCTACAGGCGGCCCGATGTTCAGGCCCTCTCGCTGGGATGCTGGAACTCCGACGTCGGAACGGGAGAACAACCTCAGCGGCTTGGACATCCGAATCGGCCACTTCCTACCGGGATCCGAGGCTCCCAAAGTCCACAGGCCACGCTGGGCAGTGATTCACCCTGGTGGCCCCCGGCAAAAGGTCCCAGGACTCCGCGATGTTGAAGTCAGCGATGTTGAAGCAGCAGGCCCAACACTACGGAGCATCAAACGGCGATCCAGGTAAGGCATCACCCGCTCCGCGGTGAATCCAGTGTTGCGCCGCCGCTGCAGCTCTGGTCCGGTACCTGGCAGGAAAGGCCGTGCCAATCCAGTTTGTAGGCCGCGAGGAGGGGGCGAGGAAGCGACTCAGAGAATAGTCGCATCACCGCCAGGAAGTGAATGCGAAACGGTTTCCCCCTTACCCTACCCCCCTTCCCCACATAGAAAAACTAAAGAAACCTCCAAAACATACTTTTAAAACAGACTAAAAATTAAAAAAGACAGAAAAACAGACTGTAGGCAGAGGCTACCATCAATGCTGCACCCCTAGTTTGAGGATCTACTGAAAGGGATTTAATATGGGTTACCTGTTACGAGAAAACAAACGGTAACAAATTAGAAAGATGCTCCGCTTCGATCTGCATCGTCTGCTTTGATCTGTTATTTTCATACCTTACCCTTCAATATCTCCAGACACCCTCTCCCCTGACTCTCAGTTTGAAGAAGGGTCTCGACCTGAAACGTCACCCATTCCTGCTCTCCACAGACACTACCTGATCCGCTGACTTACTCCAGTATATTGTGTGTATCTTAGAAAAATGTTACCCCATTAATTTGACCAGTCGTTTGCAATCATTCCTCAGGCCTGCGGTCAGTTGAGTTTAGAGATACAGAATGGAAACAGGCCCTTCGGACCATTGAGTTCACATCATCCATTGAATACCCTTTCACACCAGCTCAATGCTATCCCACTTTCTGTTATCAGGCAACTGAACCATTCCACCAACAACTAGAGTGCGGCCTTGAGCTACTCTCTTCCTCATTGGAGATGCTCGGACTACATTAAATCAGATTTTAGTGAACTTTATCTTGCACTAAACGTTATTCATGTTATTCCCTTTTTCATATTTATGATGACATGAGAATTAAGGGACAGAATTTTAGGAGTAACATGAGGAGGAACTTCTTTACTCAGATAGTGGTGGCTGTGTGGAATGATCTTCCAGCAGCAGTGGTGGAGGCAGGATCGATTGTAACATTTAAAAGTAAAGTGGATAGGTATATGGACGGGAAGGGAATTGAGGGGTATAGTATGAGTGCAGGTAGATGGGACTAGGGGAAAATAAATGGTCGGCATGGACTGGAAGTGCCGAGAAGGCCTGTTTCCATGCTGTAATTGTTATATGGTTATATTTCTGTACCCTGTGGATGGCTCGATTGTAATCATGTCTTTCTGTTGTCTGGTTAGCACGCAACAAAAGCATTTTACTGCGCACATGACAATAAATTAAACTAAGCTTCCTACAAAGTAGAAGCAATTTACAGACACCAAATTGGCAATTAACCTATGCATGTTCTCCTGGGATGCTGCCTGTCCTGCTGAGTTATTGTCTTCTCGAAAGTGCAAACCCGCACACCTTTCAACAAAATGTAGGGAGTGACGGTGGCACAGCGGCAGAGTTGCTGCCGTACAGCACCAGAGACCTGGGTTCGTTCTTGTCTACGGGTGCTGCCTGCTGCCATGTTCATAAGGAATAGGAGTAGAATTAGGCCACTCATTCATGGCTGATCTATCTCTCCCTCCTAATCCCATTCTCCTACTCTCTCCCCATAACGTCTGACATGCGTACTAATCAGGAATCTATGTATTTAAAATATCCACTGACTTGGTCTCCACAGTCTTCTGTGGCAATAGATATTAAAGTGGACTGTACTACAAAGAAGCTAATCGGGTGGAGTTGAAATCTTTGTATGGTTTACTTGGTCTCCAACAGATGCGGATAAGGTTGCTAACAATTGGGTGGTACAAAGCTGCCGCCTTACAGTGCCTGAGACCATGTTCGATCCTGACTATGGGTACTGTCTGCACGGAGTTTGTACGTTCTCCCTGTTCTGCGTGGGTTTTCTCCGGGTGCCCCGGTTTCCTCACGCACTCCAAAGACGTGCAGGGTTGCCGGTTGATTGGCTTCTGTAAATTGTACATTGTTCCTATTGTGTAGGATAGTGCTAGTGTACGGGGTGATTGGTGGTCGGCGTGGATTCGGTGGGCCAAAGGGCCTCTTTCCAACACTGGAAAGGGCCTGTCCCACCAGCATGCGCCTCCATGCAGTGAGCGCGACCTTCCGTGGTTGCTTGAGCCGTCCGGCCTCTCGGGGCCGGTCCCACTTCGATCGCCAGAGCGGTATGGAGTTGTGCGGAGCTGGTCCCGACATCGCGCGGGGCTCCGAAAAACTGACCGTGTTCAAAAATCCCGCGCGGAAACGGCTTGTCGGCCCGCAGCCACCGCAACGCATTACGCACCGCCTCGACGTCGTGCCTCCGTGACCCTCTCTATATGTGCGTCTGTGACCCTCTCTGTGTGTGCCTCCGTGACCCTCTCTATATGTGCCTCCGTGCCCCTCTCTGTGTGCCTCCGTGTCCCTCTCTGTCCTTGTGAACTTACCGCGGACATCGCTCCAACTTCGCGCCGCGTCGCGCCACTCACCCGACCTACGCGGGGCCCCCGCTGCTGATTTGGTCGCTCTCGCCGCATGCAGGCGCATGCTGGTGGGACCGGCCCTGTACGGGGATCACCCGACCTCCGCGCGGCCCCCGCTTCCAGTTTGCTCGCGCTCACCGCATGCAGTCGCATGCTGGTGGGACAGGCCCTTAAGTCTAAAATAGTTACAACATCCACTGCAGTAGGCAAAGGTCTCGTTAATTTTAAATTATTGACATTTAGATTAATTTTTCTGATGCTTTTACATCCTGTTTGGCAAAGGATCACGTTTTGAACAAATAATCAACCCTAATTAACATGAGGATCTACATTCTCTCCTCCTATTTCAAACTACAGGGAGTCCAAGACAATGTAAGATAAGAGTGTCCCCAATGACACGTTGCCTATTTCCCTCGCTCCATAAATGCTGCTGCACCCGCAGAGTTTCTCCAGCACTTTTGTCTATCCCCAATTACATTCCAGGAGTCATATACAGAGCACTTTTCTAACTATTATACCCTTAGCACCATACACCACGGAAACAGGCCTTTCACCCCAACTTGCCCAAACCTGCCAAGACGCCCCTTTTCTACGCCAGTCCTACCTGCCCATGTTTGGCCCATATCCCTCGAAACCTTTTCTATGCATGTTCAGTTGAATTTTAAATATTGTATAGTTCCTGCCACAACTACCTCCTCTGGCAGCTCGCTTCCAAAACCCTTCAGATTCCTATTAAATCTTTCCCCTCTCACTTTAAACAAATGTTCTCTGGTTCTTGAATCCCCTCCCTTGCTTAAAAGACCCTCTGCATTCACTCTTTCTATTCCCCTCATGATTTTATACACCTCTGTATGATCACCTCTCAGCCTTCTATACCACCCTCTGTGTGAAAAAGCTGCCCCTCAGGTCCCTATTAAATCTTTCCCCTCTCACATTGAAGTGGGTGTATGGAACGAGCTGCCAGAGGAGGAAGTCGAGGCAGGGACTATCGCAACGTTTAAAAAGCAATTGGACAGGTACATGGATATTACACGTTCGCCCTGTGAACACGTGGGTTTCCTCCTGTTTCAAGAGTCAAGAATGTTTAAATGTCATATCCCATTTCCTGTCACATCCCAAAGATGTGCAGGGTTATTGGTTATTTGGGTTCCGTAAATTGTCCTCAGTGTGTAGCATAGAACTAATGAATGGGGTGATCGCTGGTCGGCATGGATTCAGTGGGTCGAAGGGACTGTTTCTCTAAGGTAAACTAAACTAAATATTGGTGTGATGCATTTGCAACATGCAAAGCTCCACTTGTACTGTATTGCTTCTGCATAACACAACGACTGCTTAAAAAGCAGCCAAGTCTTATTTGAGCGACTTCACAGATACAGAGCGGAAACAGGCTCTTCGGCCCACCGAGTCCACACCGACCAACGATTTGCAGAAGCCAATTAACCTACAAACCTGCACGTCTTTGGAATGTGGGAGGAAGCCGGAGCACCCCAGGGAAAACCCACGTGGTCACAGGGAGAACGTAAACTCCGTACAGGCAGCACCTGTAGTCGGGATCGAATATGGGTCTCCAGCGCTGTATGGCAGCTACTCTACTGCTGCACCACAAAGTGCTGGCAAAAAGTCAGCTAACGCCATAGATCTCAGCTTCACTTTAACCTTCCTCAGGATCCACACGCTCAATTTCATTTCGGAGTCACGCGAGTGACTTCGTGAAGAACCCGCCAGCACGCATGCACGACATATCGTCGCTCGCATTTGCAGTCGACGGCTGGAGGTGGAGCGCGGCTCACCACCAGCCCTTCATAAGGACCGCTCAGGTAAGTATAGGCAACCTTGAGCTGGTTGTCCCTGGTGTTTGAATTGTGTTTCTTCAACAGGGACATGGATAAAAGGAGTACAGGCCGCAGGACCTCCGAAAGGAGTCGTCGGCCACTATTCCCGGAGCTCTCTACAACGGCAGCACCCGCAAGTCGGGCCGGGAAAAAGGCGCGAAAGTCGGGGAGCCCTGTGACTACAGGACCCGACCCACCGACACAGCTGTGTACGAGCGGGGAACCCGCAGAACAGCAAGTTGGAACGGCGCCTGAGCAGGTAGACCCTGACTCTATTTCTCTATCTCCAACTGGTAGAGAAACGTTGGCTGAAATGAGCAAACGGGTTACCCGCGCTGCTGCCCTTCTCCCCGAGCACTCGTGGAAGAGCCAGGGATAGAGCTCAACAGCAAAGCTCTTGCAGGGCAGAATATTCACCAGAAGCCGCTAGACTGCGGACTGGTGGCTTATCGAGACCCGAGTCCACTGGCAGACCAGGAAGGGCCAGTGTTGACTCACCACCTAGCAGAACCAGTAGAAGACGTGCAGGTGGAGTCTCACCACGGTCACCGCATCCCCCATTTGCGGCAGGATGGGAGCGTACATCGCCTGAGTCCAGGAGAAGGACAGGCGGCAATGTCGGGTCACCACGCTGCGGCGGCAGGTACCGACTTCACACCGCATTTGGCCTTTGAGGAAAGCGGACCTAGCTCGTCCAAAAGGAGGCGAATGAGCAGATCCGCGCGGGAGTCGTACAGCTCCGCCGAGGCGGCTGGCAGCGACTTTTCATCACGGCACCGAGATTACCTCGACGAGGTACAGGCCGGTGATAGGAGCCTCAGGAGTTCCTTCGGCATGAGGGCTCTGATCTCCCATTCACTGACGATGAAGGACTCATCGAGCGACTGGAGAGGATGATGGAACGGATCCTGCAGCAAAGTCAACGGCAGGAAATGTCCAGTTCCAGGGGATTATTGGATATATCCCCATCGTCATTGGGTAGCATGAGGCAGCCAGGGGAAGAAGAGGACATACTGGTACACGAACCAGTGGCACCTGAGGTTCCTCAGGAAGAGCTATTGGATGTGGCGGCCAAGTTTGCTTTACCCAAATCATCGGGGCAACCTCTTAAAGCAAAACTGGCCGCTACCATTGACTTTCTCACAAATCATCAACTACAGGATCAGGTCCTTGCGGAAGCCATGAATAGGTACAAGGCGCCGAGTAATTGCAACTCACTTAATGTACCTATAGTAAATATGCCTATTTGGGGCAATATAAGCCCGGGCATAAGAGCACAGGAGATAAAATTGCAAAGAATCCTAAAATTGCTCACGTCTGGGATTACCGCTTTTGCGAGGTCAGTGGACAGGATGGATTTAAGCACCGAACAGGAAGACGCTCTTGCATTGTTGTGCAATACGCAATATGAAATAAATGCGTTTCGGAAGACTACCATCAAGCCCACTCTAAATCCCAAATTCGCGGGGCTATGCAGAGCATCTCCAACACCACCACCCAGACAACTATTCGGGGAAGACCTACCGAAGGTCAAGGATCTAGACGACCATGCCAAGACGGTGGGTCTTATCAGGTCGCACACCTCGACCAGACAAGCGGCCAGGACAATACCATATTCCAACCCGCGAGGTCAAACCGAGAGGCCAGCAAGGACCTACATACCGGCGCCTCCACAATACCAGCAATTTCAACAACCGAGGCCTTTTTTAGGGCAAGGCCCGCAACGACCAGCATGGGAGATGAACACCTCAGCTACAGTGCTATCAATAGCGCCAGGAGTGCGCTATCATTCTACCTCAATGTCGAAGTAGGATCCAATAAACTGGTGTCCAAATTGATGCGGGGTATATTTAATTCTAATCCGCCCAGACCCCGTTACAATGTTATCTGGGACATTGGGATAGTATTAACCCTACTCAGGACATGGTCGCCTATGACTGGACTCGATTTGGACAAAATCACCCTGAAGCTGGTGATGTTATTGGCACATACCTCAGCACAAGGATAGCAAAAGGATTTGAGTATAGGAGCAGGGAGGTTCTACTTCAGTTGTATAGGGTCTTGGTGAGGCCACACCTGGAGTATTGCGTACAGTTCTGGTCTCCACATCTGAGGAAGGACATTATTGCCATAGAGGGAGTGCAGAGAAGGTACACCAGACTGATTCCTGGGATGTCAGGACTGTCTTATGAACAAAGACTGCATAGACTCGGTTTATACTCTCTAGAATTTAGGAGATTGAGAGGGGATCTTATAGAAACTTATAAAGTTCTTAAGGGGTTCGACAGGCTAGATGCAGGAAGATTGTTCCCGATGTTGGGGAGGTCCAGGACAAGGGGTCACAGCTTAAGGATACGGGGGAAATCCTTTAGGACCGAGATGAGAAGGACTTTTTTCACACAGAGAGTGGTGGGTCTCTAGAACTCTCTGCCACAGAGGGTAGTTGAGGCCAGTTCATTGGCTATATTTAAGAGGGAGTTAGATGTGGCCCTTGTGGCTAAGGGGATCAGAGGGTATGGAGAGTTGGATACGGGATACTGAGTTGGATGATCAGCCATGATCATATTGAATGGCGGTGCAGGCTCGAAGGGCCGAATGGCCTACTCCTGCACCTAATTTCTATCTTTCTATGTTTCTACAAAGGGTACAGACGCTTCAAAAGATCAAGATTGACAGAATGGTCTCTACCCCAGAGAAAGTAATCTTCTACATTGATGAATTACTAAATCAGCACAGACTTGGGTTCACAGAGCTGCAGCTGGTGTTTCCAGCATACCCCGCTGATGCAAGGCTATGTTTAGCCACCCATATCCGCCACTATATAAAAGTGACGCGGAATTTAAGGGGAATGGAAAAATATCTGCTGATCAGCCACAAAAAAACCACACCATAGAGTGTCGGTTCAGACGATCTCCAGATGGCTTAGAATCGTCTTGGACACAGCAGGTATAGACACTAATGTATTTAAATCCCATTCCACCAGGGCTGCATCGACGTCGGCGGCAAAGGTCATGGAGGTGCCCATGGACCATATTCTTGCCACAGCGGGATGGGCTAGTGAAGCCACTTTTCAACGGTTTTACAACAAACCTGTTGCCGCTCCTGTAATGTTCGCAGAGGCCGTGCTGAATGCGGGTCAAGAACATACAGCTACTCCCCAGTGAGGGTTTTTTTCTTTGTTACAATTAATAAACTTATTATTTTTCAGTACATCCAGTCTGAAAACATGATTACTCCTATCCATCCTTATAGTGGCGTGTGTGAGAGCATGGACGTGGTCCAGGGCATGAAATCACAGAGCTTTGAAGTCTTCACGAAGTCACTCATGTGACTCCGAAATGAAATAGTAAGATTAAATGAGAACTTACCAGTTTGAAGTTTGATCTTTATTTTATGAGGAGTTGCGATGAGGGATTTCGTGCCCTCCGCTCCCAACCCTCGATTATAAAGTCAACTGGTAATTAGAATCTCTTCAATCTTACTATAACAAGTCATTTCTTTGTTTGTTGGTTCTGTGGTTCCACACCGCTGATTTGAAGAATGTCGCACATGCGTGCTGGCGGGTTCTTCACGAAATCCCTCATCGCAACTCCTCATAAAATAAAGATCAAACTTCAAATTGGTAAGTTCTCGTTTAATCTTACTATTAAAGCTCCTCCACTTACGCGACCTCCACTAAGGATCACAAACCGGCCTTTCTCCAGACCAGTCCCCCCAGCGACTGCGGAGTTACTCCAGCACTTTGGAGTAACTGAGTGAGTGAATGAGAGTGAGTGGGTGAGTGAGAGTGAGCGAAAGTGTGGATGAGTGAGGGTGAAGTGAGTGTGAGAGTGTGGGTGAGTGAGAGTAAATGAGTGAGTGAGAGTGCGTGAGTGACTGAGTGAATGAGTGAGAGAGTGAGTGAAGAGTGGGTGAGAGCGTGGATGAGAGAGAGTGGCGGTGAGTTAGTGAGAGTGAATGAGTGAGTGAGAGTAGGTGTGAGAGTGAATGAGATGTGTGAATGAGTGAGAGAGTGGGTGGGTGAGTGAGTGTGCCAGTGATTGATTGAGTGGGTGAGAATGAGTGAGTATGAGAGGGTGAGTGTGAGTGAGTGAGTGAGTGAGTGAGAGTGAGTGAAGAGTGAACGAGAGACTGATAGGGTGAGTGTGAGTGAATGAGAGAGTGTGAGTGAGAGTTTGGGTGAATGAGTGTCTGTGAGTGAGAGTGTGGGTGAATGAAGAGTGAGGGTGAGTGAGTGAGAGTGTGTGAAGAGTGATAGAATGAGTGGATGAGTGAGTGTGTGTGTGGGTGAGTGAAGAATGAGTGCCAGTGAGTAAGAGTGAATGAGTGGGTGTAGAGTGAGTGAGTGGGTGAGTGAAGAGTGCGTGGGTGAGTGAGTGAGTGAAAAGTGAGAGTGAGAGGGCGAGGGAGTGCGTGAGAGTGAGTGGGTGAGTGAGCGAGTGGGTGAGTATGACAGTGAGTACGTGAACAGTGAGTGGGTGAGTGAGAGTGAGTTTGTGCAAGAGTGAGTGAAAGAGTGTGAAGTGTGTGCGAGAGTGAGTAAGAGTGATTGGTTGAGAGTGAGAGAAGAGTGAGTGGATGAGTGCGTGGATCAGTGATTGAATGAGTGAGCGCGAGTTAGTGTGAGTGGGTGAGTGAGTAAGAGACTGAGAGGTTCAGTGAGAGTGTGAGTGAGTGAAATTGAATGAGAGAGAGAATGTGAGTGACACTGAGTGAATGAAAGTGAGTGTGAGTGAGAGTGTGGGTGAGTGAGTGAGTCAGTGTGGGTGAAAGTGTGTGAATGAAGAGAGTGAGTGGGTGAGTGAGAGTGAGTGGGTGAGTGAGTGGGTGTGAGAATGAGTGAGAGTGAGTTAGTGTGAGTGAGTGAGAGACTGAGAGGGTGAGTGAGTAAGAGAGGGAGTGTGAGTGGGTGAGTGAGTGTGTGTGGGTGGGTGAGTGAGAATGAGTGAGTGTGAGTGGGTGAGTGAAGAGTGAGTGAATGGATGTAGAGTGAGTGAGTGCATGGGTGAGTGAGTGAAGCGTGACAGTGAGTGGGTGAGTGAGAGTGGATGTAAAAGAGTGATTGTGAGTGGGTGAGTGAGAGTGAGAGCGAGTATGTGAGTGAGAGTGGGTGTGAGAGTGTGAGTGAGTGGGTAAGGCAGTGAGTGAGTGAGTGATTGCGTCAGTAATTGAGTGAGTGGGAGAGAATGAGTGAGAGGGAGTTAGTGTGAGTGGGTGAGTAAGAGTGAGTGAGTGGGTGAGTGAGTGAGTATGTGATGGAGTGAGTGAGTGAATGTGAGTGAGAGTGGGTGAGTGGGCAAGTGTGAGAGAGTGAGTGAAAGTGTGTGGGTTTTGAGTGAGTGAGTGAGTGAGTGGATGAGTGAAGAGTGAGTGATTGAGAGTGAGTGAGTGTGGGTGAGTGAGAGTGAGTGAGTGAGTGAGTGAGTGAGTAGTGGGTGAGTGAGAGGTACCCGGACGTGGCGTTGAAGGACAAGATGCCGAAGCAAAGAAGTAGAAACATAGCAACAGAGAATATAGGTGCAGGAGTAGGCCATTCGGCCCTTCGAATCTGCACAGCCATTCAATATGATCATGGCTGATCATCCAACTCAGTATCCTGTACCTACCTTCTCTCCCTACTCCCTGATCCCTTTAGCCACAAGGGCCACATCTAACTCCCTCTTAAATATAGCCAATGTACTGGCCTCAACTACTTTCTGTGGAAGAGATTTCCACAGATTCACCACTGTTTGTGTGAAAAAATAATTTCTCATCTCGGTCCTAATAGACTTCCCTCTTATCCTTAAACTGTAACCCCTTGTGGACTTCCCCATCATCGGGAACAATCTTCCTGCATCTAGCCTGTCCAACCCCTTAAGAATGTTGTAAGTTTCTATAAGATCCCCCTTCAATCTTCTAAAGTACAAGCCGAGTCTATCCAGTCTTTCTTCATGTGAAAGTCCTGCCATCCCAGGAATCAATCTAGTGAACCTTCACTGTACTCCCTCTATGGCAAGAATGTCTTTCCTCAGATTAGGAGACCAAAACTGTATGCAATACTCCAGATGTGGTCTCACCAAGACCCTGTACAACTGTAGTAGAACCTCTCTGCTCCTATACTCAAATCCTTTTGTTATGAATGCTAACATACCATTCGCTTTCTTCACTGCCTGCTGCACCTGCATGCCTACTTTCAACGACTGGTGTACCATGACATCCAGGTCTCGTTGCATCTCCCCTTTTCCTAATGGGCCACCATTCAGATAATAGTCCACTTTCCTGTTCTTGCCACCAGTGGATAACCTTACATTTATCCACATAATACTGCATCCTCCATTCATTTGCCCACTCACGCAACCTATCCAAGTCACCATGTAGCCTCTAAGCATCCTCCTCACAGCCAACACTGCCCCCCAGCATCGTGCCATCTGCAAACTTGGAGATGTTGCATTCAATTCCCTCGTCCAAATCATTAATATATATTGTAAATAGTTGGGGTCCCAACACTGAGCCTAGCTGTACCCCACTAGTCATTTCCTGCCATTCTGAAAATGACCCGTTTACTCCTACTCTTTGCTTCCTGTCTGCCAGCCAGTTCTCTATCCACATCAATACTGAACCCTCAATACCGTGTGCTTTAACTTTGCATACTAATCTCTTATGTGGGATCTTGTCGAAAGTCTTCTGAAAGTCCAGATATAACACATCCACTGGTTCTCCATTATCCACTCTACTAGATACATCCTCGAAAAATTCTATAAGATTCGTCAGACATGATTTACCTTTCATAAATCCATGCTGACTTTGTCCAATGATTTCACCACTTTCCAAATATGCTGCTATCCCATCTTTAATAACTGACGCTAGCATTTTCCCCACTACCGATGTTAGACTAACTGGTCTGTAATTCCTCGTTTTCTCACTCCCTCCATTTTTAAAAAGTGTGGTTACATTAGCTACCCTCCAATCCTCAGGATCTACTCCAGAATCGAAAGAGTTTTGAAAAATTATCACTAATGCATCCACTATTTCTGGCGCTACTTCCTTAAGCACTCTGGGATGCAGCCTATCAGACCCTGGGGATTTATCGGCCTTTAATCCATTCTACCTAATACCACTTCCCGACTAACCTGGATTTCACTCAGTTCCTCCATCTCATTTGACCCCCTGCTATTTCCAGCAGACTATTTATGTCTTCCATAGTGAAGACATAACCTTAGTGAAGCCAAATAACCGAATGGAAACAACGCTGAAAAGGCAAATAACCAAAAGGAGTGCAAGGCCGAAAAGCCAAATAACCGAACGGACGCAACGCTGAAAAGCCAAAAAACCGAAAGGGTGAGACTCCTCAAAGCCAACTAACCAAATGGAAACAACGACGAAAAGCCAATTCACCCAAAGGGCGGATCGCAGAAAGGTCAAATAACCGAAAGGGCCGGTCATCTAAAATCCAACTCACCAAATGGAAACTACGACGAAAAGTCAAATAACGGACTTGATGTCACTGGGGGGTGGGGGGGGGGGGGGGGGTGGACTTGTCACCAATTGGTCCAGACCCCAGCGTCTATCACATTAATTTTCCTTTGCCGATTTTGGACTTTCCTAAATATCAAATAAAACTCTGATTGGAACTTTCGGTTGATTTATAGAAACATAGAAAATAGTTGCAGGAGGAGGCCATTCGGCACTTCAAGCCAGCACCGCCATTCATTGTGATCATGTCTGATCGTCCGCTATCAATAAACCGTGCCCGCCTTCTCCCCATATCCCTTGACTCCACTAGCCCCTCGAGCACTATTTAACTCTCCCTTAAATCCATCCAGTGACTTGGCCTCCACTGCCCTCTCTGGCAGGGAATTCCATAAATTCACAACTCTCTGAGCGAGTGGGTGTGTGTGAGACAGAGAGAGAGAGAGAGAGAGTGAGTGAGTATGTGTGTGAGAGAGAATTGTGCAGAACACACCAATATTGTCCCTGAATAAAAGGACAGAAAAGCTATAAAAGTCACCTTGCAGATAGTTGGGACCGCTCAGCATCTCCTACGGCTCCACTGGTCCCTCCATGACACAGATCTCATTTACAAATGTACACACAAAATAACAGTTCTCTATAAAGCTGACCAGAATTTGAAGACAAGTTTAAAACACTTACCTTCGGGTGTTTTACTTGCCGCTGGTGAAGCTGCGCTCTCCAGCCTGTCAGTGCGCCAAACACGTCTGACGTAATGACGCGCAGGCGCTCTGGCGGGCATTCTTCACCGTAGTCACTCAAGTGACTCCGAAGTAAAATAACAGTTCTCTATAAAGCTGACCAGAATTTGGAGACTAGTGCAATATCATTGTTGACCAACACCCCCTTTCAGCTGTCCTTTCTTGAAGGTGGGTCTAGTTCTGTATATCCAAGAGGAGATTAAATTATTAGGCAAGGAGGGAGGGAGGGGGAAATACACTGGAAACATCTGCCTCAGATGGAGTTCAAAAAGGCCAACCCAAACACTTTCCAAAAGCGTTTATCATCTGGCCACTGGCTGGAGTGAGGGTGGTTCACCAGCTTGAATGTGGCCCTGCAGGAAACAAAGCCAAACAACCACATTTAGTCAATGAGTTGGCCGATACGTTTCCTAGCTGACTGCAGTTCTTCTTCTTTCTCAGGATGAAGTCAAAGTTCGTAGAGGGGCTTACCGCATAATAGATGTTGCTGCCGTCTGGAATGACCAACTCTGGGGGCAGAAGAGAAAAAAAACAATGAGTACATTTCCAAACGTAGACTGGGCGACCGTTTCGCTGAACACTAGGACTACAATGCCTACTTGATCACCCGTCTGATAAACATTTCAATGGTCCTCTGTCATCACGTGTACCGAGGCACAGTGAAGTTTGATTTACCGTACAGTCATATCAAAAAAGCTCTAAGATACAAAACTACTTAAAGATTAAACATAAACAGCCATCGCAACGGCATGTGAGAATCCTCAGGGCACACAGCATAAGTGGAGTTCCACAGCCATCAGTTCAATGTCTGGGCCACACAGAAGGTCCTTCACCATGTTGTGACCAGAGTTGTGTGGACCGCTATCACCCTCTCTGCAGTCGCTGTCGGCCCGAACAGTCAGAAAGCCATCCACACTCGCACCAGACTCAGGGATGTTCTCATGGAGCCATGACTCCGTAAACACCAAGATGACTGCATGCACGGCACTCCCTCGGAGTCCTCACCAGTGCAGTAAATACATCCACCTTGATTTTCTCGGCGGCCTCAGCATCAAGGAACCTATGTTTTATTCCTCACATCTGTCTTCTGAGAGGATCTGGACAAGCTGATATTCCTTCCAATCTCCTTCCAGGTTGTGCTTTGACATGGCTCTCTGGATAACGACCGGGGACCTGGTTGGTCACGTGGAGAGGAAGGGAAAAAGTATTTACCTCAGACGCTAGGTGTATTGAGACAAGACAAGAGAGTCAAGAGACATTTATTTGTCAAATGTACCAATTAGTACAGTGAAATGTGTGGTCACCATTCGGCCATACGAATGAAAAAGAGCACAGAACACGATCGTCTTTAACATAGATATCCCCTCACAGCGTAAACAATGCTTCCCACTGTGAGGGAAGGCACCAAAGTTCAGTCATCCTCCTTTGTTGTTCACCCGTGGATCGGCGGCCTCCCGAACCGCTCGCTGTCGCTGCTACGGGCGGCCCGATGTTCCAGCCCTCTTGCTCAGATGCTGGAACTCCGATGTCGGAACGGGAGAACAACCTCAGCGGCATGGACATCAGAATCGGCCACTTCCTACCGGGGTTCAAGGCTCCCAAAGTCCACAGGCCACGCTGGGCGGAGATTCACCCTGGCGGCTCCCGGCAAAACGTCCCAGGACTCCGCGATGTTGAAGTAGAGCTGCAGGAAGTCCCCGAGATGGTGCACTTTTGGTCCTTGGGATTGTGGATGCAGGAAGACTCATAGGAGGCATGGAGTAAATGAGGTGCTAGAGGAATACAAAGAGTGTAAAAAGAATCTTAAGAAAGAAATTAGAAAAGCTGAAAGAAGATATGAGGTTGCTGTGGCAAGAAAGGTGAAAGTAAATCCAAAGGGCTTCTGCAGCTATATTAATAGCAAGAGGGATAACATTCGACCATTAGAGAGCCAGAATGGACAGCTATCTGCAGAGCCAAAAGAGATGGGGGAGATATTGAACAATTTCCTTTCTTCGGTATTCACCAAGGAGAAGTATACTGAACTCTGTGTGGTAAGGGAAAAAAGTAGAGTAGCTATGGAAACTATGAGATTGAAAGAGGAGGAAGTACTGACACTTTTGAAAAATATAAAAGTGGATAAGTCTCCAGGTCCTGACAGGATATTCCCTATGACATTGAGGGAAGTTAGTGTAGAAATAGCAGGGGCTATGACAGAAATATTTCAAATGTCATTAGAAACGGGAATAGTGCTGGAGGATTGGCGTACTGCGCATGTTGTTCCATTGTTTAAAAAGGGTTCAAAGAATAAACCTAGCAATTATAGACCTGTTATTTTGACGTCAGTGGTAGGCAAATTAATGGAAAGGATACTTAGAGATAATATATATAAGCATTTGGATAAACAGGGTCTGATCAGGAACAATCAACATGGATTTGTGCCTGGAAGGTCATGTTTGACAAACCTTCTTGAATTTTTTGAAGAGGTTACTAGGGAAATTGATACTTGGTAAAGCAGAGGATGTTGTCTATGTGGATTTCAGTAAGGCCTTTGAAAAGGTTCCCCATGGAAGGTTGGTTAAGAAGGTTCAAACTTTGGGTGTTAATGGCGGAGTAGCAAGATGGATTCAACAGTGGCTGAATGGGAGATGCCAGAGAGTAATGGTGGATGGCTGTTTGTCAGGTTGGAAGCCGGTAACCAGTGGGGTGCCTCAGGGATCTGTATTGGGTCCACTGTTGTTTGTCATGTACATCAATGATCTGGATGATGGGGTGGAAAATTGGATAAATAAGTGTGCAGATGATACTAAGATAGGTGGTGTTGTGGATAATGAAGTAGATTTTCAAAGTCTACAGAGAGATTTGGGCCATTTGGAAGAGTGGGCTGAAAGATGGCAGATGTAGTTTAATGCTGATAAGTGTGAGGTGCTACATCTTGGCAGGACAAATCAAAATAGGACGTACATGGTAAATGGTAGGGAATTGAGGAATGCTGTGGAACAGAGGGATCTAGGAATAACTGTACATAGTTCCCTGAAGGTGGAATCGCATGTAGATAGGATGGTAAAGAAAGCATTTGGTGTGCTGGCCTTTATAAATCAGAACACTGAATATAGGAGTAGGGAAGTAATGTTAAAATTGTACAAGGCATTGGTGAGACCAATTCTGGAGTACGGTGTACAATTTTGGTCGCCTAATTATAGGAAGGATGTCAACAAAATAGAGAGTACCGAGGAGATTTACTAGAATGTTGCCTGGGTTCCAGCAACTAAGTTACAGAGAAAGGTTGAACAAGTTAGGTCTTTATTCTTTGGAGCGCAGAAGGTTAAGGGGGGACTTGATTGAGGTCTTTAAAATGATGAAAGGGATAGACAGAGTTGACGTGGATAAGCTTTTCCCATTGAGGGTAAGGAAGATTCAAACAAGAGGGCATGACATGAGAATTAAGGGACAGAAGTTTAGGGGTAACATGAGGGGGAACTTCTTTACTCAGAGAGTGGTGGCTGTGTGGAATGATCTTCCAGCAGAAGTGGTGGAGGCAGGATCGATTTTAACATTTAAAAGTAAAGTGGATAGTTATATGGACGGGAAGGGAATGGAGGGGTATGGTCTGAGTGCAGGTAGTTGGGACTAGGGGAAAATAAATGTTCGGCACGGACTGGAAGGGCCGAGAGGGCCTGTTTCCGTGCTGTAATTGTTATATGGTTATAAGGCTAGCATAAAATGGTCCTGATCAGTGACGAGACTCCAGAAGAGGTCGTGTCCATTGTGTGGGTGGATGAGCAAGATGATAATGATTCATTCGGCTGGAAAACAAAACAGTAAGGATAGGAATTTAGATATTTCCAATCCAACTTTCCAGTTCTATCATCAAGCCAGGCTGCTCCCAACCTCTATATGGGATGAGTGGTGATATTACAAACATGTATAAAATCATGAGATTAGTTGCTGCCTCCCAGATCCAGAGACCAGGGTTCGATCCTGACGTCAGGAGCTGTCCATGCGCAGTTTGCACATTCGCCCTGTGAACACGTCGGTTTCATCCGGTTTCAACAGTCAAGAATGTTTTATTGTCATATCCCATTTCCTCTCATATCCCAAAGATGTGCAGGGTTATTGGTTATTTAGGTTCCGTAAATTGTCCTAAGTGTGTAGCATAGAACTAATGAATGGGGAGATTGGTGGTCGGCATGGATTCACTGGGCCGAAGGGACTGTTTCTCTAAGGTAAACTAAACCAAATATTGGTGTGATCACAAGGATCACAAACCGGCCTTTCTCCAGACCAGGCACCCCAGCTACTGTGGAGTTACTCCAGCACTTTGTCTGGAGTAACTGAGTGAGTGAATGAGAGTGAGTGGGTGAGAGAGTGAGCAAAAATGGGTGAGTGAAGGTGAAGTGAGTGAGAGTGATTAAGTGAGAGTGAGTGGGTGAGTGAGAGTCAGAGTGGGTGAGTGAGAGTGAATGAATGAAGTGAGTGAGTGAGAGTGCGTGAGTGACTGAGTGAGAGAGTGAAGAGTGGGTGAGTGTGGATGAGAGAGAGGCGGTGAGGTAGTGAGTGGGTGAGAGTGAGTGAGAATGAGAGAGTGAATGAGAGTTTGTGAGAGTGAGTGAGTGAGAGAGTGGGTGGGTGAGTGAGTGTGTCAGTGATTGAGTGAGTGGGTGAGAATGAGTGAGTATGAGAGTGTGAGTGAGTGAGCGAGAGACTGAGAGGGTGAGTGAGAGTTCAAGTGAGTTTATTGTCATGTGTCCCTGATAGGGCAATGAAATTCTTGCTTTGCTTCAGCACAACAGAACATAGTAGGCATTGACAGATCAGTGTGTCCATATACCATTACATACGTAAATACACACCTGAATAAATAAACTGATAAAGTGCAAATAACAAACAATGGATTATTAATGTTCAGAGTTTTGTCCGAGCCAGGTTTAATAACCTGATGGCTGTGGGGAAGTAGCTATTCCTGAACCTGGTCGTTGCAATCTTCAGGCTCCTTAACCTTCTACCTGAAGGCAGCAGGGAGATGAGTGTGTGGCCAGGATGGTGTGGATCCTTGATGATGCTGACAGCCTTTTTGAGGCAGCGACTGCGATAAATCCCATAGATGAAAGGAAGGTCAGAGCTGAAGATGGACTGGGCAGTTTTTACTACTTTTTGTAGTCTTTTCCTCTCCAGGGCGCTCAAGTTGCCGAACCAAGCCATGATGCAACTGGTTTGCAAGCTCTCTACCGTTTACCTGTAGAAGGTAGAGTCCTCCTTGACAAACCGACTCTCCGTAATCTTCTCAGGAAGTAGAGGCGCTGATGTGCTTTCTTCATAATTGCATCAGTGTTCTCGGACCAGGAAAGATCTTCAGACATGAGCACTCCCAGGAATTTGAAGCTCTTGACCCTTTCAACCATCAACCCGTTGATATAAACGGGACTGTGGGTCCCCATCCTACACCTTTCAAAGTCCACAATCAGTTCCTTGGTTTTGCTGGTGTTGAGGGCTAGGTTATTGTGCTGGCACCATATGGACAGTTGCTCAATCTCTCTTCTGTACTCCGACTCATCCCCATCAGCGATACGTCCCACAACAGTGGTGTCGTCAGCGAACTTGATGATGGAGTTCGCACTATGACCGGCTACGCAGTCATGAGTATAGAGTGAGTACAGAAGGGAGCTGAGCACGCAGCCTTGAGGTGCTCCCGTGCTGTTTGATATCGAGTCTGACACATTTCCACCAATAAGAACAGACTGCGGTCTGTGAATGAGGAAGTCGAGGATCCAATTGCAGAGGGATGCGCAAAGACGCAGTTCTGCAAGTTTGGTAACCAGCTTGGAGGGGATGATAGTATAAATGCTGAGCTGTAATCGGTGAATAACAGCCTGACATATGAATTTTTGTTGTCCAAGTGGTCCAGAGTGGAGTGGAGAGCCAGGGAGATCGCATCCACCGTTGATCTGTTGTGGCGGTAAGCGAACTGCAGTGGGTGCAGGATTTTGTCGAGGTAGGAGTTGATTTGCGCCATGATAGTGCCACAGGTCGATAGTCATTGAGGCACGTCACCTTGCTGTTCTTGGGCACTGGTATAATTGATGCCCTTTTGAAGCAGGTGAGAACCTCAGACCTCAGAAGTGAGAGGTTGAAAATGTCCGTGAAAACTCCAGCCAGTTGGTCCGCACAGGTTTTTAGAACACGACCAGGTATACCATCAGCTCCAGGCGCTTTTCGAGGGTTCTACCCTCTGAAGGATTTCCTGACGTCGGCCTCTGTGACTGAGAGTGAAATACCATCACAGCGAATGGAGGCTCGGGAAGGCACATCGGTGTTCTCCCTATCAACAGTGGACCCAACACAGATCCCTGAGGCACCCCACTGGTCACCGGCTTCCAACCTGACAAACAGCCATCCACCATTACTCTCTGGCATCTCCCATTCAGCCACTGTTGAATCCATCTTGCTACTCCGCCATTAACACCCAAAGATTGAACCTTCTTAACCAACCTTCCATGGGGAACCTTGTCAAAGGCCTTACTGAAATCCATATAGACAACATCCACTGCTTCACCTTCTTCAATTTCCCTAGTAACCTCTTCAAAAAATTCAAGGTTTGTCAAACATGACCTTCCAGGCACAAATCCATGTTGAATGTTCCTGATCAGACCCTGTTTATCCAAATGCTTATATATATTATCTTGAAGTATCCTTTCCATTAATTTGCCCACCACTGACGTCAAACTAACAGGTCTATAATTGCTAGGTTTATTCTTTGAACCCTTTTTAAACAATGGAACAACATGCGCAGTACGCCAATCCTCCAGCACTATTCCCGTTTCTAATGACATTTGAAATATTTCTGTCATAGCCCCTGCTATTTCTACACTAACTTCCCTCAATGTCCTAGGGAATATCCTGTCAGGACCTGGAGACTTATCCACTTTTATATTTTTCAAAAGAGTCAGTACTTCCTCCTCTTTGAATCTCATAGTTTCCATAGCTACTCTACTTTTTTCCCTTACCTCACAGAGTTCAATATCCTTCTCAATAGTGAATACCGAAGAAAATAAATTGTTCAATATCTCCCCCATCTCTTTTGGCTCTGCAGATAGCTGTCCATTCTGGCTCTCTAATGGTCCAATTTGCCCACTTACCCAACCTATCCAAGTCACTATGTAGCCTCCTGGCATCCTCCTCACAGCTAACACTGCCCCCCAGCTTCGTGTCATCCGCAAACTTGGAGATGTTGCATTAAATTCTCTTGTCCAAATCATTAATATGTATTGTAAATAGCTGGGGTCCCAGCATTGAGCCTTGCAGTACCCCACTAGTCACTTCCTGCCATTCTGAAAAGGACCCGTTTACTCCTACTCTTTGCTTCCTGTCTGCCAGCCAGTTATCTATCCACATCAATACTGAACCCCCAATACTGTGTGCTTTAAGTTTGCATACTAATCTCTTATGTGGGACCTTGTCAACAGCCTTCTGAAAGTCCAGATATAACACATCCACTGGTTCTCCCTTATCCACTCTACTAGTTACATCCTCGAAAAATTCTATAAGATTCGTCAGACATGATTTACCTTTCATAAATCCATGCTGACTTTGTCCAATGATTTCACCACTTTCCAAATGTGCTGCTATCCCATCTTTGATAACTGACGCTAGCATTTTCCCCACTACCGATGTTAGACTAACTGGTCTGTAATTCCCCGTTTTCTCATTCCCTCCATTTTTAAAAAGTGTGGTTACATTAGCTACCCTCCAATCCTCAGGATCTACTCCAGAATCTAAAGAGTTTTGAACAATTATCACTAATGCATCCACTATTTCTGGCGCTACTTACTTAAGCACTCTGGGATGCAGCCTATCTGACCCTGGGGATTTATCGGCCTTTAATCCATTCAATTTACCTAACACCACTTTCATTCAGTTCCTCCATCTCATTTGACCCTCGGTCCCCAGCGATTTCTGGCAGATTATTTATGCCTTCCATAGTGAAGACATAACCTTAGTGAAGCCAAACAACCGAACAGAAACAACGCTGAAAAGGCAAATAACCAAAAGGAGTGCAAGACCGAAAAGCCAAATAACCGAATGGACGCAACGCCGAAAAGCCAAAGAACCGAAAGGGCGAGACACCTCAAAGCCAACTAACCGAATGGAAACAACGACGAAAAGCCAACTCACCGAAAGGGCGGATCGCAGAAAAGCCAAATAACTGAAAGGGCCGGACTTCTAAAAGCCAACTCACCGAACGGAAACGACAACGAAAAATCAAATAACGGACATGACGTCGCTGGGGTGGAGGGACTTGTCAGCGATTGGTCCAGACCCCCGCGTCCATCACATCACTGGCTGGGGGACACGGGAGAGTGGGAGTCATTTTTAATTTTCCTTCGCCGATTTTGGACTTTCCTAAATATAAAATAAAACCCCGTGTGATTGGAACTTTCGGTTGATTTATAGAAACATAGAAAATAGGTGGAGGAGGATGCATTCTGCCCTTCGAGCCAGCACCGCCATTCATTGTGATCATGGCTGATTGTCCCCTATCAATAACCCGTGCCTGCCCTCTCCCCATATCCCTTGACTCCACTAGCCCCTAGAGTTCTATCTAACTCTCTTAAATCCGTCCAGTGACTTGGCCTCCACTGCCCTCTCAGGGAATTCCATGAATTCACAACTCTGTTTTTTCTCACCTCTTAAATGACCTCCCCTTTATTCTAAGACTGGCCCCTGGTTCTGGACTCACCCAACATTGGGAACATTTTTCCTGCATCTAGCTTGTCCAGTCCTTTCATAATTTGATATGTTTCTATAATATCCCCCTCATCCTTCTAAACTCCAGTGAATACAAGCCTAATCTTTTCAATCTTTCCTCATATGACAGTCTCGCCATCCCAGTGATCAATCCCGTGAACCCCTGCTGCACTGCCTCAATCACCAGGGTGTCCTTCCACAAATTAGGAGACCAAAACTGTACACAATACTCCAGATGTGGTCTTACCAGAGCCCCGTACAACTGCAGAAGAACCTCTCTACTCCTGTACTGAAATCCTCTTGTTCTGAAGGCCAACATTCCATTAGCTTTCTTCACTGCCTGTTGTACCTGCACGCCAACTTTCAGTGACCGGTGTACAAGGAGACCCAGGTCTCGCTGTACCTCCCCGTTAACCTACCCCCATTGATATAATAATCAGCCCCCTAGTTTTTGCCACCAAAGTGGATAACCTCACATTTATCTATACTATACTGAATCTGCCACGCATCTGCCCACCCACTCATCCTGTCCTGGTCACCCTACAACCTCCTAACACCCTCTTCACAGTTCACACTGCCACCCAGCTTTGTGTCATCTGCAAACTTGCTAGTGTTGCTCCTAATTCCCTCATCCAAATCATTAATATATATGGTAAACAGTTGCGGACCCAACAACAAGCCTTGCGGCACTCCACTCGTCACTGCCTGCCATTCTGAAAATGACCCGTTCACTCCTACTCTTTGCTGGTCTGCCAACTAATTTTCTATCCATGTCAACTTCCTACCGCCAAAACCATGTGCTCTAATTTTAGTCACCATTCTCCTGTGCGGAACCTTATCAAAGGCTTTCAGAAAGCCTAGATACACTACATCCACTGGCTCCCCTTCATCCATTTTACTTGTCACATCCTCAAAAAAGTCCAGAAGTTTTCAAGCACGATTTTCCTTTCATAAATCCATGCTGACTTGGACTAATCCCTTTACTGCTATTCAAAATCCCCATTATTTCCTCTTTAATAATTGACGCCAGCATCTTTCCCACTCTCAAAGTCAGGCTAACTGGTCTGCAATTCCCTGTTTTCTCTCTCACTCCTTTCTTGAAAAGTGCGATAACATTAGCTATCCTCCAATCCACAGGAACTGATCCTGAATCTATTGAACATTGGAAAATGATCACTAAGCACCTTCCCACACAAGACTGCCTGGGGCTGGAGGGTGACATTGGGCACTCTGAACCCGATCACCAAGGTATAAGCGGCCAAAGGAGCGCATCCTTCAGGACAGCCCGAATTCTCTTCTCGGGGTCAGTGCTGTCCGGCCACAGCCGCCCTCTGCTGCAGCTGGGGGACTATGGAAGTTGGAAGAATTCTGCTTACTGGAAATAAAGACCCGAGGCAGGGCAGCACTGACGCATTAGACAATAGGTGCAGGAGTAGGCCATTCGACCCTTCGAGCCAGCACCACCAATCAATGTGACCATGGCTGATCATCCCGAATCATCAGTACCTCGTTCCTGCCTTCTCCCCATGTCCCCTGACTCCACTATTTTTAAGAGCTCTATCTAGCTCTCTCTTGAAAGTATCCAGAGAACCTGCCTCCACAGCCCTCAGAGGCAGAGAATAGTAAGATTGAACGAGAACTTACCAGTTCGAAGGTTGATCTTTATTTTATGAGGAGTCGAAGTGAGGGATTTCGTGAAGAGCCCGCCGGCGCGCATGCTCGACATACTTCAAAGTAGCGGCGTGGAATCACAGAAACCAACAAAGAAATGACTTCGCATAGTAAGATTGAAGTGACTAAGATTACCAGATGAAGGTGATTGAGGGTTGGGCGAGGAGGGCACGAAATCCCTCACTTCGACTCCTCATAAAATAAAGATCAACCTTCGAACTGGTAAGTTCTCGTTCAATCTTACTATTTCATTTCGGAGTCACGTGAGTGACTTCGTGAAGACTTCAAAGCTTCTGTGATTACACGCCCTGGACCACGTCCATGCTGACACACCACTACCAGGGATGGATGGGAGGAACAAACTTGCTCAATAGTTCATACTGCAAAACAAGAGCAGAGTTATTAATAACAAATCAAAACCCCTCATGCGGGGACATCTCCACGTTCGTGACCTGCATTCAGCACGGCTTCTGTAAACTGTAGAGGAGCAGCAACAGGCTTGTTATAAAAACGCTGGAACACAGCTTCATTAGCCCATCCTGCTGTGGCGAGAATTTTGTCCATGGGCACCTCCATGACCCTCGCCGTTGACGTCGATGCAGCCCTGTTGGAAAGAGACTTGAACACATTAGTGTCGATACCTGACTTACCCAAAACGACTGGAAGCCACATGGATATCGTCTGGACTGTCACTCGATGATGAGGTCTCTTATGAGTGACAAGCAGGTATCGCTCCATTCCTCTGATGCGTGCCGTCACCTTGACATAGTGGCGGATATGTGAGGCTACACATAGCCTAGCATCTGCGGGGTATGCCGGGAACTTCAGCTGCAGCCCTGTGCACCCAGGTCTATGCTGCTTTAGTAGCTCGTCAATGAAAAAGACTACTTCTGTGGGGGTAGACGTCATTCTGTCGACACGAAGTTTGTGTAGTGTCTGTACCCTCTGAGCTGAAGTCAGCGCTAGTAACATCACCAGCTTCATGGTGCGTTGGTCCAGTTGGAGCCCTTCCATGGGTGACCACGTCCTGAGCAGGGTTAATATGTCCCTGACATCCCAGGTGATATTATAGCGTGGTGTAGGCGGATTCATATTGAATATACCCCGCATGAGTCTGGACACTAGCCTGTTGGATCCTACCTCCAAACTGAGGTAGAATGATAGCGCACTTCTGGCGCTGTTGATGGCACTGTAACTTAAGTGTTCATCATGGTGCAACCCCGCGAGGAGTTCCAGGACGTCGGTTGTTGTCACGTCATCGTACGTGATGCGAGAGCGGCTGCAGTAGGCTTCCCACTTCTTAATATGCGAGCGGTATCTTCGCCTTGTAGACTCTCGACACGACGCCCCGGTGGTATCCATGGTCCGAGCCGAGAGGCCGTATTGGACTAACGGCCTGTTCAGAACCTGCAAGCCAACAAATTTAAATAGCCATGGCAGGGATGCGGCTCCCCTGAGACAGGGTGAGTAACCAATTGTGGGCAACCCTTCAAAAGGACCCAAGGTTCGTTGAGCATGTCAAAGACCACCGGATACCAAGGCTGTGTGGGCCAGTCGGGTATAATAAGGATGCCCTTGGCAGCATCTGCCTGAATCTTTCCCAATACCCGACTGATGAGGCAAAATGGGGGGAAGGCATAGAAAAACCACTTCCCCCAGTCCAGCGAGAATGCATCTAGCGCTATTGCCCCAGGATCTGGTTCCCATGAAACGTAGGTTGGTACCTGATGGTTCCACCGTGACGCAAAGAGGTCAATGTCCGGTTTACCAAATTTGGCTGTGACTTTAGAAAAGATCTCAGGATGCAACATCCATTCAATGTTGTCATTAAATTTGCGTGACCTGGTGTCCGCCACAGTATTAAGCTCACCTGGCAAATAGGTAGCTGAAATCCAAATGTCTCTTTGAACACACCAGAGCCAAATTGAGTTTGCCAATTTGTCACACGAAACAGGCCTGGTACCACCCATATGGTTTAAATATGCTACTGCTGTGGTGTTGTCTATTTGGAGACGGACATGTGCTCCAACAAGCTTAGAACAATACGCACGAAGTCCGTGGAATGCTGCCAGCAACTCCAAATAGTTAATCCCTTGAGTTAACAACATCGTTGATTCAAGGGTGTCCCATCTGCCACCACAACTAGAGCAATTATTCGTGGATCCCCAACCATTGGAGCTTGCATCAGTTTGCAAATATACCACCGGATTAGCCTCCCTAATAGGCTTGAATGAGTTGCTAATGTGACACACCCACCATTGCAACTCATTTATCGCTTCGGGCGGCAGCTGCATGGACCGATCATAATAACCAGCGTTCTGTTTTAACGCAGCAATTTTAGCTCTTTGCAAATTCTGATAATGCAAAGGTCCATATCGCGCTGCCGAAAATAAAGCTACCAGCTTCCCAATTATTGTAGCTAAGTGCCGAATCGATGGTATATTGGTGCGGATTAAATCTTGACACACCTGGGTAACCTCCTCAATCTTGTTAATTGGAATGGTAACCCTCATGCTTATAGAGTTCACCGTGAACCCTAGGTAATTAATTACCTGGGCAGGGCAGAACTTCGATTTCTCTGGATGGACAATGAATCCTAATTGTTGAAATATATTGACAGCAGCTGCAACACCCTGTTCAGCCAATTCCAGGGTGTGGCCCACAATTAAGACATCATCTAAATAGGCCATACTATATGGTGTCGTTGTCTCAAATAAGCCATAATTGGCTTCACTAATTTAGTGAACAATCTAGGGCTGTGGTGAGCTCATTAGGCAAAGCCTTGTACTGCCAGAGTTGCCCCATCCAGATGAATTTTTAAAACCTTCTGTCACATTTCTGGACGGATACGGAATAATATGCGTCTTTTAAACCGATGCATGCCATAAAACAACCATGAGAAATCAATGATTTGGTTGTTTCATCGTATCCATTTTAAAATGAGAATATGTTACAAAAGTATTCAAACGGGTTAGATCAATAATGACACGACAACTTCCATCCTTCTTAGGTCTGGTGAATATGTTCGAAACAAATTCAACTGGCTCATGCACCACTCTCTTAATCACTCCTTTGCTCAAGACTTAACAATTCCTTATAGCCGGCTGCCTGTTCTGCAGCAGATAATTTTAAATGTTCGAGCGGGCATGTGCTGGGATGGAGGAATGTCGCCATTAATAAACTCAATTTTATGCCCCTGAATATTCTGCAACACATACTCGTCACCAGTGAAATTACCTCATGCACCCAAAAAACCACCGAAGGTGACCACCAACATGTGAAGTTAAACAGAGAGAAAAGAGAGAACCAGACCCCCTCACCTCCGTGGTTACCGGCGGTCCTTGACACGCGTGTGTGGACGTGGAGGTGCTGGGTTGGCTTGAGGGCGCTGCGTCTTCGTTTTCCACCAGGGTCTCTGCCGACCCTGTCCTAAAAAAGACCCCTGGTGCTGGGTCTGATGTTGCTGTCGTTGTGGAGCTTGAGGGTGGGTCCTCGTCGAGGTACTGGCAGACCCTCGTGATCGAATGTATGGAGACTTTGAGCCTGACGGTGTGGGGGCACTCTGAGGGCGCATGATCCCCACCGTTTTGGCTTGCTCGTCAAGCTCTTTGACTCTCTTCGAGAGGTCCTTCCCAAAGAGCTGACGGGGCGGGGGTGGCGGCGGTGGTTTGCACACTCCTGCAAACTTTGGATTGAGCGCTGGGCGGATGCTGGTTTTGCGAAACCCGTTAATTTCGTGCTGGGTCGCGCACAGGAGGGCCAGGGCATCTCCCTGGTCCAAATTCAATTCGTCCCCGTCCACCGACCGCACAAAGGCGGTAATACCGGCCGTGAGGAGCTTCAGGATCCGCTGCAGTTTTACCTCCTGTTGACGGATAGCCGCACTGATGTTGCCCCATATCGGCGTATTGACCACAGGCACGTTGAGGGAGTTGCAATTGGATGGAGCCTTGTGACGGCTCATTGCCTGGATGAGGACTTCTTCCTGCTGCTCCAGGCTGATAGTAGATGTTTGTGAAGACGCCCTGTGCCTGTTGCTGCCCTGCTGTTGTTGACGTTGAAGCAGGAGCTCCAGCAGCCGCTCCATACGGTCAATACGCCCTTCACCCTGAACACTCAGGTGGTCGGAGTCCTCCGGCTCTGAAAAGAAAACCGGGCTCCTGTCATCGGCCCGCACCTCGTCGAGGCCCTGCCGGTGCCGGTAGTTGTCGCTAACAGCCGCCGAGGCGAACTGCGCGATTCCTGCGCGGGCGTGTTCAACCGCCTCCGTTTAGCGGGAGCTGAAGCCGCTGCCACTAAGGGCACTTGCGGCGAGGTGTCGGCACCAGCCGAAGCATGGCTGCCTGGGGCCCGCGCAGTCTTGCCGGCTGCCCACATCGTGGACGTTGCCGACGCATGGTCTTGCCCACCCATCCATGGGGGGCTCGGCGACCGTGACGAGACCCGACTCGACCGACCCGTCCCGGCGTCGAGAGTCGGGGCGTGCCGGCTGGACCTCACAGCCGCCCCGGGTCTTTCCCTGGAACCTGACCGCTCCTCCGTGTCAGGCAATGCCTTAGCCCTGGTAGGGTTAGGCTTCTGGGCTCCTGCCCTTCCCCTTCTCGGAGTGGAACAGGCCGTGCAGCCGCACGCACCCAGCTCGAGGTCGCCAGCGAGCCCGCTGACGACCTGACTGCCATGGCAGGGTCCCCCTGCTCTGGCGGCACACCACACTCCTCCTCGTCGAACTCCTCCGAGCTGTGGTGTGCTGGCGGATCTGGACCTGTAAACACAGGGCTTACCCACATCTCCGCCTGAGTCCCGGCCTGCGATGCAGGTACTGCCGATGGTAAAGGCCCCGGAACTGTTGACCGGCGAACTCGTCCTGACGTCCTCCGGCCCTTGGAACTCCCATCCATGTCCTTGCTGCAAGACAAAACCAACAACAAGGACCACCAACTAAAGGTAGAATACTTACCTCCGTGGCCCCTTCTGAAGGGCTGGCGAGGAGCGCGCTCCACCGCCAGCCGTCGCAGCAACGCGGTACGACGATATGTCGAGCATGCGCGCCGGCGGGCTCTTCACGAAGTCACTCACGTGACTCCGAAATGAAATTCCAGACTCACCACTCTCTGTGAGAAAAAGTGTTTCCTCGTCTCCGTTCTAAATGGCTTCCTCCTTATTCTTAAACTGTGGCTCCTGGTTCTGGACTCCCCCAACATCGGGAACATGGTTCCTGCCTCTTGCGTGTCCTAACCCTTAACAACCTTATATGTTTCAATGAGATTCCCTCTCATCCTTCTAAACTCCAGAGTGTTCAAGCCCAGCTGCTCCATTTTCTCAGCATAGGACAGTCCCGCCATCTCGGGAATTAACCTTGTAAACCTACGCTGCACTCCCTCAATAGCAAGAATGTCCTTCCTCAAATTAGGGAACCAAAACTGCACACAATACTCCAGGTGTGGTCTCACTAGGGCTCTTCCCGTCTCTCGGGCGTGCACGCTGACACTAACTCATGCCGATTCACACTTATATCACTGAACAAACTCAGGGACCTAAAATATTCTTTTAAAAAAGTCATATTTTTATCATCTGGTTTCTTGATTCACACCCAAAAGTACCAGTGGCCTTCAAGATGCACGGTAGTGTATGTGTTGTGGTAGTCAAAA
This sequence comes from Raja brachyura, assembly GCA_963514005.1. The sequence goes on along the minus strand of OY740825.1, from coordinate 1,376,983 downwards.
TATAATTGTTACAGTTGGTGTAAATATCTATGGAACCAAATATTATTTTGTTAAGTCAACGGAAAGTTGCAATCACATGGGGTTTTATTTTATATTTAGGCAAGTCGAAAACCGGCAAAGAAAAATTAAAAATGATCCCCATCCTCCCGTCTCCCCCGGCCAGTGATGTGACGGACACGGGGGTCTGGACCAATCGCTGACAAGTCCCACCCCCTGGCGACGTCATGTCCGTTATTTTGCTTTTTGGCGATGTATTCATTCGGTGAGTTGGCTTTTAGACGTCCCGCTCTTTCGGTTATTTGGCTTTTCGGCGATCCGCCCTTTTGGTGAATTGGCTTTTTGTCGCCGTTTACGTTCGGTTAGTTGGCTTTTAGGCGTCTCGCCCTTTCGGTTATTTGGCTTTTAGGCGTCTCGCCCTTTCGGTTATTTGGCTTTTAGGCGTCTCGCACTTTCGGTTATTTGGCTTTTCGACCCTGTGTCCTTTCGGCTATTTGGCTTTTCGGCATAGTTTCCTGTCGGTTATTTGGCTTTTCGGCTTTGTTTCCGTTCGGTTATTTGGCTTTTCGGCGTCGTTTCTGTTCGGTTATTTGGCTTCCACTTCGTCGCTTCGGCATCTCATCCTTCGATGCCACGTGCGCACATGGAGTGAGAGTGAATGGGTGACTGAGAGTGAGAGAGTGACTGAGAGTGAGTGTGACTTGAGTGTGAGTGAGTGGGTGAGTGTGGGTGATTGAAGTGTCAGTGAGTGAGAGTGTGTGAGTGATTGAGAGTGAGTGAAGAGTGGGTGAGTGAAGTGAGAGTGTGTGAGAGAGTGTGTGAGAATTGTGCAGAACACACCAACATTGTCCCTGATTAAAGGACAGAAAAGCTATAAAAGTTACCTTCCAGATAGTTGGGACCGCTGAGCATCTGCTACGGCTCCACTGGTCCCTCCATGCAACAGATCACATTTACAAATGTACACACAAAATAGCAGTTCTCTATAAAGCTGACCAGAATTTGGAGACATGGGCAATATCATTGGTGACCAACACCCCCTTTCAGCTGTCCTTTGTTGAAGGTGGGTCTAGTTCTGTATATCCAAGAGGAGATTAAATCATTAGGCAGGGTGGGTGGGAGGGGGAAATAGACAGGAAACATCTGCCTAGGAGTTCAAAAATGCCAACCCAAACACTTTCCAAAAGCGTTTATCATCTGGCCACTGACTGGAGTGAGGGTGGTTCACCAGCTTGAATGTGGCCCTGCAGGAAACAAAGCCAAACAACCACATTTAGTCAACGAGTTGGCCGATACGTTTCCTAGCTGACTGCAGTTCTTCTTCCTCAGGATGAAGTCAAAGTTCGTAGAGGGGCCTACCGCATAATAGATGTTGCTGCCGTCTGGAATGACCAACTGTGGGGGCAGAAGAGAAAAAAACAATGAGTACATTTCCAAACGTAGACTGGGCGACCGTTTCGCTGAACACTAGGACTACGAGGCCTACCTGATCACCCATCTGATAAACATTTCAATGGTCCTCTGTTATCACATGTACCGAGGCACAGTGAGATTTGATTTACCACACAGTCATACCAAAAAAGCACTAAGATACAAAACTACTTAAAGATTGAACATAAACAGCCACCGCAACAGCATGTGAGAATCCCCAGGGCACACAGCATAAGCGGAGATCCACAGCCATCAGTTCAATGTCTGGGCCACTCACACGCTCCTTCACTGTGATGTGACCAGAGTTGTACGGACCACTATCACTTTCTCTGCAGTCCCTGCCAGTCGAACAGTCAGAAAGCCATTCACACTCGCACTAGACTCAGGGATGTTCTCATGGAGCCATGACTCCGTAAACACCAAGATCACTGCACACACGGCACTTCCTCCGAGTCCTCACCAGTGCAGGAAGCACACCCATCTTGTTTTTGTCAGCGACCTCAGCATCAAGGAACCTATGTTTTATTCCTCACATCTGTCTTCTGAGAGGATCTGGACAAGCTGATATTCCTTCCAATCTCCTTCCAGGTTGTGCTTTGACATGGCTCTCTGGATAACGACCGGGCACCTGTTTTGGTTGGTCACCTGCAGAGGAAGGGAAAAAGTATTTACTTCAAACGCTAGATGTATTGAGACAAGACAAGAGAGACAAGAGACATTTATTTGTCACATGTACCAAGTGGTACAGTGAAATGTGTGGTCACCATACAACCATACGAATAAAAAAGAGCACAGAACACGATAGTCTTTAACAGATATCCCCGCAGAGCAGAATTAAAGTTTCCCACTGTGAGGGAAGGTACCAAAGTTCAGTCATCCTCCTCTGTCGTCCTCTGTTGTTCGTCCGTGGTCGGACAGCTCCTGAACCCCTCGCTGTCGCTGCTACAGGCGGCCCGATGTTCATGCCCTCTCGCCGGGATGCTGAAACTCCGACGTCGGAATGGGAGAACAACCTCAGCGGCTTAGACATCCGAATCGACCACATCCTACCGGAGTCCGCGGCTCCCGAAGTCCACAGGCCACTCTGGGCGGTGATTCACCCTGGCGGCCCTCGGCAAAAGGTACCAGGACTCCGCGATGTTGAAGTCAGCGCGGCCCGCACTGGAAGCTCCGCTATGTTGAAGCAGCAAGCCCAACACTCCGGAGCTTCAAACAGCGATCCAGGTAAGGCATTGCCCGCTCCGTGGTGTATCCAGTGCTGCACCTCCGCTGTAGCTCTGGTCCGGTCCCCGGTAGGAAAGGCGGTGCTAATGCAGTTGGTAGGCTGCGAGGATGAATAGTCGCATCCTCGCCGGAAAGTGACTGCAAAACGGTTTCCCCTTACCCTAGAGATTAGAGATACAGAATGGAAACAGGCCCATCGGACCAACGAGTTCACACCAACCATTGAATATCCTTTCACACCAGCTCAATGCTATCCCACTTTCTGTTATCAGGCAACTGAACCATTCCACCAACAACTAGAGTGCGGCCTTGAGCTACTCTCGTGCTCATTGGAAATGCTCAGACTAACTTAAATTAGATTTTAGTGAACTTTATCTTATACTAAATGTTATTCACGTCATTCTCTTTATCATATTTCTGTAACCTGTGGATGGCTCGATTTTAATCATGTATTGTCTTTCTGTTGTCTGGTAGCACGCAACAAAAGCTTTTTTACTGTGCACATGACAATAAATTAAACTAAGCTTCCTACAGAGTAGAAGCAATTTACAGATACCAATTAACCTACAAGACTTCTGGCTTCCAGCTTTCTTTCGTCCCGCCCTTCAATCAGTTTGAAGAAGGGTCCTGAACCTATGCGTGTTCTCCTGGGATACTGCCTGTCCTGCTGAGTTATTGCCACATTTTGTGTCTTCTCTAACGCGCAAACCCGCACTCCTTTCAAGGAAATGTAGGGAGTCACGGTGGCGCACCGGCAGTGTTGCTGCCGTAAAGCACCAAAGACCTGGGTTCGATCCTGGCTGCTGCCATGTTCATAAGGAATAGGAGTAGAATTAGTCCATTCAGTCATGGCTAATCTATCTCTCCCTCCTAACCCCATTCTCCTGCCCTCTCCCCATAACCTCTGACACGCGTCAGAATCAAGAATCTATCTATGTATTAAAAATATCCACTGACTTGGCCTCTACAGTCTTCTGTGACAATAGATATTAACGTGGACTGTACTACAAAGAAGCTAATCGGGTGGAGTTGAAATCTTTGTATAGTTTACTTGGTCTCCAACAGATGCGGATAAGGTTGCTAACAATTGGGCGGTACAAAATGCCGCCTTACAGAGCCTGAGACCCGGTTCGATCCTGACTATGGGTACTGTCTGCACGGAGTTTGTACGTTCTCCCCGTGACTGCGTGGGTTTTCTCTGGGTTCCCGTTTCCTCCCGCACTCCAAAGATGTGCAAGGTTGCACGTTGATTGGCTTCTGTAAATTGTACATTGTCCCTATTGTATGGGATAGTGCTAGTGTGATTGGTGGTCTGTGTGGATTCGGTGGGCCAAAGGGCCTCTTTCCAACACTGTAAGTCTAAAATAGTTACAACATCCACTGCAGTAGGCAAAGGTCTCGTTAATTTTAAATTATTGACATTTAGATTGATTTTTCCAAAGCTTTTACACCCTGTTTGGCAAAGGATCATGTTTTGAACAAATAATCAACCCTAATTAACATTAGGATCTACATTCTCTCCTCCCATTTCAAACAACAGGGAGTATAAGACAATGAAAGATAAGAGTGTCCCCAATGACATTCCAGGAGTCATATACAGAGCACCTTTCAAACCATTATACCCTTAGCACCATACACCACGGAAACAGGACTTTGAACCCAACTTGCCCAAACCGGCCAAGATGCCCCTTTTCTACGCCAGTCCTACCTGCCCATATTTGGCCCATATCCCTCGAAACCTTTACTACCCATGTACCTGTTCAGTTGACTTTTAAATATAGTATAGTTCCTGCCACATCTACCTCCTCTGGCAGCTCGCTCCCAAAATCAAACACCCTTCAGATTCCTATTAAATCTTGCCCCTCTCACATTAAACCCATGTCCTCTGGTTCTTGATTCCCCTCCCCTGAGTAAAAGACCCTCTGCATTCACTCTTTCTATTCCCCTCATGATCTTATACACCTCTGTATGATCACCTCTCAGCCTTCTGTACCACTGCACCCACTGTGTGAAAAAGCTGCCCCTCAGGTCCCTATTAAATCTTTCCCCTCTCACATTGAAGTGGGTGTATGGAACGAGCTGCCAGAGGATGAAGTTGAGGCAGGGACTATTGCAACGTTTAAGAAGCAATTGGACAGGTACATGGATAGCGCAAGTTTGAAGGGATATGGGCCAAATGTAGGCAGGTGGGACATGTTGGCCGGTGTGGGCAAGATGGGCTGAAGGGCCACACTGTATCACTCTATGTACTCTGGCTCTTGCCCCTTTCGAGAGAAAGCAGAATCTCATTAAAGTTTGGGTCTGTTGTGGACATTGAGATAAACACCACGAAAACAAGCTCCTGTGTTTTCAACTTTTCACTTTTCCAACTTTTATATTCAGAAGTCACAAATATATTGCAGCAATGGTAGAGTTGCTGCCATACAGTGCTGGAGACCTGGGTTCCATCTGACTGGGTGCTGTCTGTGGGGAGTTTGTACGTTCTCCCTATGACCGCGAGGGATTTTCTTCAGGTGCTCATACATTCACAGAAGCAGAGCTAGGCCATTCGGCCAATCGAGCTTAATCCGCCATTCAAGCATGGCCAATCTTTCTCTCCGTCCTAACCCCATTCTCCTGCCTTCTCCCCATAACCGATGACTTACCGTTCTCCGGTTTCATCTGACACTTCAAAGATATATGGGATTGTAAGTTAATCGGCTTCAGTAAATTGTCCCTAGCGTGCAAGAACTAGTGCATCCTACCCAATCGGCCGAAATGTTGCCTATTTCCTTTGCTCCATAGATACTGCCGCACCCGCTGAGTTTCTCCAGCATTTTTGTCTACCTTCGATTTTCCAGCATCTGCAGTTCCTGCTTGAACATCCTATCCAATCATTGGTCGGCAAGGAATCAGTGGGCCCAAGGGCCTGTTTCCATGCTGTGTCTCTGGTATAAAGTAGTTTCTGAGCCGTGGAAGAATGCCATGCACGTACCACAATGCTTTTGTAGACATTCCCATTGCCGTTCTCGAGACTGATGCGGATGATGCAATGTTCCTTGTTCTGTTTGTTGTACTCAGGAAGTGGTGCCGTGGAACTGCAGGAAGTCCCCGAGATGGTGCGCTTGTGGTCCTTGGGATTGTGGACGCAGGAAGACAAGCATAAAATGGTGCCGATCAATGACGAGACTCCCGAACAGGCCGTGTGCATTGAGTTGTTGGTGAGCAAGATGATAATGATTCATTTCGGCTGGAAAACAAAAGAGGAAGGATAGGAATTTGGATATTTCCAATCCAACTTTCCAGTTCTTTCATCAAGCCAGGCTGCTCCTATCCTCTATATAGGATGAGTGTTGATCTTATAAACGTGCATAAAATCATGAGATTAATTGCTGCCTCACAGATCCAGAGACCAAGGTTCGATCCTGACCTTAGGAGCTGTCCATGGGCAGTTTGCACATTCGCCCTGTGGGTTTCCTCCGGTTTCAAGAGTCAAAAATGTTTTATTGTCATATCCCAAAGATGTGCAGGGTTATTGGTTATTTAGGTTCCGTATATTGTCCTAAGTGTGTAGCATAGAACTAATGAATGGGGTGATCGCTGGTCGGCATGGATTCAGCGGGCCGAAGGGACTGTTTCTCTAAGGTAAACTAAAACAAATATTGGTGTGATGCACTTGCAACATGCAAAGCTTCACTTGTACTGTATTGCTTCTGCATAACACAACGACTGCTTAAAAAGCAGCCAAGTCTCAGATACAGCGCGGAAACAAGCTCTTCGCCCACTGAGTCCACACCGACCAGCGATCCCCACACAGTATCCTACACACCATGGCCATTTACAACTTGCAGAAGCCAATTTTACTTCGGAGTCACGTGAGTGACTACGTGAAGAAGTCCTGCCAGAGCCCCTGCGGGTCATTACATCCGACGCGCTTGGCGCACCGATAGGCTGGAGAGCACAGTTACACCAGCGGTAAGTAAAACACCCGCAGGTAAGTGTTTTTAAACTTGCTGCGGTTTACTAGGTCCTGTAAGGCTGGTTACAGGAGTCAGCAGGGACACTTTCCTAAAGGGAAATTTTTTTATATAATGAAAATAAGTCGAGTATGTCGCCCATAAAGTAAAACCTATCTGCGGCCAGTCGGCATGGGAAGGTGGAAAGGGGTCGGAGAGAAGCTGCTACACCGCCTGCTTGTGCTGCAAGGATGGGAAGAAGTAGCCGGCTTGCCCCGACTGCAAGCCGATCGAGCAAGGGTTCACCGTCCACTGTACAGATCCCCTCAGCAACGGGTGAGAGATATCATCGCTAGCCATCTGCTCCACCCCGCATCCGCAACCACTGAGCATTATTTCTATGCTCACCAAGGAATCTTATTTCACTTAGACTGCTGTAAAAATGTAAGAAAATTATACACATTCTATGCAGAATTATTTCCAAACTCCCGAGCTATAACTGGGAGCCTGGTTCAGAAAACTGGAGGGAGCAATTGAGAGTGTTGTGCAGTTGGTGCAAGGAGCCCAGTCCAGATGTTGAAAGGCGAAGTCTCATGAAATATTTGCTCGGGGACGTGACCGACCACCGGCGAAGTTTGCCTGTCGTCCCGCCAATTAACACATTGTCACTTGACAGGTCCAGCATCCAGTAATTACCCATGCCAGGGTCATCGTAATGTCGAGGCACTTTGACGAAACAACTTATTAAGGCTGCGGTTGTGGCGGTTGGAGTTCTGCCAGCCCTGCTTGTTCTCAATAGGGGAGAGGTCAGTATAGCAAAAGAGCTGTACACATATGAAGGATAATATGCCTATGAGTCTGCATGTGGACCCATAACAGCAGCACCATGTTTAGGGCTGCATGTTACCTGCCGTGAGCATGCGCCGGGAGAAGCCAGGGCAGTATGAATCTGTCCCTTAAGTTTGGTGTCACTGCTTATGTGCCTACATCAAAGCACATGAGATATGCTCCAGGTGTGCTGGATGTGGCCAGAAATTTGCCATACTGGCGGGAACTGGTGAAGCCATGGATAACAATCTGGCCAGCAATTTAATTATATGGCCTCTCACCAGCTCCCGGACTCCATAATGGAGGAAACTTCGCAAGACATATCAAACACCTGTTAACTGTGCATCGCTCTAAAGGAGCGCACCATGGGGGCGCATGAGTTAAGGCTGCAGAAAGTCCTAAAAACTGGTTGGAGCAGGAATAATGGTGTTTGGGCAAATGGTACAAGGGCACCACTATCAAAATACAGCAGGATATGGACCCTGCTGTGTAATGCCCATTTTTAGAATTAATTATTTACGAATAACCATCCAGCCTACGCTCAACCCACGGTTCACAGCCTTGCGCAGATCCTCTAATATCCAGGGAAAGACCTGGACGATGAGGCAAAAACAATCGGCCTCATCAAAACTCATCCTGAAACCAGGATGCCACCTCAAAAACCATACCCTTTCAGAACAGGAAGGGGTAATTGAAAGTCCAGGATATATCCTCTAGAGATCAGTCACCGGTCGGGGATAGGTAGCAATTGTTCTATGATACATGGTGCTGCATAACATCATATCTATTCATACTGGACTGTATCCGGGGGTCTCAAATGGGGTTTATCTCGGAAGTACATCCACCTGTACAAAATACACCTTGTCGGGTATTGGGTTTCAGTACCAGAAACTCTACAGGTGAATGATGAAATTGTTATATTATTCCAAAAAAGGGGTAATTGAAAGGACGGCATATCAGCCTCAACAATTCGTGTCCAATATTCCCCAGGCAAAAGAACGATGGTGGGTGTCGAGTCATTCTGGACTTAACCAGACTTAACTCTTAGGTCCAGTATAAACTTTTTTTTAATGGAAATTTTCAGCACTGCTAAGCAACTGATATCAAAAGGGTGTTATATGGCAACCATAGATCTGAAAGATGCATAATATTCAGCTACCAAACACCTGTTGAGAGGTTAGGTTCCTCACCCATCTAATTAAATCCAAATTAGTACCATCTAGAATGATTGGCCATTTGGGGTTCATCATTGATTTAACTAACATGTCAGTACTTTGCCTACGGCCAAAACTGTAACTAATGTCTCACGATGTACTAGAGACATTCTGACTCAATAACCTTCAGTTTACAAACTGATGTGAGCACTTCGGGTTGGAGAGCCACTGTTACCGAGTCTAGCTGTGGTGGCAGATGGAATGTGAAAGAGGCTTTAATCCTGCAGAGGCATGTGATAAACTACGTAGAATTGCTGGGTGCATTCTATGGCCTAAAGCATTCTGCTCACCAATGCATGATTTGCACATGCAGCTTCAGATTGACAATACCACAGCTGTTTCATATCAATCACATGGGTGGAATTAGGTCATTATTCTGTGACAATCTGGCTAACCACATCTGGCACCGGTGCATTACAAGAAACATCTTGAGTCTCAACTATCTTGGGTCTCAACTATCTACCTACCAGGTAGAGATAACGTGAAAGCGGCAGACACCAGGTCACGTAAATTCAGTGACAACACAGAATGGATGCTGAAAGCAAAAGTTTCAAAATGATTGTCAGCCGGTATGGATTGCCAGACAGATCTGTTGCATCCGGGTTAAATCACCAGTTACCTAACTACGTCTCATGGGAACCAGATCCAGGTGTAGTAGCAGAGGATGCATTCTTGCTACATTGGGGACGTACGTTCTTACGCTTTTTCCCCATTCTGCCTCATTTGTCAATGTCTAACCAAAATAGAGCACGACTACGCTTAGGCGTTTGGTAGTTCCTAACTGGTCCACACAGCCATGGTTCCCATTGGTTCTTGGACTGATGACACAGCCATTCATGACTATCCCCAATTACAGCATTTTGTTGGTTCACCCTTGGACAGGAGGAGAGTTCCCCTTTACATGATCGTATTAATCTGTTGATTTGTATCTTCTGACCAGACTGTTCCAGGGACTCGGACTATCGAGTAGGACCATCGATGTGATTATGGTGGCCTGGACAGATAGTACTAAAAAACAAATGTATCTCATATGGGAAATGGGAGATGTTCTGTTTACAGTCAAATATATCTCATCATGTTGCAGGCATACCGGATGTATTGGAGTTCTTTGCTACATTGCATTTTTGACGAGCAGTTAACCTATAGTGCCATTTATAGTGCTCGAAGTGCTTTGTCCTCCTATTTAGGGCAAGGGTCCGGACAACACTCTGTCGGATCTCATCTATTGGTGGTCCGATTCATAAGAGGTATTTTAACAAAACCCTTCCAGACCTAGATATTCGGAAATCTGGGATGTGAGCATACTTCGCACACTGCTTTGGCAATGGGCTCCAATTACATCTCTGCCTTTCCAGAGGTTAACACTCAAAGTGGTCATGTTCATGATGCTAGTGGCAGCGCAGTGGGTCCAGATATTGCAAAAGTTAATACTGGACCACATGCATTCTTCTGTAGATGATATTACGTTTTATGCATATGATCTAATCAAACAGAGCAGGCCAGGGATGGCTGGAACCAAAATAAGCTTAAAATATACCCATTGACCTAAGACTATGTGTAGTTACGCACCTGAGCCAATATATCAAAGTCATCAAGAGTCTCAGAGGCTCTGAAACAGCGATGCTCATCAGCAACATAAAACCTCATACAAAGGTGTCAGCACAAACTATTTCTAGATGGCTGAAACAGGTTTGCATTATGCTGGAGTAGACACTGGGGTGGATGATTGCAACCTTTACGTGGTCCGCCCTGTTTCGACTAATGCAATCAACTCGACGTGCACAAATGTAAGCTCAAATAGAACAAGTTGTCCAACAACTTTAGGCTGTGCCACAAGAAAGAAGAAGAAAAGACACTGATGTGTTTAAATCACTCCACCAGGGTGGCGTCAACGTACGCAGCAAAGGCGCAAAACGTGCCTTTAGACCAAATCCTCACCACAGGATGGTCCAGTGAAGGAACCTTTTTCACGATTTATGATAAACCAGTCCTCGCAATGCAAGGATTTGGGCATGCTGTTTTGAGTTCTGCTTGAGTTCTCCTTTATAACCATATAACAATTACAGCACGGAAACAGGCCTTCTTGGCCCTTCCAGTCCGTGCCGACCATTTATTTTCCCCTAGTCCCATCTACCTGCACTCAGACCATACCCCTTCATTCCCATCCTGTCCATATACCTATCCTTTGTAATTTCCCCTGCAAAAGAGGGGTTATTACTGTTCTTTTATTGTTTAAGACGTTCATTGGATAATTTAAACAATGTTCAATACATTATACAATACATCCTGTGTCAACCGAAGCAGTGTGTTGTATGGAACTGTATCTACGGCATGAAATCACAGAGCTTTGAAATCTTCACGTAGTCACTCACGTGACTCCGAAGCAAAATAGTAAGATTAAATGAGAATTTATCAGTTTGAAGTTCGATCTTTATTTTATGAGGAGTTACGTTGCCCTCCACTCCCGACCCTCATAATCGCAAAGATCATCTGGTAGTTCTCGTCTTCTGAGTCTTACTATATCACTTCGACTGTAGTTGCTGTGATTTCACGCCGCTTCTTTGAAATATGATGCGCAGGCACTCTGGCGGGGCTTCTTCACATAATCCCTCATCGTAACTCCTCAGAAAATAAAGATCAAACTTCAAACTGGTGAGTTCTCATTTAATCTTACTATTAACCTACAAACCTGCACGTCTTTGGAATGTGGGAGGAAGCCGGAGCACCCAGGGAAAACCCACGTGGTCACAGGGAGAACGTAAACTCTGTTGTGGGAGTTTACGGTCTGGAATAAGTCACGATAAGAATAGTGCTGGAATAAGTCAGCTCATTCCATAGATCTCAGCTTCACTATATCCTTCCTCGGGATCCACACGCTCAATTAAAGCTCCTCCACTTACGTGATCTCCACTAAGGATCACAAACCTGCCTTTCTCCAGACCAGGCCCCCCAGCGACTGCAGCACTTTGGCTGGACAACTGAGTGGGTGAGTGAGAGTGTGGGTGAGTGAGGGTGAAGTGAGTGGGTGAGTGAGAGTGAGAGTGTGGGTGAGTGAGAATGAATGAGTGAACTGATTGAGTGGGTGTGGGTGAGTGTGAAAGTCAGTGTGAGGGAGAGTGTTTGGGTGAATGAGTGAGAAAGTGAGTGGGTGTGTGAGAGCGAGTGAATGAGTGGGTGAGGGAGTGGGTGAGTGTGTGTGGGTGAGTGAGAATGAGTTAGAGTGGGTGAGTGCAAGTGAGTGAGTGGATGTAGAGTTAGCGAGTATGTGAGCAAAGAGTGAGTGGTGAGAGTGCGTGGGTGAGTGAGTGAAGAGTAACAGTGAGTGGGTGAGAGAGTGGGTGTGAATGTGAGTGGGTGAGTGAGTGTGACAGTGAGTGAGTGAAGAGTGAGTGAGAGGGTGAGTGAGCGAGTGGATAAGGATGAGAGTGAAGAATGAGTGAGAGTGAGTAGGTGAGTGAGAGCGAGTGAAGCTGCGGGGCCTGACGGCCTGAGTGCAGAATTTTATAAAAAATTTCAAGATCTGATCTCTCCAAGACTACATACAGTGTATAGACATGCATATGAACAAGGAAAATTACCAGACTCTTTAAATGAATCCACAATTACACTTATACCTAAGGTAGATAAAGATCTGGAAGATCCTGGTTCATATAGAGCGATTGCCCTTCTAAATACAGACCAAAAAATATTAGCTAAAGTTTTATCTAGGAGACTAAGTTTGGTGATCTCTAAATTAATACATTATGATCAAACAGGTTTTATTCCAAAACGCTATTCGTCTCATAATTTAAGACCCCTGTTTAATATTATATATTCTAAAAGAATACGAGATACGGAATTAGCAGTCATATTGTTAGACGCAGAAAAAGCATTTGACCAGGTAGAATGGTTATATCTATTTAATATAATGGAAAAGTTTCAATTGGGGGATCAATTTTGTAAATGGGTAAGAATCCTATACTCAGATCCTACTGCAAGAATTCTAACTAATCAAATACTATCAGTTAAATTTAAACTCTTTAGGGGATGTAGACAAGGATGTCCGTTATCGCCTTTATTATTTGCCTTGGCGATAGAGCCTTTGGCAGAAAGAATTAGGTCAGAACCTGAAATATACGGTTATAATACTGACAGAACAACTAATAAAATATCCTTATATGCAGATGATGTTTTGATTTACATCACAAAACCTGAAATTAGTATTCCAATGTTGTTTGATGTTATAAATAAATTTAGTACATTTTCTGGATATAGGATTAATTGGAATAAAAGTGATATTATGCCAATAACTAATATAAATTTAAACATATTACAACAATATCCATTATCAATAGTTACTGACAAAATTAAATATTTAGGAATTAATGTATCTAAATCTCATAACTCATTAATTAGATCGAATTATCCTCAATTATTAGATAAACTTAAAAAAAATATTTTATATTGGAAAACACTGCCTATATCTTTGATTGGTAGAATAAATGCTATAAAGATGGTTTTTCTACCACAATTATTATATCTGTTTCAAGCTATCCCTTTTTTCCTTCCGAAAACCTTTTTTAAAAAAATTGATAATATTGTTAATAGTTTTATCTGGGATTATAAAAATCATAGAATAAGTAAAAAACATTTATGTAAGTCAAAGATAAATGGAGGATTAGCACTTCCAAATTTTTTATACTACTTCTGGGCAGTACAGATTAAGAATATGAATTTTTGGTGGGTAAATACGGACCTGGAACCAACGTGGCTAAAGATAGAAAAGGAAGATTGTTTGCCTTTCAACGTAGATTCAATTATTTTTGCCCCAAAGGAAGTTCAAAAAAAAACTTATAGGGACAATCCAATCATTTATAATAATAGACGTATTTGGAAACAAATAGTCAAGACTTTACATTTAGACAACCTTTCATTTAGATTACCAATTATGAATAACCCATTATTTAAGCCCTCCACATTGGATGGAGGGTTCAGACATTGGGATAATTTAGGAATTACAAGGGTAGAGCACCTTTATAGAAATGGAAAATTTCTTTCATTTCAGGAATTACAAGATATCTACGGATTGTCTTCACAGCATTTGTTTAGGTATTTCCAAATTAGAGATTATATTAAATCTAATACACAGGATTTTAAAAATAAGGAACCAGGATTATTAGATGAATCGTTTAACTGGCATCCAACCACAGAAAAATTAATAGCTTATATATATAACATCATTATGGATAAGGAGAATCCAATAACTGAAACATATCGTCAAGCATGGGAAAATGAAATTGGATCACCTATAACCAAAGAAAATTGGGGAGAAAGTCTACAACGAATACACCGGTGCTCGTTAAATGCTAGACATATATTAATACAATTTAAAGTATTATATAGATTACATTATTCAAAAGCCAAATTAAATAGTATATTTCCTAATCTCTCCTCTATTTGTGATAAATGTAAGAATTTAGAAGCAAATTTAACACACAGTTTTGTTACATGTCCTAAATTGAATTATTATTGGACAGAAATTTTTAAAGTAATTTCTGAAGTTCTTAAGGTTAAATTAGAACCCGACCCAAAGCTAATAATACTGGGAATTCCAGAGGCTAATTTGATATTTACACCAGACCAAAGAAATTTCCTTGATTATTGTTTGATATTAGGGAAAAAAATAATATTGAAATTTTGGAAGGGAACATTATCCCCAACAATTAAAATGTGGGCATCAGAGATGTTGGAGACGTTGCAGTTGGAAAGAATCAGATTTGTCCTTTTGGACGAGTATAATTCTTTTCAACAGATATGGTCTCCATATATACAGTATTTAGAGAAGTAGCTGTTCTTGGCATCACGGCTCGACTGACACCCTGCGGGATTTGATGAAAATAATGTATTGGTATACCAGGATATATGCATGTCTTTACTGATATTATTAGTTGTAGTTGTTTCATTTATAATATATTGTGTGGCTTTTAATTGATATATATACATAATATGTCTTTTTTCTTTTTCTTCATTTTTTCTTTTTCTTTTATACCAAATAATTATTAAGGAATTATAATTTTATTGATTAATAATGGTATTTCTCTTTACCCACTTTTATTTTCAAAAAAAAAAAAAGATAATAATCATTAGAGTACAAATATTGATTTAAGTGGATGTTTATAACTCAGTTTTAAACATTGAGAATTGTTTATTGCTAATAAAAAAATTATTCAAAAAAGAGCGAGTGAATGAGTGAGTGGGTGAGAAAGTGAGTGTGTGTGAGTGAGTGAAAATGAGTTAGTGAGTGAAGAGTGAGTGCAAGTGAGTGAGTGGATGTAGAGTGAGTGTGTGAGTGAATGAGCGGGTGAGTGAGTGAAGATTGACAGTGAGTGGGTGGGTGTGAAAGTGAGTGTGAGTGGGTGAGTAAGTGTGACAGTGAGTGAGTGAAATGGTGAGTGAGAGTGAGTGCGAGTGTGTGATTGAGAGTGGGTAAGGGAGTGAGAGTGAGTGAAGTGTGAGTGTGAGTGAGTGTGATTGCGTCAGTGGTTGACTGAGTGGGTGAGTGAGAGTGAGTGAAGAGTGGGTGAGAGAGTGGGGCTGAGTTAGTGAGAGTGGGTGAGTGAAGAATGAGTGCCAGTGAGTGAGAGTGAGTGGGTGCAGAGTGAGTGAGTGGGTGAGTGAAGAGTGAGTGCGTGGGTGAGTGAGTAAAGAGTGAGAGTGAGTGAGCGAGAGAGTGCGTGAGATTGAGTGAGTTAGTGAGTATGACAGTGAGTGCGTGAAGAGTGAGTGGGTGAGTGAGAGTGAGTTTGTGAAAGAGAATAAGTGGGTGAGTGAGTGAAGTGTGAGAGTGAGTAAAAGTGATTGGGTGAGTGAGAGAAGAGTGAGTGGATGAGTGAGTGCATCACTGATTGAGTGAGTGAGAGTGAGTTAGTGTGAGTGGGTGAGTGAGAGTGAGTGAATGGGTAAGTGAAGAGTGAGTAAGAGACTGAGAGTGAGTGAGTGAGAGAGAGAATGTGAGTGATTACGTGAGTGAGACTGAATGAGAGTGAGTGAGAGTGGGTGAGTGAGTGAGTGAGAGTCAGTGTGAGTGAAAGTGTGGGTGAATGAAGAGAGTGAGTGGGTGAGTGAGAGCTAGTGGGTGAGCAAGTTGGTGTGAGAGTGAGTGAGTGTGATTTCATCAGATTGAGTGGAGGAGAAGGAGTGAGAGTGAGTTAGTCTGAGTGAAGAGTGAGTGAGTGGGTGAGTGAGACTGAGAGGGTGAGTGAGAGAGAGGGAGTGTGAGTGAGTGCGTGGGTGAGTGAGAATGAGTGAGTGAATGGGTGAGTGAAGAGTGAGTGAGTGGATGTAGAGTGAGT
Organism: Raja brachyura; assembly: GCA_963514005.1. Next base: position 1,361,023 of record OY740825.1, on the reverse strand, counting down.
GAGTGCGTGAGTGAAGTGTGACAGTGAGTGTGTGAGTGAGAGTGGGTGTGAAAGTGAGTTAGTGTGAGTGTGAGGGGGCTGGTGAGTGTGAGTGGGTAAGGAGTGAAGAGTGAGTGAGTGAAGTGAGAGTGAGTGGGTAAGGGAGTGAGAGTGAGTGTGAGTGAGTCAGTGTGATTGTGTCAGTGATTGAGTGAGTGGGAGAGAATGAGTGAGTCAGTTTGTGTGAGTGGGTGAGTGAGAGTGATTGGGTGAGTGAAGAGTGAGTGTGAGACTGAGGGTGATTGAGAGAGAGGGAATGAGTGGGTGAGTGAGTGGGTGAGTGAAGAATGAGTGCCAGTGAGTGAGAGTGAGTAAGTGGGTGTAGAGTGAGTGAGTGTGAAGAGTGAGGGCGTGGGTGAGTGAGTGAGAGTGAGTGGGCAAGAGAGTGTGTGAGTGGGTGAGTGAGAGCGAGTCAGTGAGTGAGTATGACAGTGAGTGTGTGAAGAGTGAGTTTGTGAAAGAAAGTGAGTGGGTGTGTGAGAGAGTGAGTGAAGTGTGTGAGACAGTGAGTGAATGAGTAAGTGATTGGGTGAGTGAGAGAAGAGTGAGTGAGTGAGTGAGTGAGTGAGTGAGTGGATGAGTGAGTGCGTCAGTGATTGAGTGAGGGAGAATGATTGAGAGCGAGTAAGTGTGAGTGGGTGTGAGTGAGTGAATGGATGAGTGAGTGAAGAGTGAGTAAGACACTGAGAGGTTGACTGAGAATGTGAGTGAGTGAGAGAGAGAATGTGAATGAGTGGGTGAGTGAGACTGAGTGAATGAGTGTGAGTGAGAGTGCGGTGGGTGAATGAAGAGTGAGAGCGAGTGGGTGAGTGAGCGGGTGTGAGAGTGAGTTAGTGTGAGTGGGTGAGTGAGAGACTGAGAGGGAGTGTGACTGAGTGCGTGGGTGAGTGTGTGAAGCATGACAGTGAGTGGGTGAGTGAGAGTGGGTGTGAAGGTGAGTGAGTGTGAGTGGGCGAGTGAGTGTGAGGGTGAAGACTGAGTGGGAGTGAGTGGGTGAAGAGTGAGTCAGGGTGAGTGAGTCAGTGTGATTGCGTCAGTGATTTGAGTGAGAGTGAATTAGTGAGAGAGGGAGTGTGAGTGAGTGAATGTGAGTGAGAGTGTGGGTGTGAGAGTGAGTGAAAGTGTGTGGGTTTTGAGTGAGTGGGTGAGTGAAGAGTGAGTGTTTGAGAGTGTGTAGGTGAGTGAGAGTGAGAGTGAATGAGTAGTGGGTGAGTGAGAGGTACCCGGACGTGCCGTCGAAGGACAAGATGCCAAAGCAAATAATTGGAAACATAGAAACATAAAAAATAGGTGCAGGCGTAGACCATTCAGCCCTTTGAGCCTGCACCGCCATTCAATATGATCATGGCTGATCATCCAACTCAGTATCCTATACCTGCCTTCTCTCCATACCCCCTGATCACCTTTAGCCAAAAGGGCCACATCTAACTCCCTCTTAAATATAGCCAATGAACTGGCCTCAACTACTTTCTGTGGCAGAGAATTTCACAGATTCACCACTCTTTGTGTGAAAAAAAAATTCTCATCTCGGTCCTAAAAGACTTCCCCTTTATTCTTAAACTGACCCCTTGTTCTGGACTTCCCCAACATCGGGAACAATCATGTTAAAGAAGGAACTGCAGATGAAGCTGAAGAAGGGTCTCGACCCGAAACGTCACCTATCTCCTTCGCTCCTTAGATGCTGCTGCACCCGCTGAGTTTCTCCAGCTTTTTGTGTAACCCTCGGGAATAATCATCCTGCATCTAGCCTGTCCAACCCCTTAAGAATGCTGTAAGTTTCTATAAGATCCCCCCCCAATCTTCTAAATTCTAGCGAGTACAAGCCGAGTCTATCCAGTCTTTCTTCATATGAAAGTCCTGCCATCCCAGAAATCAATCTGGTGAACCTTCTCTGTACTCCCTCTATGGCAAGAATGTTTTTCCTCAGATTAGGAGATCAAAACTGTACGCAATACTCCAGGTATGGTCTCACCAAGACCCTGTACAACTGCAGTAGAACCTCCCTGCTCCTATACTCAAATCATTTTGCTATGAATGCGAACATACCATTCGCTTTCTTCACTGCCTGCTGCACCTGCATGCGTACTTTCAATGACTGGTGTACCATGACATCCAGGTCTCGTCGCATCTCCCCTTTTCCTAATCAGCCACCATTCAGATAATAGTCTACTTTCCTGTTCTTGCCACCAAAGTGGATAACCTCACATTTATCCACATAATACTGGATCTGCCATGCATTTGCTCGCTCACCCAACCTATCCAAGTCACCATGTGGCCTCCTGTCATCCTCCTCACAACTAACACTGCCACCCAGCTTCGTGTCATCCGCAAACTTGGAGATGTTGCATTTAATTCCCTCGTCCAAATCATTAATATATATTGTAAATAGCTGAGGTCCCAGCACTGAGCCTTGTGGTACCCCACTAGTCACTTCCTGCCATTCTGAAAAGGACCCATTTACTCCTACTCAACTTCCTGTCTGCCAGCCATTTCTCTATCCACATCAATACTGAACCCCCAATACCATGTGCTTTAAGTTTGCATACTCATCCCTTTTGTGGGACCAAGCCTTCTGAAAGCCAAGATATAACACATCCACTGGTTCTCCCTTATGCACTTACATCCTCAAAAAAGTCTATAAGATTCGTCAGACATGATTTACCTTTCATAAATCCATGCCGACTTTGTCCAATGATTTCACCACTTTCCAACTGTGCTGCTATCCCGTCTTTAATAACTGACTAGCAGTTTCCTCACCACCGATGTTAGACTAACTGGTCTGTAATTCCCCACTTTCTCACTCCCTCCATTTTTAAAAAGTGGGGTTACATTAGCTATTCTCCAAACCTCATGTACAACTCCAGAATCTAAAGAGTTTTGAAAAATTATCACTAATGCATCCATTATTTCTGCAGCTACTTCCTTATGCACTCTGGGATGCAGCCTCTCTGACCCAGGGGATTTATCGGCCTTTAATCCATTCAATTTACCTAACACCACTTCCCGGCTATCCTGGATTTCACTCAGTTCCTCCATCTAACTTTCCAAGATGGTGGCGCTGGCTAAACAGCTGCGGCCCGCCTGCAGTCTGTCTGTATTTTATTTTTCTGTTTTGTTTTTAGTTGTTTTCGTTTGTTTTGTTAGATTGTGCGTGTATGTGGGTGGGGGGGAGTAACATGTCTGGGTGCCCCTTTTCTGTCGTATTTCTCTCTCCGTCTGCGCTGAGGCCTAATGGCGGAGCTGGCGGCCTCGGGCTCCGGGGGTGCGGCAGCGGCGACCCGACTCTGTCCCAGAGCGGTTCCAGCAGCGGCAGCGATATGACTCGGTCCCGGAGCAGTTCCAGCAGCAGCAACGGTGGCGGCGGCCCGACTCGGTCCCGGAGCGGTCCCAGCAGTGGCAGCAGCAGCGACGGCGTCGACCCAACTCAGTCCCGGAGCGGTTCCAGCAGCGGCGGCGGCCCGACTCAGTCCCAGAGCGGTTCCAGCAGCGGCGGCGGCAGCAGCAGCCGCGACCCAACTCTGTCCCGGAGCGGTTCCAGCAGCGGCGACCCGACTCCCGGAGCGGTTCCAGCAGCTGCAGCGGCGGCGGCCCGACTCGGTCCCGGAGCGGTTCCAGCAGCTGCAGCGGCGGCGGCCCGACTCGGTCCCGGAGCGGATCCAGCAGCGGTGGCGGCAGCAGCAGTTGCGACCCGACTCGGCCCCGGAGCGGTGACGGCGGCAGTGGCAGCGGCCCGACCACGGGCCCGGTGGACCACCCGGGCCGCGACGTTGAACCGGCCCGTTTGCGGAGCTCGGTTGAACCGCGGGACGGACTGACTTACTTACCATTGCCCGGTGGGGTTACGGCATCTGAAGCCTCGGCGCAGAGGGAAGAGACAGGGACTTTAAGACTTTGCCTTCCATCACAGTGAGGAGGTGTTTGGTGAACTCACTGTGGTGGATGTTAAATTTGTGTGTATTGTGTGTTCTGTCATTTTTATTTATTTATTTTAAATTATATATATGATTGCAAGGGAACAAAGTTTTGTTCAGACCGAAAGGTCTGAATGACAAATAAAGAATCTAATTTAACCCCCGGTCCTCTGCTATTTCCGGCAGATTATTTATGTCTTCCATAGTGAAGACATAACCTGAGTGAAGCTAAATAACCGAACGGAAACTACGCTGAAAAGGCAAATAACCAAAAGGGGTGCAAGGCCGAAAAGCCAAATAACCGAACCGACACAACGCTGAAAAGCCAAAAAAACGAAAGTGCGAGACTCCTCAAAGCCAACTAACTGAACGGAAACAACGACGAAAAGCCAACTCACCGAAAGGGCAGATCACAGAAAAGCCAAATAACCGAAAGAGCTGGACATCTAAAAGCCAACTCACCGACCGGAAACGACGACGAAAAGTCAAATAACGGACATGACGTCGTTGGGGGGGGGGGGGGAGGGGGGGGGGAGGGGGGGGGGGGAACGACTTGTCAGCAATTGGTCCAGACCCCCGCGTCCATCACATCACTGGCTGGAGGACATGGGAGGGTGGGAGTCATTTTTAATTTTCCTTTGCCAATTTTGGACTTTCCTAAATATAAAATAAAACCCCGTGTGATTGGAACTTTCGGTTGATTTATAGACACATAGAAAATAGGCGCAGGAGGAGGCCATTCGAGTCATTGTGATCAGGGCTGATCGTCCCCTATCAATAACACGTGCCTTCCTTCTCCCCATATCCCTTGGCTCCACTAACCCCTAGAGCTCTATCTAACTGTCTCTTAAATCCATCCAGTGACTGCCTCCACTGTCCTCTGTGGCAGGGAATTACATAAATTCGCAACTCTGGGTGAAAAAGGTTTTTTCTCACCTCAGTCTTAAATGACTTCCTCTTTATTCTAAGTGTGGCCCCTGGTTTTGGACTCATCTAACATTGGGAATATTTTTCCTGCATCTAGCTTGTCCAGTCCTTTCATAATTTTATATGTTATAATTTTATAAGATTCCCCCTCATCCTTCTAAACTCCTGTGAATACAAGCCTAATCTTTTCAATCTTTCCTCATACGACAGTCCCACCATCCCAGTGATCAATCTCGTGAACCTATGCTGCACTGCCTCAATCACGGGATCATTTGAGGATGTCCTTCCTCAAATTAGGAGACCAAAACTTCACAATACTCCAGATGTGGTCTTACCAGAGCTCTGTACAACTGCAGAAGAACCTCTCTACTCCTATACTGAAATCCTTGTGTTCTGAAGGCCAACATTCCATTAGCTTTTTTCACTGCCTGCTGTACCTGCACGCCAACTTTCAGTGTACAAGGACACCCACATCTCGCTGTACTTCCCCCTTAACTAACCTAACCCCATTGATATAATAATCTGCCCCCTTGTTTTTGCCACCAAAGTGGATAACCTCACATTTATCTATACTATACTGCATCTGCCACGCATCTGTCCATTTACTCAACCTATCCAGTCACCCTGCAACCTCCTAACATCCTCTTCACAGTTCACACTGCCACCCAGCTTTGTGTCATCCACAAACTTGCTAGTGTTGCTCCTAATTCCCTCTTCCAAATCATTAATATATATGGTAAACAGTTGCGGCCCTAACACCAAGCCTTGCGGCACTCCATTCGTCACTGCCTGCCATTCTGAAAATAACCCGTTCACTCCTACTCTTTGCTGGTCTGCCAATTAATTTTCTATCCATGTCAACTTCCTACCGCCAAAACCATGTGCTCTAATTTTAGTCACTATTCTCCCATGCGGGGCGTTATCAAAGGCTTTCTGAAAACCCAGATGCACTACATCCACTGGCTCCCCTTCATCCATTTTACTTGTCGCATTCTCAAAAAATCCCAGACGTTTTCAAGCACGATTTTCCTTTCATAAATCCATGCTGACTTACATAGAAACATAGAAAATTGGTGCAGGAGTAGGCCATTCGGCCCTTCGAGCCTGCACCGCAATTCAATATGATCATGGCTGATCATCCAACTCAGTATCCTGTACCTGCCTTCTCTCCATACCCCCTGATCCCTTTAGCCACAAGGGCCACATCTAACTCCCTCTTAAATATAGCCAATGAACTGGCCTCAACTACCTTCTGTGGCAGAGAATTCCAGAGACTCACCACTCTCTGTGTGAAAACTGTTTTCCTCATCTCGGTCCTAAAGGAATTCCCCCTTATCCTTAGACTGTGACCCCTTGTTCTGGACCTCCCCAACGACGGGAACAATCTTCCTGCATCTAGCCTATCCAACCCCTTAAGAATTTTGTAAGTTTCTTTAAGATCCCCCATCAGTCTTCTAAATTCTAGCGAGTACAAGCCAAGTCTATCCAGTCTTTCCTCATATGAAAGTCCTGACATCCCAGGAATCAGTCTGGTGAATCTTCTCTGTACCCCCTCTATGGCACGAATGTATTTTCTCAGATTTGGAGACCAAAACTGTACGCAATACTCCAGGTGTGGTCTCACCAAAACCCTGTACAACTGCAGTAGAACCTCCCTGCTCCTATACTCAAATCCTTTTGCTATGAATGCTAACATACCATTTGCTTTCTACACTGGCTGCTGCACCTGCATGCCTACTTTCAATGACTGGTGTACCATGACACCCAGGTCTCGTTGCATCTCCCCTTTTCCTAATTTGCTATCATTCAGATAATAGTCTACCCTCCTGTTTTTGCCACCAAAGTGGACTAATCCCTTTATTGCTATCCAAATGCCCCATTATTACCTCTTTAATTATTGACTCCAACATCTTTCCCACCACTGAAGTCAGGCTAACGGGTCTGTAATTCCCCATTTTCCCTCTCCTTTCTTGAAAAGTGGGATAACATTAACTATCCTCCAATCCACAGGAACTGATCCTGAATCTATTGAACATTGGAAAATGATCACCAAGTACCTTCCCACACAAGACTGCCCGTGGCTGGAGGGTGACATTGGGCACTCTGAACCCGAGCACCAAGGTGTAAGCGGCGAAGGAGCTCATCCTTCAGGACAGCTTGCACTTTCTTCCTGGGGTCAGCGCATTCCGGCCACGGCCGCCCTCCGCCTCAGCTGGGGGACCACGGAAGTTGGAAGAATTCTGCTTACTGGGAATAAAGACCCGAGGCAGCGCAGCGCGGACACAATAGACAATAGATGCAGCAGTAGGCCATTCGGCCATTCGAGCCAGTTCAATGTGATCATGACTCATCATCCCCAATCATCAGTACCTCGTTCCTGCCTTCTCCCAATATCCCCTGACTCTGTTATTTTTAAGAGCCCTATTTAGCTCTCTCTTGAAAGTATCCAGAGAACCAGCCTCCGCCGCCCTCTGAGGCAGAGAATTCCACAGACTCACCACTCTCTGTGAGAAAAAATGTTTTCCCGTCTCCGTTTTAAATGGCTTCATCCTTATTCTCAAACTGTGGACCCTGGTTCTGGACTCCCCCAACATTGGGAACATGTTTCCTGCCTTTAGCGTGTCGAAACCCTTAACAATGTTTCAATGAGATAACCACTCATCCTTCTAAACTCCAGAGTGTACAAGCCCAGTTGCTCCATTCTCTCAGCATATGACAGTACCGCCATCTCGGAATTAACCTTGTAAACCTATGCTGCACTCCCTCAATAGCAAGAATGTCCTTCCTCAAATTAGGGGACCAAAACTGCACACAATACTCCAGGTGTGGTCTCACTAGGACTATTCTCGTCTCTTGGGCGTGCACGCTGACACTAACTCAATTTTCACACATATCACTGAACAGACTCCGGGAGCTAAAATATTATTTTTTAAAAGTCATATTTTTATCGCCTGGATTCTTGATTCTCACCCAAAAGTACCAGTGGCCTTCAAGATGCACGGTAGTGTATGTGTTGTGGTTATCAAAATATAATTGTTACAGTTGGTGTAAATATCTATGGAACCAATTATTATTTTGTTAAATCAACCGAAAGTTGCAATCACATGGGGTTTTATTTTATAGTTAGGAAAGTCCAAAGCCGGAGAAGGAAAATTAAAAATGATCCCCATCCTCCCGTCTCCCCCGGCCAATGATGTGACGAACGCGGGGCTCTGGACCAATCGCTGACAAGTACCACCCCCTGGCGACGTCATGTCCGTTATTTTGCTTTTTGGCGATGTATTCATTCAGTTATTTGGCTTTTAGGCGTCCCGCTCTTTCTGCTATTTGGCTTTTTGGCATGGTTTCCGTTCGGTCATTTAACTTCCACTTTTTCGCTTCGGCATCTCGTCCTTCAATGCCACGTGCGCACATGGAGTGAGAGTGAATGGGTGAGTAAGAGTGTGAGAGTGAGTGTGAGTGCGAGTGGGTGAGTGAGAGTGAGTGGGTGAGTGAGTGTGGGTGAGTGAAGTGTCAGTGAGTCAGAGTGTGAGTTATTGAGAGTGAGTGGAGAGAGAGAGTGGGTGAGTGTGAGTGAGTGATGTGTGAGTGAGTAAGAGAGTGTGGGTGAGAGAGTATGTGTGAGAATTGTGCAGAACACACCAACATTGTCCCTGAATAAAAGGAAAGAAAAGCCATAAAAGTTACCTTCCAGATAGTTGGGACCGCTCAGCATCTGCTACGGCTCCACTGGTCCCTCCATGACACAGATCTCATTTACAAATGTACACACAAAATAACAGTTCTCTATAAAGCTGGCCAGAATTTGGAGACAAGTGCAATATCATTGGTGACCAACACCCCCTTTCAGTTGTCCTTAGTTGAAGATGGGTCTAGTTCTGTATATCCAAGAGGAGATTAAATTATTAGGCAGGGAGGGAGGGAGGGAGGGGGAAACAGACTGGAAACATCTGCCTAGAGTTCAAAAAGGCCAATCCAAACACTTTCCAAAAGCGTTTATCATCTGGCCACTGACTGGAGTGAGGGTGGTTCACCAGCTTGAATGTGGCCCTGCAGGAAACAAAGCCAAACAACCACATTTAGTCAACGAGTTGGCCGATACGTTTCCTAGCTGACTGCAGTTCTTCTTCTTCCTCAGGATGAAGTCAAAGTTCGTAGAGGGGCCTACCGCATAATATATGTTGCTGCCGTCTGGAATGACCAACTCTGGGGGCAGAAGAGAAAAAGAACAATGAGTACATTTCCAAATGTAGACTGGGCGACCGTTTCGCTGAACACTAGGACTACGAGGCCTACCTGATCACCCGTCTGATAAACCTTTCAATGGTCCCCTGTTATCTCGTGTACCGAGGCACAGTGAAGTTTGATTTACCATTCAGTCACACCAAAAAAGCACTAAGATACAAAACGACAAAAATTAAACAGAAACAGCCACCGCAACGGCATGTGAGAATCCCCAGGGTACACAGCATAAGTGGAGATCCACAGCCATCAGTTCAATGTCTAGGCCACACACACGCTCCTTCACTGTGATGTGACCAGAGTTGTACGGACCACTATCACTCTCCCTGGAGTCCCTATCCGCCTGAACAGTCAGAAAGCCATCCACACTCGCACCAGACTCAGGGATGTTCCCATGGAGCCATGACTCCGTAAACACCGAGATCACTGCACACACGGCACTGCCTCCGAGTCCTCACCAGTGCAGTAACCACATCCATCTTGTTTTTTTCAGCGACCTCAGCATCAAGGAACCTATGTTTTATTCCTCACATCTGTCTTCTGAGAGGATCTGGACAAGCTGATATTCCTTCCAATCTCCTTCCAGGTTGTGCTTTGCCATGGCTCTCTGGATAACGACGGGGGACCTGTTTTGGTTGGTCACTTGGACAGAAAGGGAAAAAGTATTTACCTCAGACGCTAGGTGTATTGAGACAAGAGACATTTATTTGTCACATGTACCAATTGGTACAGTGAAATGTGTGGTCACCATACAGCCATACGAATAAAAAAGAACACAGAACACGATCGTCTTTAACATAGATATCCCCACACAGCGGAAACAATGTTTCCCACTGGGAGGGAAGGCACCAAAGTTCAGTCATCCTACTCTGCTGTCCTTTGTTGTTCACCCGTGGATCGGCGGGCTCCTGAACCCCTCGCTGTCGCTGCTACGGGTGGCCCGATGTTCAGGCCCTTTCGCTGGGATGCTGGAACTCCGACATCGGAACGGGAGAACAACCTCAGTGGCTTGGACATCTGAAACGGCCACTTCCTACCGGGGTCCGCGGCTCCCGAAGTCCACAGGCCACGCTGGGCGGAGATTCACCCTGGCGGCCCTCGGCAGAAGGTCAGAGACTCCGCGATGTTGAAGTCAGTGCCGCCCGCACTGGAAGCTCCGCGATGTTGAAGCAACAGGCCCAACACTCCAGAGCTTCAAACAGCGATCCAGGTAAGGCATCGCCCGCTCCGCGGTGAATCCAGTGTTGCGCCGCCGCTGTAGCTCTGGTCCGGTCCTCGGCAGGAAAGGCCGTGCTAATCCAGTTGGTAGGCTGCGAGGAGGGAGGCGAGGACGCGACTCAGAGAATAATCGCATCCTCGCCAGGAAGTGACTGGGAAACATTTCCCCCTCACCCTACCCCGCTCCCCCACATAGTATTTTGTGTGTATCTTAGAAAAATGCTACCCCATTATTGGACTAGTCGTTTGCAATCATTCCTCAGGCCTGTGGTCAGTTAAGTTTAGAGATACAGAATGGAAACAGGCCCTTCGGACCATCAAGTTCACACCATCCATTGAATACCCTTTCACACCAGCTCAATGCTATCCCACTTTCTGTTATCACGCAACTGAACCATTCCACCAACAACTAGAGTGCGGCCTTGAGGTACTCTCTTCCTCATTGGAGATGCTCGGACTACCTTAAATCAGATTTTAGTGAACTTTATCTTGCACTAAACGTTATCCACATTATTCCCTTTATCATATTTCTGTACCCTGTGGATGGCTCGATTGTAATCATGTATTGTCTTTCTGTTGTCTGGTTAGCACGCAACAAAAGCTTTTTTACTGTGCGCATGACAATAATTTAAACTAAGCTTCCCACAAAGTCGAAGCAATTTACAGACACCAATTAACCTACAAGACTTCTAGCTACCAGCTTTCATTTGTCCCGTCCTTGAATCAGTCTGAAGAAGGATCCTGAACCTATGCGTGTTCTCCAGGGATGCTGCCAGTCCTGCTAGTTATTTAAGCATTTTGTATCTTCTCTAACATGCAAACCCGCACACCTTTCAAGGAAATGTAGGGAGTCACGGTGGCGCAGTTGCTGCCGTACAGCACCAGAGACCTGGGTTCGTTCTTGTCTACGGGTGCTGTCTGCTTGGTCTCCAACAGATGCGGATAAGGTTGCCAACATTGGGTGGTACAAAGCTGCCGCCTTACAGCGCCTGAGCCCCGGTTCGATCCTGACTATGGGTACTGTCTGCACGGAGTTATCCCTAGTGTGTAAGATTGTGGTAGTGTATGGGGTGATTAGTGGTCTCGGTAGGCCAAAGGGCCTCTTTCCAACTGTAAATCTATAGTAGTTACAACATCCACTGCAGTAGGCAAAGGTCTCGTTATTTTTCTGATGCTTTTACTCCCTGTTTGGTAAAGGATCATGTTTTGAACAAATAATCAACCTTAATTAACATTAGGATCTAGATTCTCTCCTCCTATTTCAAACTACAGGGAGTCCAAGATAATGAAAGATAAGAGTGTCCCCAATGACATTCCAGGGGTCATATACAGAGCACCTTTCAAACCATTATACCCTTTGGACCATACACCACGGAAACAGGCCTTTCAACCCAACTTGCCCGAACCGGCCAAGATGTCGCTGTTCTACACCAGTCCTACCTGCCCATCTTTGGCCCATATCCTTCGAAACCTTTGCTATGCATGTTCAGTTGACTTTTAAATATTGTATACTTCCTGTCACAACTACCTCCTCTGGCAGCTCGCTCCCAAAACCAAACACCCTTCAGATTCCTATTATATCTTGCTCCTCTCACCTTAAACCCATGTTCTCTGGTTCTTGATTCCCCTCCCCTGGGTAAAAGACCCTCTGCATTCACTCTTTCTATTCCCCTCATGATTTTATACACCTCTGAATGATCACCTCTCAGCCTTCTGTACCACTGCACCCACCACCCTCTGTGTGAAAAAGCTGCCCCTCAGGTCCCTATTAAATCTTTCCACTCTCACATTGAAGTGGGTGACTGGAACGAGCTGCCAGAGGCGAAAGTAGAGGCAGGGACTATCGCAATGTTTAAAAAGCAATTGGACAGGTACATGGATAGGACAAGTTTGGGGGGATATGGGCCAAATGCAGGCAGGTGTGACATGTTGGCCAATGTGGGCAAGATGGGCTGAAGGGCCAAGCTGTATCACTCTAGGTCCTCTGGCTCTTGCCCCTTTTGAGAGAAAGCAGAATCTCATTAAAGTTTGGGTCTGTTGTAGACATTGAGCTAAACAGCACGGAAACAAGCTCCTGTGTTTTCAACTTTTCACATTTCCAACTTGTATATTCAGAAGCCACAAATATATTGCAGCAATGGTAGAGTTGCTGCCATTCAGTGCCGGAGACCCAGTTCCATCCTGACTGTGGGTGCTGTCTGTGGGGAGTTTGTAAGTTCTCCCTATGACCGCGAGGGATTTTCTTCAGGTGATCATACGTTCATAGAAGCAGAGTTAGGCCATTCGGCCCATCAAGTTTAATCCGCCATTCAATCATGGCTAATCTTTCTCTCCCTCCTAACCCCATTCTCCTGCCTTCTCCCCAAAACCGATGACTAATCACCCATGGTCCGGTTTCCTCCTACACTTCAAAGATATATGGGATTTTAAGTTAATTGGCTTCAGTAAATTGTCCCCAGCGTGCAGGAACTAGTGCATCCTACCCAATCGGCCCGAAATGTTGCCTATTTCCTTCACTCCATAGATGCTGCCACACCCGCTGAGTTTCTTCAGCATTTTTGTCTACCTTCGATTTTCCAGCATCTGCACATCCTATCAACTCATTGGTCAGCACAAAATCAGTGGGCCAAAGGGCCTGTTTCCATGCTGTGTCTCTGCTATAAAGTAGTATCTGAGCCGTGGAAGAATGCCACGCATATACCACAATGCTTTTGTAGACATTCCCATTGCCGTTCTCGAGACTGATGCAGATGATGCAATTTTCCTTGTTCTGCTTGTTGTACTCAGGAAGTTGCACCGTGGAGCTGCAGGAAGTCCCCGAGATGGTGCGCTTGTGGTCCTTGGGATTGTGCAAGATGATAATGATTCATTCGGCTGGAAAACAAAACAGTAAGGTTAGGAATTTAGATATTCCCAATCCAACTTTCCAGTTCTATCATCAAGCCAGGCTGTTCCCATCCTCTATATAGGATGAGTGGTGATCTTATAAACATGTATAAAATCATGAGATTAGTTGTTGCCTCACAGATCCAGAGACCCGGGTTCGATCCTGACCTCAGGAGCTGTCCATGCGCAGTTTGCGCATTCGCCCTGTGAACACGTGGGTTTCCTCCAGTTTCAAGAGTCAATAATGTTTTATTGTCATATCCCATTTCCTCTTGCATCCCAAAGATGTGCAGGGTTATTGGTTATTTAGGTTCCTTAAATTGTCCTTAGTGTGTAGCATAGAACTAATGAATGGGGTGATCGCTGGACGGCATGGATTCAGCGGGCCGAAGGGACTGTTTCTCTAAGGTAAACTAAACCAAATATTGGTGTGATGCACTTGCAACATGCGAAGCTTCCCTTGTAATGTATTGCTTCTGCATAACACAACGACTGCTTAAAAAGAAGCCAAGTCTTATTTGAGCGACTTTACAGATACAGCGCGGAAACAGGCTCTTCAGCCCACCGAGTCCACACCGACCAGTGATCCCCACATGGTATCCTACACACCATGGACAAGTTACGAATCGCAGCGGCCAATTAACCTACAAACCTGCACGTCTTTGGAATGTGGGAGGATGCCGGAGCACCCAGGGAAAACCCACGTGGTCACAGGGAGAATGTAAACTCCGTTGTGGGAGTTTACGTTCTGGAATAAGTCTCTATAAGAATAGTGCTGGAATAAGTCACCTCACTCCATAGATCTCAGCGTCACTACATCCTTCCTCAAGATCCACATGCTCAATTAATCCTCCACCACTTACGCGACCTCCACTAAGGATCACAAACCGGCCTTTCTCCAGACCAGGCCCCCCAGCGACCGTGGAATTACTCCAGCACTTTGTCTGGAGTAACTGAGTGGGTGAGTGAGGGTGAAGTGAGTGCGAGTGAGTGAGTGAGAGAGAGTGAGTGGGTGAGTGAGTGTGTGGGTAAGTGAGAATGAATGAGTGAACTGAGTGAGTGAGAGTGCGCAAGTGACTGAGTGGGTCAGTGAGTGAGTGAAGAGTGAGTGAGAGCGGGGGTGAGTTAGTGAGAGTGAGTGAGATTGTGAGTGAGAGTCAGTGTGAGGGAGAGTGCGTGGGTGAATGAAGAGGGAGTGAGTGAGAGAGTGAGAGTGAATGAGTGGGTGAGAGAGTGAGTGTGTGGGTGAGTGTGTGTGGGTGAGTGTGTGTGGGTGAGTGAAAATGAGTTTGAGTGAGTGGGTGTGAAGAGTGAGTGCAAGTGAGTGAAAATGAGTGAGTGCGTGGGTGAGTGAGTGAGTGAAGAGTGACAGTGAGTGAGAGTGGGTGTGAAAGTGAGTGAGTGTGTGGGTGAGTGAGTGTAACAGTGAGTGAGTGAAGAGCGAATGGGAGTGAGTGAGTGAAGAGTGAGAGAGGGTGAGTGAGAGTGAGAGCGAGTGGGTGTGAGAGTAAGTGGGTAAGGGAGTGAGAGTGAGTGAAGAGTGAGTGAGAGTGAATGGGTGATTGAGTGGGTGAGAATGAGTGAGAGTGAGTTAGTGTGAGTGAGTGAGTGAGTGAGTGAGTCGGGGAGAAAGACTGAGGGTGAGTGAGTGAGATTCAGTGAGAGAGGGGGTGTGAGTGAGTGGGTCAGGAGAGCGAGTGAGTGGGAGTGAGAGTGTGAGTGAGTGAGGGAGTCAGTGTGTGAGTGAGTGTGGGTGAATGAAGAGGGAGTGAGAGTGAGTAGGTGAGTGAGAGCGAGTGAATGAGTGATTGGGTGGGAGAGAGTGAGTGAGTGTGTGGGTGAGTGAGTGAGTGAGTGAGTGCGAGGGTGAGTGTGGGTGAGAGTGAGTGAGTGTGTGTGGGTGAGTAGATGTGGGTGAGTGAAGAGTGAGTGAATGCGTGGGTGAGTGAGTGAGTGAAGAGTGACAGTGAGTGGGTGAGTGAGAGTGGGTGTGTGAGTGGGTGAGTGAGTGTGACAGTGAGTGTGTGAAGAGCGAGTGGGAGTGAGTGAATGAGAGGGTGAGTGAGAGCAAGTGGGTGATTGAGAGTGAGTGTGCGTTTGTGGACGAGTGAGAGTGAAGTGGGTAAGGCAGTGAGATTGAGTGAATGGGTGAGTGAGAGTGAGTGAAGAATGTGAGAAAGTGAGAGGGTGAGTGAGTGTGAGTGAGATTAAGTGAGCGAGGGAGTGTGAGCGAGTTAGTGAGTGAGTGAATGAGAGTGAGAGTGTGGGTGAGTGGGCAAGTGTGAGAGAGTGAGTGAAAGTATGTGGGTTTTGAGTGAGTGAGTGTGGGTGAGTGAAGAGTAAGTGAGTGAGCAAGTGAGTGCGTGGGTGAGTGCAGAGCGAGGGTAGTGAGAAAGTGAGAGTGAGTGAGTGAGTAGTGGGTGAGTAAGAGGTACCTGGACATGGCGTCGAAGGACAAGTTGCCGAAGCAAAGAAGTGGAAGCCAAATAACCGAACGGAAACTACGCAGAATAGGCAAATAACCAAAAGGGGTGCAAAGCTTAAAAGCCAAATAACCGAACGGACGCAATGCTGAAAATACAAATGACGGAAAGGGCGAGACGCCTCAAAGCCAATTAACCAAACGGAAACAACGACGAAAAGCCAACTCATCGAATGGACGCATCGTTCTGTTTTTTTAAACAATATCTTAGCTCTCTGAGTCGGTTCAGTGATATCAAGTGTGAATTTGCATGAGTTAGTGTCAGCGTGCATGCACGAGATACGAGAAACGTCCGCACTGTGCTGCCTCGGGTCTTTATTCCCAGTAAGCAGAATTCTTCCAACTTCCGTGGACCCCCAGCTGAGGCGGAGGGCGGCCCTGGCCGGACAGCACTGACCCCGGGAAGAGTGTGCGGGCTGTCCTGAAGGATGAGCTCCTTCGGTCGCTTACACCTTGGTGCTCGGGTACAGAGTGCCCAGTGTCACCCTCCAGCCCCGGGTAGTCTTGTGTGGGAAGGTGCTTGGTGATCATTTTCCAATGTTCAATAGATTCAGGATCAGTTCCTGTGGATTGGAGGATATCTAATGTTTTCCACTTTTCAAGAAGTGACAGAGAAAACGAGGATTTACAGACCAGTTAGCCTGACCGGAGGTGGGAAAGATGCTGGCGTCAATTATTAAAGAGATAATAATGGGGCATTTGGATAGCAGTAAAGGGATTAGTCCAAGTCAGCATGGATTTATGAAAGGAAAATCATGCTTGACTAATCTTCTGGAATTTTATGAGGATGTGAAAAGTAAAATGGATGAAGGTTGGAGTGACGATTGGAGTGCCGCAAGGCTCGGTGTTGGGGCTGCAACTGTTTATCAGATATATTAATGATTTGGAAGAGGGAATTAGGAGCAACGCTAGCCAGTTTGCGGATGACACAAAACAGGGTGGCAGTGTGAACTGTGAAGAGGATGTTAGGAGGTTGCAGGATGACCTGCACAGGTTGAGTGAGTGGATAGATGCGTGGCAGTTGCAGTATCCACTTTGGTGGCAAAAACAAGGGGGCAGATTATTATCTCAATGGGGTTAGGTTAGGTAAGGGGGAGGTAGAGCGAGACCTGGGTGTCCTTGTACACCGGTCACTGAAAGTTGGCATGCAGGTACAGCAGACAGTGAAGAAAGCTAATGGAATGTTGACCTTCATAACAAGAGGATTTCAGTACAGGAGGAGAGAGGTTCTTCTGCAGTTGTATAGGGCTCTGGTAAGACCAGATCTGGAGTATTGTGTACAGTTTTGGTTTCCTAATTTGAGGAAGGATATCCTTGTGATTGAGGCAGTGCAGCATAGGTTCACGAGATTAATCCCTGGGATAACGAGACTGTCATATGAGTAAAAATTGAAAAGACTAGGCTTGTATTCACTGGAGTTTAGATGGATGAGGGGGGGATCTTATAGAAACATATAAAATTATAAAAGGACTGGACTGGGTAAATGCAGGAAAAATGTTCCCAATGTTGGGCGAGTCCAGAACCAGGGGCTACAGTCTCAGAATAAAGAGGAGGCCATTTAGGACTGAGGGGAGAAAAATCCCTTTTCACCCAGAGAGTTGTGAATTTGTGGAATTCCATGCCACATAGGGCAGTGCAGGCCAAATCAGTGGATGGATTTAAGAGAGTTAGATGGAGCTCTTGGGCTGGTGGAATCAAGGCATATGGGAAGAAGGCAGGCACGGGTTATTGATTGGGGACGATCAGCCATGATCACAATGAATGGCGGTGCTGGCTCGAAGGACCAAATGGCCTCCTCCTGCACCTATTTTCTATGTTTCTATGCACTGCACATGCTGGTTCACACTGACAAATGGACACAAAATGCTGGAGTAACTCAGCTGGACAGACATCATCTCTGGATAGAAGGAATGGGTGACGTTTTGGGTAGAGACCGTTCTTCAGACAATCACAAGTACTCTCACCGACGAGAGTTCAGTTCACTCTGATGGGTCTCGACACGAAACGGCACCCATTCCTTCTCTACAGAGATGCTGCCTGTCCCGTGGTGTAAGCAGCTGAAGGAGCGCATCCTACAGCACAGCCCGCACTCTCTTCCCTGCTTGCCATTTTGAAATGGACCCGTTCATTCCCACTCATTGCTTCCTGTCTGCCAACCAATTTTCTATCCATGTCAACACCATACCCCCAATATCATGTGCTCTAATTTTAGTCACCAGTCTCCCGTGCGGGACCTTATCAAAGGCTTTCTGAAATTCTAGATACACGATATCCACATGGCTCCCCTTCATCCATTTTACTTTTCACATCCTCATAAAATTCCAGAAGATTAGTGAAGCATGATTTTCCTTTCATGAATCCATGCTGACTTGGACTAATCCCTTTACTGCTATCCAAATACCCCATTATTATCTCTTTAATAATTGACGCCAGCATCTTTCCCACCTCCGGTCAGGCGAACTGGTCTGTAAATCCCCGTTTTCTCTGTCACTCTTTTCTTGAAAAGTGGAAAACATGAGCTATCCTCCAATCCACAGGAACTGATCCTGAATCTATTGAACATTGGAAAATGATCACCAAGTACCTTCCCACACAAGACTGCCCGGGGCTGGAGGGTGACATTGGGCACTCTGAACCCGAGCACCAAGTTGTAAGCGGCCGAAGGAGCGCATCCTTCAGGACAGCCCGCACTCTCTTCAGTGCTGTCCGGCCAGGGCCGCCCTCCGCCTCAGCTGGGGGTCCACAGAAGTTGGAAGAATTCTGCTTACTGGGAATAAAGACCCAAGGCAGCGCAGTGCGGACACAATAGACAATAGGTGCAGGAGTAGGTCATTCGGCCCTTCGAGCCAGCACCACCATTCGATGTGATCATGGCTGATCATCCACAATCAGTACCCCGTTCCTGCCTTCTCCCCATATCCCGACTCTGCTATTTTTAAGAGCCCTATCTAGCTCTCTCTTGAAAGTATCCAGAGAACCTTCCTTCACAGCCCTCTGAGGCAGAGAATTCCACAGACTCACCACTCTCTGTGAGAAAAAGTGTTTCCTCGTCTCCGTTCTAAATGGCTTACTCCTTATTCTTAAACTGTGGCCCCTGGTTCTGGACTCCCCCAACATCCGGAACATGTTTCCTGCCTCTAGCGTGTCCAAACCCTTAACAATCTTATATGTTTCAATGAGATATCCTCTCATCCTTCTAAACTCCAGAGTGTACAAGCCCAGCTGCTCCATTCTCTCAGCATATGACAGTCCCACATCCCGGGACTTAACCTTGTAAATCTACGCTGCACTCCCTCAATAGCAAGAATGTCCTTCCTCAAATTATGGGACCAAAACTGCACACAATACTCCAGATGTGGTCACACTAGGGCTCTTCCCGTCTCTCGGGGGTGCACACTGACACTAACTCAGGGAGCTAAAATATTCTTTAAAAAAAGTCAAATTTTTATCGTCTGGTTTCTTGATTCACACCCAAAGGACTAGTGGCCTTCAAGATGCACGGTAGTGCATGTATATGTGTTGTGGTTATCAAAATATAATTGTTACAATTGGTGTAAATATCTATGGAACTAATTATTATTTTATTAAATCAATCGAAAGTTCCAATCACATGGGGTTTTATTTACTATTTAGGAAAGTCCAAAATCGGTGAAGGAAAATTAAAAATGATCCCCATTTTCCCGTCTCCCCAGGCCATTGATGTGATGGACGCGGGAGTCTCGACCAATCGCTGAGAAGTCCCACCCCACAGCGACGTCATGTCCGTTATTTGGCTTTTTGGCAATGCGTTCGTTTGGTGAGTTGGCTTTTAGACGTCCCGCCCTTTCGGTTATTTGGCTTTTCGGCAATCCTCCTTTCCGGTGAATTGGCTTTTTGTCGCCATTTACATTCGGTTATTTGGCTTTTCGGCGTCGTTTCTGTTTGGTTATTTGGCATCCACTTCTTCGCTTCGGCATCTCATCCTTCGATGTCACGTCTGCACACGGAGTGAGAGTGAATGAGTGAGTGAGTGTGAATGAGAGAGTGAGTGAGAGAGTGGGTGAGAGAGTGGGTCAAGTCATCACATTTCTTTATATAGCACATTTAAAAAACAACTCTCGTTAACCAAAGTGCTTTACATTTGTTATAAGAGTAGTATACACAAGCAGGTTACATACATATATACAAATAGCCCTCACTCAGAGGACGTCAGGAAAGGCTTGGGAGAACAGATACGTTTTTAGACTAGACTTAAAGGAGTCGATGGTAGGGGCAGTTCTAATGGGGAGGGGGATGCTGTTCCACAGTCTAGGAGCTGCAACCGCGAAGGTGCCATCGCCCCTGAGCTTATGCCTAGTCTGCGGGACATTCAGCAACCCAAAGTCGGCGGATCTGAGGGACCTGGAGGTGGTGTAGTGGGTGAGAAGACTTTTAATGTAGGTGGGTGCAAGCCCATTGACGGTTTTGTAGACAAAGCGAGAGTGGGTGAGAGTGTGGGTGAGAGAGAGTGAGTGAGAGTGTGTGTGTGTGAGAATTGTGCAGAACGCACCAACATTGTCCCTGAATAAAGGACAGAAAATCTATAAAAGCCACCTTCCAGATAGTTGGGACCGCTCAGCATCTGCTACGGCTCCACTGGTCCCTCCATGACACAGATCTCATTTACAAATGTATACACAAAATAACAGTTCTCTATGAAGCTGACCAGAATTTGGAGACATGGGCAATATCATTGGTGACCAACACCCCCTTTCAGCTGTCCTTTGTTGAAGGTGGGTCTAGTTCTGTATATCCAATAGGAAATTAAGTTATTTGGCAGGGAGGGAGGGAGGGAGGGGGAAATAGACAGGAAACATCTGCCTCAGATGGAGTTCAAAAAGGCCAATCCAAACACTTTCCAAAAGCGTTTATCATCTGGCCACTGACTGGAGTGAGGGTGGTTCACCAGTTTGAATGTGGCCCTGCAGGAAACAAAGCCAAACAATTTAGTCAACGAGTTGGCCGATACGTTTCCTAGCTGACTGCAGTTCTTCTTCTTCCTCAGGATGAAGTCAAAGTTCGTAGAGGGGCCTACCGCATAATAGATGTTGCTGCGTCTGGAATGACCAACTCTGGGGGCAGAAGAGAAAAAAAACAATGAGTACATTTCCAAACATAGACTGGGCGAACGTTTTGCTGAACTCTAGGACTACGAGGCCTACCTGATCACCCGTCTGATAAACATTTCAATGGTCCTCTGTTATCTTGTGTACCGAGACACAGTGAAGTTTGATTTACCACACAGTCACACCAAGAATACAAAACTACTTAAAGATTAAACATAAACAGCCACCGCAATGGCATGTGAGAATTCCCAGGGCACACAGCATAAGCAGAGATCCACAGCCATCAGTTCAATGCCTGGGCCATACAGACGGTCCTTCACCATGATGTGACCAGAGTTGTACGGACCACTATCACTTTCTCTGCAGTCCCTGTCCACCCGAACAGTCAGGAAGCCATCCACACCCTTACCAGACTCTGGGATGTTCTCATGGAGCCATGACTCCGTAAACACCAAGATCACTGCACGCACGGCACTCCCTCCGAGTCCTCACCAGTGCAGGCAGCACATCCGTCTTGTTTTTTTCAGCGACCTCAGCATCAAGGTACCTATGTTTTATTCCTCACATCTGTCTTCTGAGAGGATCTGGACAAGCTGATATTCCTTCCAATCTCTTTCCAGGTTGTGCTTTGGCATGGCTCTCTGGATAACGTCCGAGGACCTGTTTTGGTTGGTCACCTGGAGAGGAAGGGAAAAGGTATTTACTTCAGACGCTAGGTATATTGAGACAAGACAAGAGACATTTATTTGTAACCTGTGGATCGGCGGGCTCCCGAACCCCTCGCTGCTGCTACGGGTGGCCCGATGTTCAGGCCCTCTCGCTGGGATGCTGGAACTCCGACGTCGGAATGGGAGAACAACATCAGTGGCTTGGACATCCGAATCGGGCCACTTCCTACCGGGGTCCGAGGTTCCCAAAGTCCACAGGCCACGAGATTCACCCTGGCGGCCCCCGACAAAAGGTCCCAGGATTCCGTGATGTTGAAGTCAGCGCCACCTGCGCTGGAAGCTCTACAAACCACAGCTCCGCGATGTTGAAGCAGCAGGCCCAACACTCCGGAGCATCAAACGGCGATCCAGGTAAGGCATCACCCGCTCCGCGGTGAATCCAGTGTTGCGCCGCCGCTGTAGCTCTGGTCCGGTCCTCGGCAGGAAAGGCTGTGCCAATCCAGTTTGTAGGCCGCGAGGAGGGGGGCGAGGACGCGACTCGGAGAATAGTCGCATCACCGCCAGGAAGTGAATGCGAAACGGTTTCCCCCCTTACCCTACCCCCCTTCCCCACATAGAAAAACTAAAGAAACCACCAAAACATACTTTTAAAACAGACTAAAAAAAAAAAAACAGGGAAACAGACAGACTGTAGGCAGAGGCTGCCATCAATGCGGCACCCCTGGGGGGGGCCACTGTGGATCTACTGATAGGGATTTAATAAGAGTTACCTGTTGCCATAAAACAAACAAGTGTTAGAAAAATGCTCCGCTTCGATCTGCATCATCTGCTTTGATCTGTTATTTTCATACCTTCTCCTTCCAAATCTCCCTCTCCCATGACTCTCAGTTTGAAGAAGGGTCTCAACCCGAAACGTCACCCATTCATTCTCCCCACAGACACTGCCTGATCCGCTGAGTTACTCCAGTATTTTGTGTGTATCTTAGAAAGATGCTACCACATTATTTGACCAGTCGTTTGCAATCATTCCTCAGGCCTGCGGTCAGTTTAGTTTAGAGATACAGAATGGAAACAGGCCCTTCGGACCATCAAGTTCACACCATCCATTGAATACCCTTTCACACCAGCTCAATGCTATCCCACTTTCTTTTATCACGCAACTGAACCATTCCACCAACAACTAGAGTGCGGCCTTGAGCTACTCTCTTCCTCATTGGAGATGCTCGGACTACCTTAAATCAGATTTTAGTGAACTTGATCTTGCACTAAACGTTATTCACGTTATTCCCTTTATCATATTTCTGTACCCAGTGGATGACTCGATTGTAATCATGTCTTTCTGTTGTCTGGTTAGCACGCAACAAAACCATTTTACTGTGCACATGACAATAAATTAAACTAAGCTTCCTACAAAGTAGAAGCAATTTACAGACACCAAATTGGCAATTAACCTAAAAGCTTTCTGCCTTCCAGCTTTCTTTCGTCCCGCCCTTTAATCAGTCTGAAGAAGGGTCCTGAACCTATGCGTGTTCTCCTGGGATGCTGCCTGTCCTGCTGAGTTATTGCAGCATTTTGTGTCTTCTCCAACGTGCTAACCCGCACACCTTTCAAGGAAATATAGGGAGTGACGGTGGCACGGCGGCAGAGTTGCTGCCGTACAGCACCAGAGACCTGGGTTTGTTCCTGTCTACGGGTGCTGTCTGCTGCCATGTTCATAAGGAATAGGAGTAGAATTAGGCCATTCAGTCATGGCTGATCTACCTCTCCCTTCCAAACCCCATTTCATTTCGGAGTCACGTGAGTGACTTCGTGAAGAGCCCGCCGGCGCGCATGCTCGACATATCGTCGTACCGCGTTGCTCCTCGCCAGCCCTTCATAAGGGGCCACGGAGGTAAGTATTCTACCTTTAGTTGGTGGTCCTTGTTGTTGGTTATGTCTTGCAGCAAGGACATGGATGGGAGTTCCAAGGGCCGGAGGACGTCAGGACGAGTTCGCCGGTCAACAGTTCCGGGGCCTTTACCATCGGCAGAACCTGCAACGCAGGCCGGGACTTAGGCGGAGATGTGGGTAAGCCCTGTGGTTACAGGTCCAGATCCGCCAGCACACCACAGCTCGGAGGAGTTCGACGAGGAGGAGTGTGGTGTGCCGCCAGAGCAGGAGGATCCTGCCATGGCAGTCAGGTTGTCAGCGGGCTCGCTGGCGACCTCGAGCAGGGTGCGTGCGGCTGCACGGCCTGTTCCACTCAGCCCTCCGAGTAGGGGAAGGGCAGCAGCCCAGAAGCCTAACCCTGCTAGGGCTAAGGCATTGCCTGACACGGAGGAGCGGTCAGGTTCCAGGGCGAGACCCGGGGCGGCTGTGAGGTCCAGCCGGCGCACCCCGACTCTCGACGCCGGGACAGGTCGGTTGAGTCGGGTCTCGTCACGGTCGCCGAGCCCCCCATGGATGGGTGGGCGAGACCATGCGTCGGCAAAGTCCACGATGTGGGCAGCCGGCAAGCCTGCGCGGGCTTCAGGCAGCCATGCTTCGGCTGGTGCCGACACCACGCCGCACGTGCCCTTAGTGGCAGCGGCTTCAGCTCCCGCTAAACGGAGGCGGTTGAACATTCCCGCGCGGGAATCGCGCAGTTTCGCCTCGGCGGCTGTTAGCGACAACTACCGGCACCGGCAGCCCCTCGATGAGGTGCGGGCCGATGATAGGAGCCCGGTTTTCTGTTCAGAGCCGGAGGACTCCGACCACCTGAGTGTTCAGGGTGAAGGGCGTATTGACCGTATGGAGCGGCTGCTGGAGCTCCTGCTTCAAAGTCAACAACAGCAGGGCAGCAACAGGCACAGGGCGTCGTCACCAGCCTCTACCATCAGCCTGGAGCAGCAGGAGGAGGAGGTTTTGGTGGATCCCATACCATCTCCGTTGGAGGTGCCAGCGGAGGATCTTCTGGATGTGGCGACCAAATTTGCGGCCCCACATTCATCTGGACTTCCTTTAAACGCAAAGCTGGCAGCCACTGTGGACTTTCTTAACAACCAGCAACTACAGGAAGTAGTCCTCATTCAGGCAATGAGCCGTCACAAGGCTCCATCCAATTGCAACTCCCTCAACGTGCCTGTGGTCAATACGCCGATATGGGGCAACATCAGTGCGGCTATCCGTCAACAAGAGGTAAAATTGCAGCGAATCCTGAAGCTCCTCACGGCCGGTATTACCGCCTTGTAACCGGGGACGGGGACGAACTGAATTTGGAGCAGGAAGATGCTCTGGCCCTCCTGTGCGCGACCCAGCACGAAATCAACGGGTTTCGCAAAACCAGCATCCGCCCAGCGCTCAATCCGAAGTTTGCAGGATTGTGCAAACCACCGCCGCCGCCCCCGCCCCGTCAGCTCTTTGGGGAGGACCTCTCGAAGAGAGTCAAAGAGCTTGACGAACAAGCCAAAACGGTGGGGATCATGCGCTCTCAGAGTGCCCCCGCACCGTCAGGCTCAAAGTCTCCATACATTCGATCACGAGGGTCTGCTAGTACCTCGACGAGGACCCACCCTCAAGCTCCACAACGACAACAACATCAGACCCAGCACCAGGGGTCTTTTTTAGGACAGGGTCGGCAGAGACCCTGGTGGAAAACGAAGACGCCGCGCCCTCAAGCCAACCCAGCACCTCCACGTCCACCCACGCGTGTCAAGGACCGCCGGTAACCACGGAGGTGAAGGGGTCTGGTTCTCTCTTTTCTCTTTGTTTAACTTCACATGTTGGTGGTCGCCTTCGGTTGTTTTTGGGTGCATGGGGTAATTTTACTGGTGACGAGTATGTGTTGCAGAATATTCAGGGGCATAAAATTGAGTTTATTAATGGCGACCTTCCTCCATCCCAGCACATGCCCGCTCGAATGTTTAAATTATCTGCTGCAGAACAGGCAGCAGGCTACAAGGAACTTTTAAGTCTTGAGCAGAAGGGAGTGATTGAGAGAGCGGTGCATGAGCCAGTTGAATTTGTTTCGAATATTCACCAGACCTAAGAAGGATGGAGGTTGTCGTGTCATTATTGATCTAACCCGTTTGAATACTTTTGTAACATATACTCATTTTAAAATGGATACGTTTGAAACAGCCAAATCATTGATTTCTCATGGTTGCTTTATGGCATGCATCGATTTGAAAGACGCATATTATTCAGTATCCATCCAGAAATACGACAGAAGGTTTTTGAAATTCATCTGGATGGGGCAACTCTGGCAGTACAAGGCTTTGCCTAATGGGCTCACCACAGCCCCTAGATTGTTCACTAAATTAGTGAAACCAATTATGGCTTATTTGAGACAACAACACCATATAGTTATGGCCTACTTAGATGATATCTTAATTGTGGGCCACACCCTGGAATTGGCTGAACAGGGTGTTGCAGCTGCTGTCAATATATTTCAACAATTAGGGTTTATTGTCCATCCAGAGAAATCAAAGTTCTGCCCTGCCCAGGTGATTAATTACCTAGGGTTCATGGTGAACTCTATGAGCATGAGGGTTACCATTCCAATTAACAAGATTGAGGAGGTTACCCAGGTGTGTTAAGATTTAATCCGCACCAATATACCATCGATTCGGCATTCAGCTACAATAATTGGGAAGCTTGTAGCTTTGTTTCCGGCAGCGCGATATGGACCTTTGCATTATCAGAATTTGCAAAGAGCTAAAATTGCTGCGTTAAAACAGAACGCTGGTCATTATGATCGGTCCATGCAGCTGCCGCCCGAAGCGATAAATGAGTTGCAATGGTGGGTGTGTCACATTAGCAGCTCATTCAAGCCTATCAGAGAGGCTAATCCGGTGGTATATTTGCAGACTGATGCAAGCTCCAATGGCTGGGGAGCCACGGATAATTGCTCTAGTTGTGGGGGCAGATGGGACACCCTTGAATCAACGATGTTGTTGACTCAAGGGATTAACTATTTGGAGTTGCTGGCAGCATTCCACAGACTCCGTGCGTATTGTTCCAAGCTTGTTGGAGCACATGTCCGTCTCCAAATAGACAACACCACAGCAGTGGCATATTTAAACCATATGGGTGGTACCAGGTCAGTTTCGTGTGACAAATTGGCTAACTCAATTTGGCTCTGGTGTGTTCAAAGAGACATTTGGATTTCAGCTACCTATTTGCCAGGTGAGCTTAATACTGTGGCGGACACCAGGTCACGCAAATTTAATGACAATATTGAATGGATGTTGCATCCTGAGATTTTTTGTAAAGTCACAGCCAAATTTGGTAAACCGGACATTGACCTTTTTGCGTCACGGTTGAACCATCAGGTACCAACCTACGTTTCATGGGAACCAGATCCTGGGGCAATAGCGCTAGATGCATTCTCGCTGGACTGGGGGAATTGGTTTTTCTATGCCTTCCCCCCGTTTTGCCTCATCAGTCGGGTATTGCGAAAGATTCAGGCAGATACTGCCAAGGGCATCCTTATTATACCCGACTGGCCCACACAGCCTTGGTATCCGGTGGTCTTTGACATGCTCAACAAACCTTGGGTCCTTTTGAAGGGTTGCCCACAATTGGTTACTCACCCTGTCTCAGGGGAGCCACATCCCTGCCATGGCTATTTAAATTTGTTGGCTTGCAGGTTCTGAACAGGCCGTTAGTCCAATACGGCCTCTCGGCTCGGACCATGGATACCATCGGGGCGTCGTGTCGAGAGTCCACAAGGATAGATATTAAAGTGGACTGTACTACAAAGAAGCTAATCGGGTGGAGTTGAAATCTTTGTATAGTTTACTTGGTCTCCAACAGATGCGGATAAGGTTGCTAACAATTGGGCAGTACAAAGCTGCCGCCTTACAGCGCCTGAGACCCGGTTCGATCCTGACTATGGGTACTGTCCGCACGGAGTTTGTACGTTCTCCCTGTGACTGCGTGGGTTTTCTCCAGGTGCCCCCCGTTTCCTCACGCACTCCAAAGATGTGCAAGGTTGCAGGTTGATTGGCTTCTGTAAATTGTACATTGTCCCTAGTGTGTAGGATAGTGCTAGTGTACGGGGTGATTGGTGGTCGGCGTGGATTCGGTGGGCCAAAGGGCCTCTTTCCAACACTGTAAGTCTAAAATAGTTACAACATCCACTGCAGTAGGCAACGGTCTCGTTAATTTTAAATTTTTGACATTTAGATTAATTTTTCTGGTGCTTTTACATCCTGTTAGGCAAAGGATCATGTTTTGAACAAATAATCAACCCTAATTAACATGAGGATCTACATTCTCTCCTCCCATTTCAAACTACAGGAGGTCCAAGACAATGAAAGATAAGAGTGTCCCCAAAGACACGTTGCCTATTTCCTTTGCTCCATAGATGCTGCTGCACCCGCTGAGTTTCTCCAGCACTTTGTCTATCCCCAATGACATTCCAGGGGTCATATATTGAGCACCTTTCAAACCATTATACACTTAGCACCATACACCACGGAAACAGGCCTTTCAACCCAACTTGCCCAAACCGGCCAAGATGCCCCTTTTCTACGCCAGTCCTATTTGGCCCATATCCCTCGAAACCTTTTCTATGCATGTTCAGTTGACTTTTAAATATTGTATAGTTCATGCCACAACTACCTCCTCTGGCATCTCGCTCCCAAAACCAAACACCCTTCAGATTCCTATTAAATCTTGCCCCTCTCACCTTAAAACCATGTCCCGTGGTTCTTGATTCCCCTCCCCTGAGTAAAAGACCCTCTGCATTCCCTCTTTCTATTCCCCTCATGATTTTATACACCTCTGTATATCACCTCTCAGCCTTCTGTACCACTGCACCCACCACCCTCTGTGTGAAAAAGATGCCCCTCAGGTCCCTATTAAATCTTTCCCCTCTCACATTGAAGTGAAATGAAACGAGCTGCCAGAGGAGGAAGTTGAGGCAGGGACTATCGCAACGTTTAAGAAACAATTGGACAGGTACATGGATAGGACATGTTTGGAGTGATAAGTGCCAAATGCAGGCAGGTGGGACATGTTGGCCGGTGTGTGCAAGATGGGCCAAAGGGCCACACTGTATTACTCTATGTCCTCTGGCTCGTGCCCCATTCGAGGGACACCAGAATCTCATTAAAGTTTGGGTCTGTTGTAGACTTTGAGCCATGAACACCACGAACAAACACCACGAAAACAAGCCCCTGTGTTTTCAACTTTTCACATTTCCAACTTTTATATTCAGAAGTCAAAAATATATTGCAGCAATGGTAGAGTTGCTGCCATACACTGCCGGAGACCTGGGTTCCATCTGACTGTGGGTGCTGTCTGTAGGGAGTTTGTACGCTCTCCCTATGACTGCAAGGGAATTTCTTCAAGTGCTCATACGTTCATAGAAGCAGAGTGAGGCCATTCGGCCCATCGAGCTTAATCCGCCATTTAATCATGGCCAATCTTTCTCTCTCTCCTAACCCCATTCTCCTGCCTTCTCCCCATAACCGATGACTAATCACCCGTGCTCCGGTTTCCTCCCACACTTCAAAGGTATACGGGATTGTAAGTTAATTGGATTCAGTAAATTGTCCCTTGCATGCAGGACCTAGTGCATCCTACCCAATCGGTCCGAAACGTTGCCTATTTCCTTCACTCCATAGATGCTGCTGCACCCGCTGAGTTTCTCCAGCATTTTTGTCTACCTTCGATTTTCCAGCATCTGCAGTTCCTTCTTGAACATCCTATCCAATCATTGGTCGGCATGGAACCAGTGGGCCGAAGGGCCTGTTTCCATGCTGTGTCTCTGCTATGAAGTAGTATCTGAGCTGTGGAAGAATGCCATGCACGTACCACAATGCTTTTGTAGACATTCCCATTGCTCTTCCCGAGGCTGAAGCGGATGATGCAATGTTCCTTGTTCTGCTTGTTGTACTCAGGAAGTGGCGCCGTGGAGCTGCAGGAAGTCCCCGAGATGGTGCGTTTGTGGTCCTTGGGATTGTGGACGCAGGAAGGCAAGCATAAAATGGTGCTGATCAATGACGAGACTCCCGAAGAGGCCGTGTCCATTGAGTGGATGGACGAGCAAG
Organism: Raja brachyura; assembly: GCA_963514005.1. The sequence goes on along the minus strand of OY740825.1, from coordinate 1,331,548 downwards.
ATGATAATAATTCATTCGGCTGGAAAAAACAGTAAGGATAGGAATTTAGATATTTCCAATCCAACTTTCCAGTTCTATCATCAAGCCAGGCTGCTCCCATCCTCTATATAGGATGAGTGGTGATCTTACAAACGTGTATAAAATCATGAGATTAGTTGCTGCCTCCCAGATCCAGAGACCAGGGTTCGATCCTGACCTCAGGAGCTGTCCATGCGCAGTTTGCACATTCGCCCTGTGAACAAGTGGGTTTCCTCCGGTTTCAAGAGTCAAGAATGTTTTATTGTCATATCCCATTTCCTCTCATATCCCAAAGATCGGCAGGGTTATTGATTATTTAGGTTCCGTAAATTGTCCTAAGTGTGTAGCATAGAACTAATGAATGGGATGATCGCTGGTTGGCATGGATTCAGCGGGCCGAAGGGACTGTTTCTCTAAGGTAAACTAAACCAAATATTGGTGTGATCACAAGGATCACTAAGGATCACAAACTGGCCTTTCTCCAGACCAGGACCCCCAGCTACTGTGGAGTTACTCCAGCACTTTGTCTGGAGTAACTGAGTGAGTGAATGAGAGTGAGTGGGTGAGTGAGAGTGAGCAAAAGTGGGTGAGTGAGGGTGAAGTGAGTGAGAGTGACTAAGTGACCGTGAGTGGGTGAGTGAGAGTCAGAGTGGGTGAGTGAGAGTGAATTTGTGAAGTGAGTGAGAGTGCGTGAGTGACTGAGTGGGTGAGTAAGAGAGTGAAGAGTGGGTGAGAGTGTGGATGAGAGAGAGTGGGGGTGAGTGAGTGAGTGGGTGTGAGAGTGAGTGAATGGGAGTGTCAGTGAGAGTGAGAGAGTGGGTGGGTGAGTGAGTGTGTCGGTGATTGAGTGAGAGAGAGACCTAGAGCGTGAGTGAGAATAGTAAGATTGAACGAGAACTTACCAGTTCGAAGGTTGATCATTATTTCATGAGGAGTCGAAGTGAGGGATTTCGTGAAGAGCCCGCCGGCGCGCATGCTCGACATACTTCAAAGTAGCGGCGTGGAATCACAGAAACCAATCAAGAAATGACTTCACATAGTAAGAATGAAACGACTAAGATTACCAGCTGAAGGTGATTGAGGGTTGGGCGAGGAGGGCACGAAATCCCTCACTTCGACTCCTCATGAAATAATGATCAACCTTCGAACTGGTAAGTTCTCGTTCAATCTTACTATTTCATTTCGGAGTCACGTGAGTGACTTCGTGAAGACTTCAAAGCTTCTGTGATGACACGCCCTGGACCACGTCCATGCTGTCACACCACTACCAGGGATGGATGGGAGGAATAACTTGCTGACTAGTCCATACTGCAAAACAAAGCATATTTATTAACAAACAAATCAAAACCCCTCATTCGGGGACATCTCCACGTTCTTGCCCCGCATCTAGCACGGCTTCTGCGAACTGTAGAGGCGCAGCAACGGGCCGGTTGTAGAACCGCTGGAACACCGTCTCATTAGCCCATCCTGCTGTGGCGAGAATATGGTCCATGGGCACCTCCATGACCCTCGCCGCCGACGTCGATGCAGCCCTGGTGGAATGAGATTTGAACACATTAGTGTCGATACCTGACTTACCCAAGACGACTCGAAGCCACCTGGATATCGTCTGTGTTGTCACTCGATGGTGAGGTCTCTTATGAGTGACAAGCAGGTATCTCTCCATTCCTCTGATGCTTGCCGTCACCTTGACGTAGTAACGGATATGGGAGGCTAAGCATAGCCTAGCATCGGCGGGGTATGCCGGGAACTTCAGCTGCAGCCCTGTGCACCCAGGTCTGTGTTGCTTTAGTAGCTCGTCAACAAAGAAAACTACTTCTGTGGGGGTAGACATCATTCTGTCGACACGTAGTTTGTGGAGTGTCTGTACCCTCTGTGCTGAAGTCAGCGCTAGTAACATCACCAGCTTCATGGTGAGTTTGTCCAGCTGGAGCCCTTCCATGGGGGACCACGTCCTGAGCAGAGTTAAAACGTCCCCGACATCCCAGGTGATATTGTAACGTGGTGTAGGCGGATTCGTATTGAAAATACCCCGCATGAGCCTGGACACTAGCCTGTTGGATCCCACCTCAATATTGAGGTAGAATGATAGAGCGCTCCTGGCGCTGTTGATGGCACTGTAGCTTAAGTGTTCATCATGGTGCAACCCCGCGAGGAATTCCAGGACGTCGGTTATAGTCACGGCATCGTACGTGATGCGAGAGCGGCTGCAGAAGGCTTCCCACTTCCTGATGTGAGAGCGGTATCTTCGCCTTGTAGACTCTCGGCACGACGCCGCAATGGTATCCATGGTCCGGGTAGAAAGGCCGTATTGTTCTAAAGGCCGATTCAGAATCTGCAAGCCAACAAATTTAAATAGCCATGGCAGGGATGTGGCTCCCCTGAAACAGGGTGAGTAACTAATTCTGGGCTACCCTGGAAACGGACCCAAGGTTCACTGAGCGTGTCAAAGACCATCGGATACCACGGCTGTGTAGGCCAGTCGGGTATGATAAGGATGCCCTTGGCACCGTCCATCTGAATTTTACGTAATACCCGACTGATGAGGCAAAACGGGGGGAATGCATAGAAAAAGCAATTCCCCCAGTCTAGCGAGAATGCATCTAACGCTATAGCCCCAGGATCTGGTTCCCACGCGACGTAGGTTGGTACCTGATGGTTCAACCGGGACGCAAAAAGGTCAATGTCCGGTTTCCCAAATTTGGCTGTGATTTTTGCAAAAATTTCAGGATGTAACATCCATTCAATATTATCATTGAACTTGCGTGACCTGGCGTCCGCCACAATATTAAGCTCACCTGGCAAATAGGTAGCTGAAATCCAAATGTCTCTCTTGACACACCAGAGCCAAATTGAATTAGCCAATTTATCACATGAAACTGACCTGGTACCGCCCATGTGGTTTAAATATGCCACCGCTGTGGTATTGTCTATTTGGAGCCGGACATGTGCTCCAATGATCTTGGAACAATATGCACGAAGTCCGTGAAATGCTGCAAGCAGCTCCAAATAGTTCATCCCTTGTGATACCAACATCGTATTCTCAAGGGTATCCCATCGGCCCCCACAACTAGAGAATTGATTCGTAGCTCCCCAGCCATCAGAGCTCGCATCAGTTTGTAAGTATATCATCGGTTTCGCCTCAATATTAGTTTTGAACGATTTACTAATGTGGCAAACCCACCATCGTAATTCATCCAATGCTGCAGGCGGCAGCCGCATTGATCGATCATAATGACCAGCATGCCGTCGCAACGCAGCGATCTTGGCTCTCTGCAAGTTTTGATAATGCAGAGGTCCATACCGGGCTGCCGGAAACAAAGCCACAATCTTGCCAATGACAGTAGCTGTGTGACGAATCGATGGTATACGAGTATTAATCAAGTCTGTACACACCTGTGTTACCTCCTCAATTTTGTTAATTGGTATGGTGACTCTCATGCTAATGGAATTCACCTGGAACCCCAGATAATTAATTACCTGGGTGGGGCAGAACTTAGATTTTTCTGGATGAACAATGAACCCAAGCTGTTGGAACAAATTGACCGCAGCTGCCACCCCTTGTTGTGCTAATTCCAAGGTGTGGCCGACAATTAAAATATCATCTAAATAGGCCATAACAATATGATGTCTTTGTCTTAAATAAGCCATAATTGGCTTCACCAATTTAGTAAATAAGCGAGGGGCTGTGGTGAGCCCATTAGGCAACGCCCTATATTGCCACAGCTGATCCATCCAGATAAATTTTAAGAACCTTCTGTAATATTTTTTCATAGGTACGGTATAGTACGCATCCTGTAAATCAATGCATGCCATAAAGCACCCTTGTGAAATCAATGATTTGGCCGTTTCAAACGTGTCCATTTTAAAATGAGTATATGTTACAAAGTTATTCAGAGTGGTTAGATCAATAATGACTCTACAGCCTCCATCCTTCTTAGGTCTAGTGAAAATATTGGAAACAAATTCAACGGGCTCATGAACCGTTCTCTCTATGACCCCTTTCTGTTCCAACCTTAAAATTTCCTTATAGCCTACTGACTGTTCCGCAGCCGTTAGTTTGAAAGTACGACCCGGTCTATGCTGAGGTGGAGGGATGTCCCCATTAATAAACTCAATACTATGGCCCTGAATATTCCGTAACACATACTCATCGCTGGTAATGTCACCCCATGCACCCGCAAACAACCGCAAACGCCCACCAACATGTGGAGTTAAACAAAGAGAAAAAAGAGAACCAGATCGCCTCACCTCTGTGGTTACCGGCGGTCCCTGACACGAGTGGGTGGTCGTGGAGGTGCTGGGTTGGTTTGAGGTCGTGGCGTCCTCATTTTCCACCTCGGCTTCTGCCGAGCCTGTCCTAAAAAAGACCCCTGGGGTTGGGGTGGCTGATATCGGTTTGGAGCTGGAGGGTAATTCCTGGTGGAAGTGCTGACAGACCCTCGTGAACGGCCAAGTGGGGCTTTCGAGCTTGATGGCGTGGGGGCACTGTGAGAGCGCATGAGCCCCACGGTCTTGGCTTGTTCATCCAGCTCTCTGACCCTTTTGGAGAGGTCTTCGCCAAAGAGCTGACGGGGCGGCGGCGGCGGTTTGCACAACCCTGCAAACTTAGGGTTGAGCGCTGGGCGGATGCTGTTTTTTCGAAAGCCGTTTATTTCGTTTTGAGTAGCGCACAGAAGCGCCAGAGCATCCTCCTGGTCCAAATTAAGCTCCTCTCCGTCGACCGACCGCACAAAGGCAGTAATCCCGGCCATGAGGAGTTTCAGGATCCGCTGAATTTTCAGCTCCTGCTGACGGATAGCCGCACTGATGTTGCCCCATATTGGCGTATTGACCACAGGCACGTTGAGGGAATTGCAGTTTGATGGAGCCTTGTGACGGCTCATGGCTTGTAGTAGGACTTCCTCCTGAAGCTGGTGATTATTTAGGAAGTCCACTGTGGCTGCCAACTTCGTATTGATGGGAAGCCCCAACGAATGAGGGGCTGCAAATTTGGTAGCCACATCGAGGAGGTCCTCCGCCGGTAATTCAGGCGGGGGTGGGATGGGGTCAACCACGGCCTCCTCGTCCTGCTGCTCCAGGCTGGTGTACGAAGCTGGTGATGAAGCCCTGTGCCTGTCGCTGCTGGATGCCTGTTGTTGTTGACCTTGTAGGAGAAGCTCCAGCAGCCGCTCCATCCGGTCAATACGCCCTTCACCCTGAACACTCAGGTGGTCGGAGTCCTCCGGCTCTGAAAATTGGCCGGGGCTCCTGTCATCGGCCCGCACCTCGTCGAGGCCCTGCCGGTGCCGGTAGTTGTCGTCGACAGCCGCCGAGGCGAAACTGCGCGATTCCTGCACGGGCGTGTTCAACCGCCTCCGTTTAGCGGGAGCGGAAGCCGTTGCCTCTATGGACAGATGCGGCATGGTGTCGGCACCAGCCGAAGCCTGGATACCTTGGGCCCGTGCAGGCTTGCCAGCTGCCCACATCGTGGACCTTGCCGACGCATGGTCTCGCCCACCCATCCATGGGGGGCTCGGCGACCGTGACGGGACCCCCAACTGACTCGTCCCGGCGTCGAAAGTTGGGGGGCGACGGCTGGACCTCACAGCTGCCCCGGGTCCCGTCCTGGAACCTGACCGCTCCTTGGCGGCAGGCAGAGCCTTAGCCCCGACAGGGTTAGGCTGCTGGGCTCCTGCCCTTCCCCTTCTCAGAGGGCTGCGTGAAACGGGCCGTGCAGCCGCACGGACCCTTCTGCTCGAAGCCGTCAGCAAGCCTGCTGACGACCTGGCTGCCATGGCAGGGTCGTCCTGCTCTGGCGGCACACCACACTCCTCCTCGTCGGACTCCTCTGAGCTGTGGTGTGCAGGCGGGTCCGGACCTGAAAATACAGAGCTCACCGACATCTCCGCCCTCGTTCCGGTCTGCGTTGCAGGTACCCCCGACAACTCTCGCTCCGGAACTGCTGGCCGGCGACTTCTCCTCGAACTCCGGCCTCTTAGACTCCCATCCATGTTCTTGCTGTGAAGCAAACACAACAAGAACCACCAACTTAAGGTAGCATACTTACCTGCGTGGTTCCCTTATGAAGGGCTGGCGAGGAGCACGCTCCTCCGTCAGCCGTCGCAGCAACGCGATACGACGATATGTCGAGCATGCGCGCCGGCGGGCTCTTCACGAAGTCACTCACGTGACTCCGAAATGAAATAGTAAGATTGAACGAGAACTTACCAGTTCGAAGGTTGATCGTTATTTCATGAGGAGTCGCGGTGAGGGATTTCGTGAAGAGCCCGCCGGCGCGCATGCTCGACATTCTTCAAAGTAGCGGTGTGGAATCACAGAAACCAGTAACAGAAATGACTTGGCATAGTAAGATGAAAGAGACTCAAATTACCAGGTGAAGGTGACTGAGGGTTGGGCGTGGAGGGCACGAAATCCCTCACCGCGACTCCTCATGAAATAACGATCAACCTTCGAACTGGTAAGTTCTCGTTCAATCTTACTATCTCATTTCGGAGTCACGTGAGTGACTTCGTGAAGACTTCAAAGCTTCTGTGATTACACGCCCTGGACCACGTCCATGCTGACACACCACTAGCAGGGATGGATGGGAGGAACAAACTTGCTCAAATAGTTCATACTGCAAAACAAGAGCATATTTATTTACAACAAATCAAAACCCCTCATGCGGGGACACCTCCACGTTCTTGACCTGCATTCAGCACGGCTTCCGCGAACTGTAGAGGAGCAGCATCAGGCTTGTTATAAAATTGCTGAAACACAGCTTCATTAGCCCATCCTGCTGTGGCGAGAATATGGTCCATAGGCACCTTCATAATCCTCGCCGCTGACGTCGATGCAGCCCTGGTGGAATGAGACTTGAACACATTAGTGTCGATACCTGACTTACCCAAGACGACCCGGAGCCACCTGGATATCGTCTGGACTGTCACTCGATGATGAGGTCTCTTATGAGTGACAAACAGGTATCTCTCCATTCCTCTGATGCATGCCGTCACCTTGACATAGTGACGGATATGGGAGGCTAAACACAGCCTAGCATCTGCGGGGTATGCCGGGAACTTCAGCTGCAGCCCTGTGCACCCAGGTCTATGCTGCTTTAGTAGCTCATCAACAAAGAAGACTACTTCTGTAGGGGTAGACATCATTCTGTCGACACGTAGTTTATGCAGTGTCTGTACCCTCTGTGCTGAAGTCAGCGCTAGTAACATCACCAGCTTCATGGTGAGTTTGTCCAGCTGGAGCCCTTCCATGGGAGACCACGTCCTGAGCAGGGTTAATACGTCCCTGACATCCCAGGTGATATTGTAGCGTGGTGTAGGCGGATTCATATTGAATATACCCCGCATGAGTCTGGACACTAGCCTGTTGGATCCCACCTCAATCTTGAGGTAGAATGACAGCGCGCTCCTGGCGCTGTTGATGGCACTGTAACTTAAGTGTTCATCATGGTGCAACCCCGCGAGGAATTCCAGGACGTCGGTTATAGTCACGTCATCGTACGTGATGCGAGAGCGGCTGCAGTCGGCTTCCCACTTCTTGATATGTGAGCGGTATCTTCGCCTTGTGGACTCTCGACACGACGCCCCAATGGTATCCATGGTCCGAGTTGAGAGGCCATATTGGACTAACGGCCTGTTCAAAACCTGCAAGCCAACAAATTTAAATAGCCATGGCAGGGATGTGGCTCCCCTGACACAGGGTGAGTAACCAATTCTGGGCAACCCTTCAAAAGGACCCAAGGCTCACTGAGCATGTCAAAGACCACCGGATACCACGGCTGTGTAGGCCAGTCGGGTATAATAAGGATGCCCTTGGCTGCATCCATCTGAATCTTTCGTAATACCCGACTGATGAGGCAAAACGGGGGGGAATGCATAGAAAAACAATTCCCCCAGTCCAGCGAGAATGCATCTAGCGCCATAGCCCCAGGATCTGGTTCCCACGAGACGTATGTTGGTACCTGATGGTTCAACCGTGACGCAAAAAGGTCAATATCCGGTTTCCCAAATTTGGCTGTAACTTTGGCAAAAATTTCAGGATGCAACATCCATTCAATATTGTCATTAAACTTGCGTGACCTGGTGTCCGCCACAATATTAAGCTCACCTGGCAAATAGGTAGCTGAAATCCAAATGTCTCTTTGAACACACCAGTGCCAAATTGAGTTAGCCAATTTATCACATGAAACTGACCTGGTACCGCCCATATGGTTTAAATAAGCCACCGCAGTGGTGCTGTCTATTTGGAGACGGACATGTGCTCCAAAAACCTTGGAACAATAAGCACGAAGTCCGTGGAATTCTGCAAGTAGCTCCAAATAGTTTATCCCTTGAGACAACAACATAGTAGCCTCAAGGGTATCCCATCTGCCCCCGCAACTAGAGTAACAATCCGTAGCTCCCCAGCCATAAGAGCTCGCATCAGTTTGCAAGTATACCACCGGATTAGCCTCAATAATAGGCTTAAATGAGTTACTAATGTGACGCACCCACCATCGTAACTCATCCTTCGCTTCGGGCGGCAGCTGCATTGGTCGATCATAATGACCAGCGTGCTGTCTTAACGCAGCGATCTTGGCCCTTTGCAAATTCTGATAATGCAAAGGCCCATATCGGGCTGCCGGAAACAATGCTACAAGCTTGCCAATTACTGTAGCTGTATGTCGAATCGATGGTATACTAGCGCTGATTAAACCTCGACACACCTGGGTGACCTCCTCAACCTTATTAGTTGGTATGGTGACCCTCATGTGAATAGAGTCCACCGTAAACCCCAGATAATGAATTACCTGGGAGGGGCAGAACTTTGATTTGGCTGGATGGACAATGAACCCCAGCTGCTGAAATATATTGACAGCAGCTGCAACACCCTGTTGAGCCAATTCCAGGGTGTGGCCGACAATTAAGATATCATCTAAATAGGCCATTACTATATGATGTCGTTGTCGTAAATAAGCCATAATTGGCTTCACCAATTTAGTGAATAATCTAGGGGCTGTGGTAAGCCCGTTTGGCAAAGCCCTATATTGCCAGAGTTGACCCATCCAGATAAATTTCAGAAACCTCCTATAACATTTTTGAATGGATACAGTATAGTACGCATCTTGTAAATCAATGCATGCCATAAAGCAACCATGTGAAATCAATGATTTGGCTGTTTCAAAAGTATTTAAACGAGTCAGGTCAATGATGACTCGACAGCCTCCATCCTTCTTGGGTCGAGTGAATATATTAGAAACAAATTCAACTGGCTCATGAACCGTTTTCTCTATCACTCCCTTCTGTTCTAGCCTCAAAATTTCCTTATAGCCTGCTGCCTGTTCTGCAGCAGACAATTTAAATGTTCGACCAGGCCTGTGCAGGGATGGAGGAATGTCCCCCATTAAGAAACTCAATTTTATGACCCTGAATATTTTGTAACACATACTCATCACCAGTAATATCACCCCATGCACCCAAAAAGAACCGAAGGCGCCCACCAACATGTGAGGTTAGACAAAGAGAAAAGAGAGAACCAGACCGCCTCACCTCCGTGGTTACCGGCGGTCCTTGACACGTGTGGGTGGACGTGGAGGTGCTGGGTTGGCTTGAGGGTGCGGCGTCCTCATCTTCCACCAGGGTTTCTGCCGACCTTGTCCTAAAAAAGTCCCCTGCTGCTGGGGCTGTTGGTAACGAGGTGGAGCTGGAGGGTAGGTCCTTGTAGAGGTGCTGGCAGACCCTCGTGGACGAACAAGCGGAGCTTTCGAGCCCAACGGCCTGGGAGCACTGTGAGAGCGCATGCGTCCCACCGTTTTGGCTTGTTCGTCAAGCTCTTTGACCCTCTTCGAGAGGTCTTCTCCAAAGAGCTGACGGGGCGGCGGCGGTGGTTTGCACAACCCTGCAAACTTAGGGTTGAGCGCCGGGCGGATGCTGCTTTTGCGGAACCCATTGATCTCATGTTGAGTTGCGCACAATAGAGCCAGAGCATCCTCCTGGTCCAAATTTAATTCATCCCCATCAACCGACCGCACAAAGGCGGTAATACCGGCTGTGAGGAGCTTCAGGATCCGCTGAATTTTCAGCTCCTGTTGACGGATAGCCGCACTGATGTTGCCCCATATCGGCGTATTGACCACAGGCACGTTGAGGGAGTTGCAGTTGGATGGAGCCTTGTGACGGCTCATGGCCTGAATGAGAACTTCTTCCTGGAGCTGATGGTTGTTGAGGAAGTCCACTGTGGCTGCCAATTTCGAGTTCAGGGGAAGCCCAGACGAGTGTGGGGCCGCGAACTTAGCGGCCACATCGAGAAGTTCCTCCGCTGGTAAATCTGACGGAGGTGGTATGGGATCGACCAAACCCTCCTCATCCTGCTGCTCCAGGCTGAAGGTGGAAGTTGGTGAAACAGCCCTGTGCCTGTCGCTGCTGGACGCTTGCTGCTGTTGACCGTGAAGCAGGAGCTCCAGCAGCCGCTCCATACGGTCAATACGCCCTTCACCCTGAACACTCAGATGGTCGGAGTCCTCCGGCTCTGAAAAATTGCCGGGGCCCCTATCATCGGCCCGCACCTCATCGAGGCCCACCCGGTGCCGGTAGTCGTCGCTAACAGCCGCCGAAGCGAAACTGCGCGATTCCCGCGCGGGCGTGTTCAACCGCCTCCGTTTAGCGGGAGTTGAAGCCGCTGCCACTAAGGGCACTTGCGGCGTGGTGTCGGCACCAGCCGCAGCATGGATACCTGATGCCCGCGCGGGCTTGCCGGCTGCCCACGTCGTGGACCTCGCCGACGCATGGTCTCGCCCACCCATCCATGGGGGGCTCGGCGACCGTGACGAGACCCGACTCGACCGACCCGTCCCGGCGTCGAGAGTTGGGGGGCGTCGACTGGACCTCACAGCCGCCCCGGGTCCCGCCCTGGAACCTGACCGCTCCCCGGCGGCAGGCAAAGCCTTAGCCCCGACAGGGTTAGACTTCTGGGCTCCTGCCCTTCCCCTACTCGGAGGGCTGAGTGAAAAGGGCCGTGCCGCTGCACGCACCCTTCTGCTCGAGGTCGCCAGCAAGCCTGCTGACGACCTGACTGCCATGGCAGGGTCCTCCTGCTCTGGCGGCACACCACACTCCTCCTCGTCGAACTCCTCCGAACTGTGGTGTGCTGGCGGATCCGGACCTGTAAACACAGGGCTTACCGACATTCCCGCCCGTGTCCCGGCCTGCGCTGCAGGTACCACCGATATCAATGGCTCCGGGAGTGCTGACCGGCGACCTCGTCCAGACGTTCTCCGGCCCTTAGAACTCCCATCCATGTCCTTGCTGCAAAAAACAAAGTAACACAACAAGGACCACCAACTTAAGGTAGGATACTTACCTCAGTGGTTCCCTTATGAAGGGCTGGCGAGGAGCGCGCTCCACCGCCAGCCGTCGCAGCAACGCGATACGATGATATGTCGAGCATGCGCGCCGGCGGGCTCTTCATGAAGTCACTCACGTGACTCCGAAATGAAATTCAAGTTCAAGTGAGTTTATTGTCATGCGTCCCTGATAGGACAATGAAATTCTTGCTTTGCTTCAGCACAACAGAACATAGTAGGCATTAACTACAAAACAGATCAGTGTGTCCATGTACCATTATATACGTTAGTACACACCTGAATAAATAAACTGATAAAGTGCAAATAACAGACAATGGATTATTAATGTTCAGAGTTTTGTCCGAGCCAGGTTTAATAACCTGATGGCTGCAGGGAAGTAGCTATACCTGAACCTGGTCGTTGCAGTCTTCAGGCTCCTGTACCTTCTACCTGAAGGCAGCAGGGAGATGAGTGTGTGGCCAGGATGGAATGGGTCCTTGATGATGCTGCCAGCCTTTTTGAGGCAGCGACTGCGATAAATCCCCTAGATGAAAGGAAGGTCAGAGCCGATGATGGACTGGGCAGTGTTTACTACTTTTTGTAGTCTTTTCCTCTCCAGGGCGCTCAAGTTGCCGAACCAAGCCACGATGCAACCGGTCAGCAAGCTCTCTACTGTTCACCTGTAGAAGTTAGAGAGAGTCCTCCTTGACAAATCGACTCTCTATAATCTTCTCAGGAAGTAGAGGCGCTGATGTGCTTTCTTGATAATTGCATCAGTGTTCTCGGACCATTAAAGATCTTCAGAGATGTGCACGCCCAGGAATTTAAAGCTCTTGACCCTTTCAACCATCGACCCGTTGATATAAATGGGACTGTGGGTCCCTATCCTACTCCTTCCAAAGTCCACAATCAGTTCCTTGGTTTTGCCGGTGTCGAGGGCCAGGTTATTGTGCTGGCACCATATGGACAGTTGCTCGATCTCTCTTCTGTACTCCGACTCATCCCCATCACCCCCAACAGTAGTGTCGTCAGTGAACTTGATGATGGAGTTTGCACTATGACCGGCTACGCAGTCATGAGTATAGAGTGAGTACAGCAGGGGGCTGAGCACGCAGCCTTGAGGTGCTCCCATGCTGATTGTTATCGAATCTGACACATTTCCACCAATCCGAACAGACTGTGGTCTGTGAATGAGGAAGTCGAGGATCCAATTGCAGATGGATGCGCAAAGACCCAGTTCTGCGAGTTTGGTAACCAGCTTGGAGGGGATGATAGTATTAAATGCCGAGCTCTAATCGATGAATAACAGCCTGACATATGAGTTTTTGTTCTCCAAGTGGTCCAGAGCGGAGTGGAGAGTCAGCGAGATCGCATCCACCGTTGATCTGTTGTGGCGGTAAGCGAACTGCAGTCGGTCCAGGTTTTTGTCGAGGTAGGATTTGATTTGCGTCATGATCAACCTGTCGAAGCACTTCATCACCACAGGCGTTAGTACCACAGGTCGATAGTCACTCAGGCACGTCATCTTGCTCTTCTTGGGCACTGGTATAATTGATGCCCTTTTGCAGCAGGTGGGAACCTCAGACCTCAGAAGTGAGAGGTTGCAAATGTCCGTGAAAACTCTAGCCAGTAGGTCCGCACAGATTTTTAGGACACGACCAGGTATACCATCAGGTCCAGGCGCTTTTCGAGGGTTCACCCCTCTGAAGGATTTCCTGACGTCGGCCTCTGTGACTGAGACTGAAATACCATCACAGCGAATGGAGGCTCGGGAAGGCGCATCGGTGTTCTCCCGATCAAAGCGTGCGTAAAACGCATTGAGCTCATCAGGGAGTGTTGTTTCGCCGACATTCGAGCTGCCTCCTGATTTCGCCTTGTAGGAGGTGATTGCATTCAGGCCCCGTCACAGCTGCCGAGCATCTGTCTCCAGCTCAGAGCAGAACTCCCTTTTGGCCTTTTTGATGGCCTTACCAAGGTCGTATCTGGACTTCTTGTAGACCACTGTATCATCAGACATGAATGCCCGGTGTCTGGTCTTCAAAAGAGTGCGGATCTCAAAGTTCATCCTAGGTTTCTGTTTGGGAAACACTTGGAAGGTTTTTGTGGGGATGCAGTCCTCCACACATTTTTTTATGAAGTCTGTAACGACTGTGGTGTATTTGTTCAAGTCCCTTGCCGAGTCCTTGAACATTGCCCAGTCGACAGACTCCAAACTGTCCTGAAGTTGTTCATCTGCCCCCCCGACCGACCAGCTCTGTACTGTCCTCACCTCTGGGGGTGCGCTCTTTAATTGCTGTCTGTAGGCAGGAAGAAGCAGCACCGCAGTATGGTTGGATTTACCGAAGTGAGGGCGAGGGATAGAACGATAGGCATTCTTGATGGTGGTGTAGCAGTGGTCGAGGGTGTTTGGTCGTCTGGTGCAGCAGGGGACATGTAGGTGGAAGTTGGGGAGTGAGTTATTTAGGTTTGCCTTATTGATGTCCCCAGCAATGGTGGTAAATGCCTCGGGGTAAGACGTCTGGTGTTTGTTGACCACGGCGTGCAGCTCCTCCAGTGTCAGACGGACGTCTACCTGGGTTGGGATTTAGACCGCGGTCAGGATGTTGGAGGTGAATTCCCTCGGAAGGTAGAAGGGACGGCACTTCACCGCCAGATGTTCCAGGTGTGGAGAGCAGGTGTCGGACAGGACTGCCACGTCTGAGCACCACGCAGAGTTGACCATCGGTAGTGGGGAAACTGCTAGGGTCAGTTATTAAAGATGGGATAGCAGCACATTTGGAAAGTGGTGAAATCATTGGACAAAGTCAGCATGGATTTACGAAAGGTAAATCATGTCTGACGAATCTTGTGGAATTTTTCGAGGATGTAACTAGTAGCGTGGATAGGGGAGAACCAGTGGATGTGGTGCATCTGGACTTCCAGAAGGCTTTCGACAAGGTCCCACATAAGAGATTAGTATATAAACTTAAAGCATACGGCATTGAGGGTTCAGTATTGATGTGGATAGAGAACTGGCTGGCAAACAGGAAGCAAAGAGTAGGAGTAAACGGGTCGTTTTCACAATGGCAGGCAGTGACTAGTGGGGTGCCGCAAGGCTCAGTGCTGGGACCCCAGCTATTTACAATATACATTAATGATCTGGATGAGGGAATTGAAGGCAATATCTCCAAGTTTGCGGATGACACTAAGCTGGGGGGCAGTGTTAGCTGTGAGGAGGATGCTAGGAGACTGCAAGGTGACTTGGATAGGCTGGGTGAGTGGGCAAATGCATGGCAGATGCAGTATAATGTGGATAAATGTGAGGTTATCCACTTTGGTGGCAAAAATAGGAAAACAGACTATTATCTAAATGGAGGCCGATTAGGAAAAGGGGAGATGCAGCGCGATCTGGGTGTCATGGTAGTCATTAAAAGTAGGCATGCAGGTGCAGCAGGCAGTGAAGAAAGCGAATGGTATGTTAGCTTTCATAGCAAAAGGATTTGAGTATAGGAGCAGGGAGGTTCTACTTCAGTTGTATAGGGTCTTGGTGAGACCACACCTGGAGTATTGTGTACAGTTCTGGTCTCCAAATCTGAGGAAGGACATTATTGCCATAGAGGGAGTGCAGAGAAGGTTCACCAGACTGATTCCTGGGATGTCAGGACTGTCTTATGAACAAAGACTGCATAGACTCGGTTTATACTCTCTAGAATTTAGGAGATTGAGAGGCGATGTTATAGAAACTTACAAAATTCTTAAGGGGTTGGACAGGCTAGATGCAGGAAGATTGTTCCTGATGTTGGGGAGGTCCAGGACAAGGGGTCACAGCTTAAGGATAAGGGGGAAATCCTTTAGGACCGAGGTGAGAAAGACTTTTTTCACACAGAGAGTGGTGGGTCTCTGGAACTCTCTGCCACAGAGGGTAGTTGAGGCCAGTTCATTGGCTATATTTAAGAGGGAGTTAGATGTGGCCCTTGTGGCTAAGGGGATCAGAGGGTATGGAGAGAAGGCAGGTACGGGATACTGAGTTGGATGATCAGCCATGATCATATTGAATGGTGGTGCAGGCTTGAAGGGCCGAATGGCGTACTCCTGCACCTAATTTCTATGTTTCTATGTTCTATGAGGCAGACACCCCCTCCTCTCCCTTTCCCAGATGCCAGTGTATGGTCCATATGGTGGATGGAAAACCCTTCAGGCTGGACCGCTGAGTCTGGGGAGCTGGGGGTGAGCCATGTCTCTGTGAAACAGAACACGGAGCATTCCCTCAGCTCCCTTTGATAAAGCAGCCTTGCCCTTCAGTCCTCCACTTTATTTTCAAGGGACTGTACATTGGCCAGTTGAATAGTATGTAGAGGGGTTCGAAGCTTCAGTCTGACCTGAAGTCCTGCCCGTCAGCCACGTCCGGACACAATGGAGGACTCCCCTTTGTTTACAGGCACTGAGTTTGCTGAGTGAGTGAATGAGAGAGCGAGAGTGTGGGTGAATGAGAGAGCGAGAGTGTGGGTGAATGAAGAGTGAGTGAGTGGGTGTGAGAGTGAGTGAGTGAAGAGTGATAGAATCAGTGGATGAGTGAGTGTGTGTGTGTGTGAGTGAGTAGATGAGTGAAGATTGAGTGTGTGGGTGAGTGAGTGAAGAGTGAGAGTGAGTGGGCGAGAGAGTGAGTATGACACTGAGTGCGCGGAGAGTGGGCGAGTGAGAGTGAAAGAGGAGTGAAGTGGGTGAGAGAGAGTGAGTGGGAGTGAGTAAGAGTGATTGGGTGAGTGAGAGTAGAGTGAGTGGATGAGTGAGTGCGTCAGTGATTGAGTGAGTGAGAATGAGTCAGAGCGAGTTAGTGTGAGTGGGTGAGTGAGAGTGAGTGAATGGGTGAGTGAGTGAAGAGTGAGTATGAGACTGAGAGGTTGAGTGAGTGAGTGAGAGAGAGAATGTGAGTGAGTGGATGAATGAGACTGAGTGAGAGTGAGTGTGGGCAAGTGAGTGAGAGTCAGTGTGAGTGAAAGTGTGTGGGTGAATGAAGAGAGTGAGTGGGTGAGTGAGCGAGTGGGTGTGAGAATGAGTGAGTGAGAGTGAAGAATGAGTGAGTGTGATTGCATCAGTGATTGAGTGGGAGAGAATAAGTGAGAGTGAGTTAGTGTGAGTGGGTGAGTGAGTGAGTGGGTGAGTGAAAGGGTGAGTGAATGTGAGTGACGGAGTGAGTGGGTGAGTGAGTGTGTGTGGATGAGTGTAGAGTGAGTGAGTGGATGTAGAGTGCATGGGTGAGTGAGTGAAGCGTGACAGTGAGTGGGTGAGTGACAGTAGGTGTGAAAGTGAGTGAGTGTGAGTGGGCGAGTGAGTGTGAGTGAGGAGTGAAGAGTGAGTGGGAGTGAGTGAGAGTGTGGGTAAGTGAGTCCATGTGATTGTGTCACTGATTGAGTGAGTGGGAGAGAATAAGTGAGAGTGAGTTAGTGTGAGTGAAGAGTGAGTGAGAGACTGAGAGTGAGTGAGTGTAAGTGAGTGAGAGAGGGCGTGTGAGTGGGGGAGTGAGAGTGAGTGAGTGAATGTGAGTGAGAGTGTGGGTGAGTGGGCAAGTGTGAGAGAGTGAGTGAAAGTATGGGTTTTGAGTGAGTGAGTGTGGGTGAGTGAAGAGTGAGTGAGTGTGGGTGAGTGTGAGAGTGAGTGAGTTAGTAGTGGGTGAGTGAGAGGTACCCAGATGTGGCGTCGAAGGACAAGATGCCGAAGCAAAGGAGTGGAAACATAGAAACATAGAAAACAGGTGCAGGAGTAGGCCATTAGGCCCTTCGAGCCTGCACCGCTATTCAATATGATCATGGCTGATCATCCAACTCAGTATTCTGTAGCTGCCTTCTCTCCATATGCCCTAATCCCTTTAGCCACAGGGGCCACTTCTAACTCCCTCTTAAATATAGCCAATGAACTAGCCTCAACTACTTTCTGTGGCAGAGAATTCCACAGATTCACCACACTTTGTGCGAAAAAAAAATTCTCACTCCCTTATCCTTAAACTGTAACCCCTTGTGGACTTCCCCAACATCGGGAACAATCTTCCTGCATCTAGCCTGTCCAACCCCTTTGGAATGTTGTAAGTTTCTATAAGATCCCCCCGCAATCTTCCAAATTCTAGCGAGTACAAGCCAAGTCTATCCAGTCTTTCTTCATATGAAAGTCCTGCCATCCCAGGAAACAGTCTGGTGAACCTTCTCTGTACTCCCTCAAAAGCAAGAATGTCTTTCCTCAGATTAGGAGACCAAAACTGTACGCAATACTCCAGGTGTGGTCCACCAAGGCCCTGTACAACTGCAGTAGAACCTCCCTGCTCCTATACTCAAATCATTTTGCTATGAATGCTAACATACCATTCACTTTCTTCACTGCCTGCTGCATCTGCATGCTTACTTTCAATGACTGGTGTACCATGACATTCAGTTCTCATTGCATCTCCCCTTTTCCTAATCGGCCACCATTCAGACAATAGTCTACTTTCCTGTTCTTGCCACCAAAGTGGATAACCTCACATTTATCCACATAATACTGGATCTGCCATGCATTTGCCCACTCACCCAACTTTCCAAGTCGCCATGTAGCCTCCTGGCATCCTCCTCACAGCTAACACTGCGACCCACCTTCGTGTCATCTGCAAACTTGGAGATGTTGCATTCAATTCCCTCTACCAAATCATTAATACATAATGTAAATAGCTGGGGTCCCAGCACTGAGCCTTGCGGTACCCCACTAGTCACTTCCTGCCATTCTGAAAAGGACCCGTTTACTTCTACTGTTTGCTTCCGTAGGAGTAAACGGGTCCTTTCTCTATCCAGCCAGTTCTCTATCCACATCAATACTGAACCCCCAAAACCATGTGCTTTAAGTTTGCATACTAATCTCTTATGTGGGACCATGTCGAAAGCTTTCTGAAGGTCCAGATATAACACATCCACTGGTTCTCCCTTATCCACTCTACTAGTTACATCCTCTAAAAATTCTATAAGATTCGTCAGACATGATTTACCTTTCATAAATCCATGCTGACTTTGTCCAATGATTTCACCACTTTCCAAATGTGCTGCTATCCCATCTTTAATAACTGACTCTAGCATTTTCCCCACTACCGATGTTAGACTAACTGGTCTGTAATTCCCCGTTTTCTCACTCCCTCCATTTTTAAAAAGTGCGGTTACATTAGCTACCCTCCAATCCTCAGGAACTGCTCCAGAATCTACAGAGTTTTGAAAAATTATCACTAATGCATCCACTATTTCTGGGGCTACTTCCTTAAGCGTTCTGGGATTTAGCCTATCTGACCCTGGGGATTTATCGGTCTTTAATCCATTCAATTTACCTAACACCACTTCCTAACTAACCTGGATTTCACTCAGTTCCTCCATCTCATTTGACCCCCGGTGCCCTGCTATTTCCGGCAGATTATTTATGCCTGCCATAGTGAAGACATAACCTTAGTGAAGCCAAATAACCGAACGGAAGCAACGCTGAAAAGGCAAATAACCAAAAGGAGTGCAAGACCGAAAAGCCAAATAACCGAATGGACGCAACACTGAAAAGCCAAAAAACTGAAAGGGTGAGACACCTCAAAGCCAACTAACTGAACGGAAACAACTATGAAAAGCCAACTCAACCAAAGGGCGGATCGCAGAAAAGCCAAATAACTGAACGGGCCAGACTTCTAAAAGCCAACTCACCAAACGGAAACGACGACGAAAAGTCAAATAACGGACATGACGTCGTTGGGGGGGGGGGGGGGGGGGGGGGGGGGGGGACTTGTCAGCGATTGGTCCAAACCCCCGCGTCCATCACATCACTGGCTGGGGGACACGGGAGAGTGGGAGTCATTTTTAATTTTCCTTCGCCGATTTTGGACTTTCCTAAATATAAAATAAAACCCCATGTGATTGGAACTTTCGGTTGATTTATAGAAACAGAAAATAGGTGCAGGAGCAGGCCATTCAGCCCTTCGAGGCCCTTCGAGTCATTGTGATCATGGCTGATCGTCCCCTATCTATAACACGTGCCTTACTTCTCCCCATATCCCTTGACTCCATTAACCCCTAGAGCTCCATCTAACTGTCCCTTAAATCCATCCAGTGACTTGGCCTCCACTGTCCTCTATGGCAGGGAATTACATAAATTCACAATTCTGGGTGAAAAAGTTTTTTCTCACCTCCGTCTTAAATGACTTCCTGGTTCTGGGCTCATCCAACATTGGGAATATTTTTCATGCATCTAGCTTGTCCAGTCATTTCATAATTTTATATGTTTCCATAAGATCCCCCCTCATCCTTCTAAACTCCAGTGAATACAAGCCTAATCTTTTCAATCTTTCCTCATATGACTGTCCCACCATCCCAGTGATCAATCTCTTGAACCTATGCTGCACTGCCTCAATCAAAAGGATGTCCTTCCTCAAATTAGGAGACCAAAACTGTACACAATACTCCAGATGTGGTCTCACCAGAGCCCTGTACAACTGCAGAAGAACCTCTCTACTCCTACACTGAAATCCTCTTGTGAAGGCCAACATTCCATTAGCTTTCTTCACTGCCTGCTGTACCTGCATGCCAACTTTCAGTGACCAGTGTACAAGGACATCCAGGTCTCCCTGTACCTCCTCGTTAACTCAACCTGTCCAGGTCACCCTGCAACCTCCTAACATCCTCTTCGCAATTCACACTGCCTCCCAGCTTTGTGTCATCCGCAAACTTGCTAGTGTTGCTCCTAATTCCCTATTCCAAATCATTAATATATATGGTAAACAGTTGCGGCCCCAACACCGAGCCTTTCGGCACTCCACTCGTCACTGCCTGCCATTCTGAAAAGGACCCGTTCACTCCTCTTTGCTTCCTGCCAACTAATTTTCTATCCATGTCAACTTCCTACCGCCAAAACCATGTGCTCTAATTTTAGTCACCATTCTCCCGTGCGGGGCCTTATGAAAGCCTAAATACACTACATCCGCTGGTTCCCCTTCATCCATTTTACTTGTCACATCCTCAAAAAATTCCAGAAGCTTTCAAGCACGATTTTCCTTTAATAAATCCATGCTAACTTGGACTAATCCCTTTACTGCTATCCAAATGCCCCATTATTACCTCTTTAATAATTGACGCCAGCATCTTTCCCACCACCGAAATCAGGCTAACTGGTCTGTAATTCGCTGTTTTCTCACTCACTCCTTTCTTGAAAAGTGGGATAACAGTAGCTATCCTCCAATCCACAATAACTGATCCTGAATCTATTGAACGTTGAAAAATGTTCACCAGATCACCGCCTCAGCTGGGGGACCACGGAAATTGGAACAATTCTGCTTACTGGGAATAAAGACCGGAGGCGGCACATTAGACAATAGGTACAGGAGTAGGTCATTCGGCCCTTCGAGCCAGCACACCTAATCAATGTAATCATGGCTGATCATCCCCAATCATCAGTACCTCGTTCCTGCCTTCTCCCCACATCCTCTGACTCCACTATTTTTAAGAGCCCTATCTAGCTCTCTCTTGAAAGTATCCAGAGAACCTGCCTCCACCGCCCTCTGAGGCAGAGAATAGTAAGATTGAACGAGAACTTACCAGTTCGAAGGTTGATCTTTATTTTATGAGGAGTCGAAGTGAGGGATTTCGTGAAGAGCCCGCCGGCGCGCATGCTCGACATACTTCAAAGTAGCGGCGTGGAATCACAGAAACCAACAATAGAAATGACTTCGCATAGTAAGATTGAAGTGACTAAGATTACCAGATGAAGGTGATTGAGGGTTGGGCGAGGAGGGCACGAAATCCCTCACTTCGACTCCTCATAAAATAAAGATCAACCTTCGAACTGGTAAGTTCTCGTTCAATCTTACTATTTCATTTCGGAGTCACGTGAGTGACTTCGTGAAGACTTCAAAGCTTCTGTGATTACACGCCCTGGACCACGTCCATGCTGACACACCACTACCAGGGATGGATGGGAGGAACAAACTTGCTCAATAGTTCATACTGCAAAACAAGAGCATATTTATGAATAACAAATCAAAACCCCTCATGCGGGGACATCTCCACGTTCTTGACCTGCATTCAGCACGGCTTCTGCGAACTGTAGAGGAGCAGCAACAGGCTTGTTATAAAAACGCTGGAACACAGCTTCATTGGCCCATCCTGCTGTGGCGAGAATTTGGTCCATGGGCACCTCCATGACCCTCGCCGCTGACGTCGATGCAGCCCTGGTGGAATGAGACTTGAACACATTAGTGTCGATACCTGACTTACCCAAGACGACTCGAAGCCACCTGGATATCGTCTGGACTGTCACTCGATGATGAGGTCTCTTATGGGTGACAAGCAGGTATCTCTCCATTCCTCTGATGCGTGCCGTCACCTTGACATAGTGGCGGATATGTGAGGCTAAACATAGCCTAGCATCTGCGGGGTATGCTGGGAACTTCAGCTGCAGCCCTGTGCACCCAGGTCTATGCTGCTTTAGTAGCTCGTCAGTGAAAAGACTACTTCTGTAGGGGTAGAAGTCATTCTGTCGACACGAAGTTTATGTAGTGTCTGTACCCTCTGAGCTGAAGTCAGCGCTAGTAACATCACCAGCTTCATGGTGAGTTAGTCCAGTTGGAGCCCTTCCATGGGAGACCACGTCCTGAGCAGGGTTAATACGTCCCTGACATCCCAGGTGATATTATAGCGTGGTGTAGGCGGATTCATATTGAATATACCCCGCATGAGTCTGGACACTAGCCTGTTGGATCCTACCCCAATATTGAGGTAGAATGATAGCGCACTTCTGGCGCTGTTGATGGCACTGTAACTTAAGTGTTCATCATGGTGCCACCCCGCGAGGAATTCCAGGACGTCGGTTATTGTCACGTCATCGTACGTGATGCGAGAGCGGCTGCAGTAGGCTACCCACTTCTTAATATGCGAGCGGTATCTTCGCCTTGTGGACTCTCGACACGACGCCCCGATGGTATCCATGGTCCGAGCCGAGAGGCCGTATTGGACTAACGGCCTGTTCAGAACCTGCAAGCCAACAAATTTAAATAGCCATGGCAGGGATGTGGCTCCCCTGAGACAGGGTGAGTAACCAATTGTGGGCAACCCTTCAAAAGGACCCAAGGTTTGTTGAGCATGTCAAGGACCACCGGATACCAAGGCTGTGTGGGCCAGTCGGGTATAATAAGGATGCCCTTGGCAGCATCTGCCTGAATCTTTCGCAATACCCGACTGATGAGGCAAAACGGGGGGAAGGCATAGAAAAACCAATTCCCCCAGTCCAGCGAGAATGCATCTAGCGCTATTGCCCCAGGATCTGGTTCCCGTGAAACGTAGGTTGGTACCTGATGGTTCAACCGTGACGCAAAAAGGTCAATGTCCGGTTTACCAAATTTGGCTGTGACTTTAGAAAAAATCTCAGGATGCAACATCCATTCAATATTGTCATTAAATTTGCGTGACCTGGTGTCCGCCACAGTATTAAGCTCACCTGGCAAATAGGTAGCTGAAATCCAAATGTCTCTTTGAACACACCAGAGCCAAATTGAGTTAGCCAATTTGTCACACGAAACTGACCTGGTACCACCCATATGGTTTAAGTATGCCACTGCTGTGGTGTTGTCTATTTGGAGACGGACATGTGCTCCAACAAGCTTGGAACAATACGCACGAAGTCCGTGGAATGCTGCCAGCAACTCCAAATAGTTAATCCCTTGAGTCAACAACATCGTTGATTCAAGGGTGTCCCATCTGCCCCCACAACTAGAGCAATTATCCGTGGCTCCCCAGCCATTGGAGCTTGCATCAGTCTGCAAATATACCACCGGATTAGCCTCTCTGATAGGCTTGAATGAGCTGCTAATGTGACACACCCACCATTGCAACTCATTTATCGCTTCGGGCGGCAGCTGCATGGACCGATCAATGACCAGCGTTCTGTTTTAACGCAGCAATTTTAGCTCTTTGCAAATTCTGATAATGCAAAGGTCCATATCGCGCTGCCGGAAACAAAGCTACAAGCTTCCCAATTATTGTAGCTGAATGCCGAATCGATGGTATATTGGTGCGGATTAAATCTTGACACACCTGGGTAACCTCCTCAATCTTGTTAATTGGAATGGTAACCCTCATGCTCATAGAGTTCACCGTGAACCCTAGGTAATTAATCACCTGGGCAGGGCAGAACTTTGATTTCTCTGGATGGACAATAAACCCTAATTGTTGAAATATATTGACAGCAGCTGCAACACCCTGTTCAGCCAATTCCAGGGTGTGGCCCACAATTAAGATATCATCTAAGTAGGCCATAACTATATGGTGTTGTTGTCTCAAATAAGCCATAATTGGTTTCACTAATTTAGTGAACAATCTAGGGGCTGTGGTGAGCCCATTAGGCAAAGCCTTGTACTGCCAGAGTTGCCCCATCCAGATGAATTTCAAAAACCTTCTGTCGTATTTCTGGATGGATACTGAATAATATGCGTCTTTCAAATCGATGCATGCCATAAAGCAACCATGAGAAATCAATGATTTGGCTGTTTCAAACGTATCCATTTTAAAATGAGTATATGTTACAAAAGTATTCAAACGGGTTAGATCAATAATGACACGACAACCTCCATCCTTCTTGGGTCTGGTGAATATTCGAAACAAATTCAACTGGCTCATGCACCGCTCTCTCAATCACTCCCTTCTGCTCAAGACTTAAAAGTTCCTTGTAGCCTGCTGCCTGTTCTGCAGCAGATAATTTAAACATTCGAGCGGGCATGTGCTGGGATGGAGGAAGGTCGCCATTAATAAACTCAATTTTATGCCCCTGAATATTCTGCAACACATACTCGTCACCAGTAAAATTACCCCATGCACCCAAAAACAACCGAAGGCGACCACCAACATGTGAAGTTAAACAAAGAGAAAAGAGAGAACCAGACCCCTTCACCTCCGTGGTTACCGGCGGTCCTTGACACGCGTGGGTGGACGTGGAGGTGCTGGGTTGGCTTGAGGGCGCGGCGTCTTCGTTTTCCACCAGGGTCTCTGCCGACCCTGTCCTAAAAAAGACCCCTGGTGCTGGGTCTGATGTTGTTGTCGTTGTGGAGCTTGAGGGTGGGTCCTCGTCGAGGTACTAGCAGACCCTCGTGATCGAATGTATGGAGACTTTGAGCCTGACGGTGCGGGGGCACTCTGAGAGCGCATGATCCCCACCGTTTTGGCTTGTTCGTCAAGCTCTTTGACTCTCTTCGAGAGGTCCTCCCCAAAGAGCTGACGGGGCGGGGGCGGCGGCGGTGGTTTGCACAATCCTGCAAACTTCGGATTGAGCGCTGGGCGGATGCTGGACCTGTAACCATACTCCTCCTCTGTGGTGTGCTGGCGGATCTGGACCTGTAACCACAGGGCTTACCCACATCTCCGCCTAAGTCCCGGCCTGCGTTGCAGGTACTGCCGATGGTAAAGGCCCCGGAACTGTTGACCGGCGAACTCGTCCTGACGTCCTCCAGCCCTTGGAACTCCCATCCATGTCCTTGCTGCAAGACATAACCAACAACAAGGACCACCAACTAAAGGTAGAATACTTACCTCCGTGGCCCCTTATGAAGGGCTGGCGAGGAGCGCGCTCCACCGCCAGCCGTCGCAGCAACGCGGTACGACGATATGTCGAGCATGCGCGCCGGCGGGCTCTTCACGAAGTCACTCACGTGACTCCGAAATGAAATTCCACAGACTCACCACTCTCTGTGAGAAAAATGTTTCCTCCTCTCCGTTCTAAATGCCTTACTCCTTATTCTTAAACTGTGGCCCCTGGTTCTGGACTCCCCCAACATCGGGAACATGTTTCCTGCCTCTAGCGTGTCCAAACCCTTAACAATCTTATATGTTTCAATGAGATCGCCTCTCATCCTTCTAAACTCCAGAGTGTACCAGCCCAGCTGCTCCATTCTCTCAGCACATGACAGTCCCGCCATCTCGGGAATTAACCTTGTAAACCTACGCTGCACTCCCTCCATAGCAAGAATGTCGTTCCTCAAATTAGGGGACCAAAGCTGCACACAATACTCCAGGTGTGGTCTCACTAGGGCACTTCCCGTCTCTCGGGGGTGCACGCTGACACTAACTCACGCCGATTCACACTTACTTATAACACTGAACAGACTCAGGGAGCTAAAATATTCTTTTAAAAAAGTCATATTTTTATCATCTGGTTTCTTGATTCACACCCAAAAGTACCAGTGGCCTTCAAAATGCACGGTAGTGTATCTTTATGTGTTGTGGTAGTCAAAATATAATTGTTACAGTTGGTGTAAATATCTATGGAACCAATTATTATTTTGTTAAATCAACCGAAAGTTCCAATTACATGGGGTTTTATTTCATATTTAGGAAAGTCCGCGAAGGAAAATAAAAAATGATCCCTATCCTCCCGGCTAGTGATGTGATGGATGCGGGGGTCTGGACCAATCGCTGAGAAGTCCCACCCCCCGGCGATGTCATGTCCGTTATTTTGCTTTTTGGCGATGTATTCATTTGGTTAGTTGGCTTTTAGACGTCCGGTTATTTGGCTTTTCGGCGATCCGCCCTATCGGTGAATTGGCTTTTTGTCGCCGTTTACGTTCAGTTAGTTGGCTTTTAGGCGTCTCGCCCTTTCGGTTATTTGGCTTTTTGGCATCGTTCCCTTTTGGTTATTTGACTTTTCAGCCTTGTGCCCTTTCAGTTATTTGGCTTTTTGGCCTTGTGCCCTTTCAGTTATTTGGCTTTTCGGCGTCGTATCCGTTCGGTTATTTGGCTTCCACTTCCTCGCTTCGGCATCTCGTCCTTCGATGCCACGTTCGCACATGGAGTGAGAGTGAATGGGTGACTGAGAGTGAGTTCGTAAATGAGAGTGAGTTGAGAGTGTGAGTGAGTGAGTGCGAGTGGGTGAGTGAAGTGTCAGTGAGTGAGAGTGAGTGAGTGAGAGTGTGTGAGAGAGAGTGAGTGAGAGAGTGTGTGTGAGAATTGTGCAGAACACACCAACATTGTCCCTGAATAAAGGACAGAAAAGCTATAAAAGCCACCTTCCAGATAGTTGGGACTGCTCAGCATCTGCTACGGCTCCACTGGTCCCTCCATGCCACAGATCACATTTACAAATAACAGTTCTCTATAAAACTGACCAAATTTTGTAGACATGTGTAATATCATTGGTACCAACACCCCCTTTCAGCTGTTGTTTGTGGAAGGTGGATCTACTTCTGTATATCCAAGAGGAGATTAAATTATTAGGCAGGGAGGGAGGGAGGGGGAAATAGACAGGAAACATCTGCCTCAGATGGAGTTCAAAAAGGCCAATCCAAACACTTTCCAAAAGCGTTTATCATCTGGCCACTGACTGGAGTGAGGGTGGTTCACCAGCTTGAATGTGGCCCTGCAGGAAACAAAGCCAAACAACCACATTTAGTCAACGAGTTGGCCAATACGTTTCCTAGCTGACTGCAGTTCTTCTTCTTCCTCAGGATGAAGTCAAAGTTCGTAGAGGGGCCTACCGCATAATAGATGTTGCTGCCGTCTGGAATGACCAACTCTGGGGGCAGAAGAGAAAAAAAACAATGAGTACATTACCAAACGTAGACTGGGCGACCGTTTCGCTGAACACTAGGACTACGAGGCCTACCTGATCACCCGTCTGATAAACATTTCAATGGTCCTCTGTTATCACGTGTACCGAGGCACAGTGAAGTTTGATTTACCATACAGTCATATCAAAAAAGCACTAAGATACAAAACTACTTAAAGATTAAACATAAACAGCCACCGCAACGGCATGTGAGAATCCCCAGGGCACACAGCATAAGCGGAGATCCACAGCCATCAGTTCAATGTCTGGGCCACACACACGGGCCTTCACCGTGATGTGACCAGAGTTGTACGGACCATTATCACTTTCTCTGCAGTCCCTGTCCGCCCAAACAGTCAGAAAGCCATCCACACTCTCACCAGACACTTGGATGTTCTCATGGAGCCATGACTGTGTAAACACCGAGATCACTGCACACACGGCACTCCCTCCGAGTCCTCACCAGTGCAGTGCGACCTCAGCATCAAGGACCTATGTTTTATTCCTCACATCTGTCTTCTGAGAGGATCTGGACAAGCTGATATTCCTTCCAATCTCCTTCCAGGTTGTGCATTGACATGGCTCTCTGGATAACGACCGGGGACCTGTTTTGGTTGGTCACCTGGAGAGGAAGGGACAAAGTATTTACTTCGGACGCTAGGTGTATTGAGACAAGACAAGATAGACAAGAGACATTTATTTGTCACATGTACCGACTGGTACAGTGAAATGTGTGGTGACCATACAGCCATACGAATAAAAAAGAGCACAGAACACGATCGTCTTTAACATAGATAACCCCTCACTGCGGAATCAAAGTTTCTTACTGTGAGGGAAGGCAGCAAAGATCAGTCAACCTCCTCTGTTGTCACCCATGGATCGGCGGGCTCCTGAACCCTTCGCTGTCGCTGCTACGGGCGGCCCGATGTTCAAGCCCTCGGACGCTGGAACTCCGACGTCGGAACGGGAGAACAACCTCAGCAGCTTGCATATCCGAATCGACCACTTCCTACCGGAGTCCGCGGCTCCCGAAGTCCACAGGCCGCGCTGGGCGGAGATTCACCCTGGCGGCCCTCGGCAAACGGCCCCAGGACTCCGCGATGTTGAAGTCAGCGCGGCCCGCACTGGAAGCTCCACTATGTTGAAGCAGCAAGCCCAACACTCCGGAGCTTCAAACAGCGATCCAGGTAAGGCATTGCCCGCTCCGCGGTGAATCCAGTACTGTGCCACCGCTGTAGCTCTGGACCGGTCCCCGGCAGGAAAGGCCGTGCCAATCCAGTTGGTAGGCCGCGAGGAGGGGGGGGCGAGGATGCGACTCGGAGAATAGTTGCATCCTCGCCGGGAAGCGACTGGGAAACAGTTTTCCCCTTACCCTACCCCCCCTCCCCCACATAGTATTTTGTGTGTATCTTAGAAAAATGCTACCCGATTATTGGACCAGTCGTTTGCAATCATTCCTCAGGCCTGCGGTCAGTTACGTTTAGAGATACAGAATGGAAACAGGCCCTTCGGACCATCGAGTTCACACCATCCATTGAATACTCTTTCACACCAGCTCAATGCTCTCCCACTTTCTGTTAGCAGGCAACTGAACCATTCCACCAACAAATACAGTGTTCTCCAGGGATGCTGCCAGTCCTGCTGAGTTATTACAGTATTTTGTGTCTTCTCTAATGTGCAAACCTGCACACCTTTCAAGGAAATGTAGGGAGTCACGGTGGCGCACCGGCAGAGTTGCTGCCGTAAAGCACCAGAGACCTGGGTTCGATCCTGTCTACGGGTGCTGTCTGCTGGCATGTTCATAAGGAATAGGAGTAGAATTAGGCCATTCAGTCATGGTTGATCTATCTCTCCCTCCTAACCTTAGTTAGGTGTGAGGAGGATGCTAGTTAGGTGTGAGGAGGATGCTAGGAGGCTGCAGGGTGATTTGGATAGGTTGAGTGAATGGCAGATGCATGGCAGATGCAGTATAATGTGGATAAATGTGAGGTTATCCACTTTTGTGGCAAAAGCATGAGGGTAGACTATTATCTGAACGGTGGCAGATTAGGAAAAGGGGAGATGCAACGAGACCTGGGTGTCGTGGTACACCAGTCATTGAAAGTAGGCATGCAGGTTGAGCATGCAGTGAAGAAAGCAAATGGTATGTTAGCATTCATAGCGAAAGGATTTGAGTATAGGAGCAGGGAGGTTCTACTGCAGTTGTACAGGGTTTTGGTGAGAATACACCTGGAGTATTGCGTACAGTTTTGGTCTCCAAATCTGAGGAAAGACATTCTTGCCATAGAGGGGGTTCAGAGAAGGTTCATCAGTGATTCCTGGGATGTCGGGACTTTCACATGAAGAAAGACTGGATAGACTCGGCTTGTACTCACTGGAATTTAGAAGATTGAGGGGGGATCTTATAGAAACTTACAAAATTCTTAAGGGGTTGGACAAGCTAGATGCAGGAAGATTGTTCCCGATGTTGGGGGAGTCCAGAACAAGGGGTCACAGTCTAAGGATAAGGGGGAATTCCTTTAGGACCGAGATGAGAAAAACATTTTTCACACAGAGAGTGGTGAATCTCTGGAATTCTCTGCCACAGAAGGTCATTGAGGCTATATTCAAGAAGGAGTTGGATATGGGTCTTGTGGCTCAAGGGATCAGGGGGCATGGAGAGAAGGCAGGTACAGGATACTGAGTTGGATGATCAGCCATGATCATATTGAATGGCGGTGCAGGCTCGAAGGGCCGAATGGCCTACTCCTGCACTTATTTTGCTATGTTTCTAACCCCATTCTGCCCTCTCCCCATAACCTCTGACACACGTCAGAATCAAGAATCAATCTGTGTTAAAAATATCCACTGACTTGGCCTCTACAGTCTGCTGTGGCAATAGATATTTTACTTTGCAGTCACGTGAGTGACTACGTGAAGACCCAGCCAGCACGCATGGGTGACATATCATCGAACGCATTGCGAAGTGACAGGCAGGAGGAGCATCTTACCATTCCTGAGGTCGTTTTCGGCTCTGTTAAGTATTTGTCTTACAGAGCGCACCAAGATGGAATCAAGGACGAATTCCAAACGAGCCGCTGCCAAACTAGCTGCCGAGGACCGCGAAGCGGGCAGCCAGCAGCGGTCGAGTTCTCCAGAGCTGCTGATACAAACCGCAGCCCCCGACTTCACGCCGCTACAGTCCGCAGGTGCTCCTCGGACTGGCGGTAAATCCACCCGGAAGTCGGGCAGGTCCGCTGACTCGGCTGGGTCCGGACTGGAGGACACCCCGCCGGCGGGTAACGACAGAGGTTGATTATCCCGGATGGAGCGGATGGTGGAGCAGTTGGGTATGGTCACAGTGGGTCTCCTCGAAGACCCACAGCAGCACCCTTTACAGGGCTGCCAAATGTTTTACCCTCCCCGCAGGGGAGCATTAGGAGTCAGAACTGGGCTTACTCTGAAGAAGGGAGTGTGGCTGAAGAAAGACCAATGCTAGGGGTGCCAGAAGAGGAGCTACTGGGCATGGTATCAAAATTTGCGATGCCTATCCAAAAAGGGCTGCCGTTGCAACTGAAGTTGGCAGCCAGTATTAACTACATGGCAACAAATCAACTTCAGGAACAGGCCATTAATGACACTGCAGCCAAATACCTAGCTCCTGAGAATTGTGTCTCCCTCAACGTGCCTGCGGTCAACAACCCCATCTGGGGTAACATGAACCCTGGCATCAGAAGCCAGGAAGTAAAACTCAAAAAAATCCTAAAACTACTGGCTTCTGGGATTACGGCCGTTGCCAGGTCAGTGGATGGAGTGGAGCTGCCGGAAGAGCTACAGGATGCTGTGGCACTCCTCTGTAACACTCAGCTTGAGATCAACTGTTACAGAAAGAGTGTCATCCGGCCTGCACTGAACCCCAAGTTCGCGGGATTGTGCAGACCCAGCAGTGCACAGCCGCCTACACTACTATTTGGGGACAACCTACCTAAGCAGGTAATAGACCTCGATGAAGAGGCAAAGGCAATAGGCATGATAAAAGTGCTGGCTGCCACCAAGTCCTCATACCTGCGGCGACAGCACCCCTATGCATCCACCAGCAGACCACGCTACCACAGCGACAGAACACCTGCTGGTGAAAGTTCGAAGGCCATCCAACCTGCCTAATGGTCTTTTTTAGACCATACCCCAGCATGGCCTTCCTGGAAGATGCACCACCCCCACACCACATCGCCTCCACCTCCCAGGAAACAAGGACAGAGAAAACCAAAGCAGCACCGCCGGTAACCATGGAGGTAGGTGGGTCTGGTTGCCTCAGGAACATTGCATGTTTAACTTCTTCACGGATTGAGGGACGGTTGCACTTGTTTCAGGATGCATGGAGATCTATAACTTCTGATCCTTTCATACTGCAAAGTATTCATGGATACAAAATTGAATTTGTTCACATGCCGCATCATTATTGATTTGACACAACTGAATACTTTCGTGCAGTACGCCCACTTCAAAATGGAAACTTTTGTTACTGCTTCCAAGTATCTCTTGGAAACAACTAGTTTCCAAGAGAAACTTCATGGCATGCATCGACTTTAAAGAGGCATACTATTCAGTACTAATAGACAAAGATCATTGCAGATATTTAAAATTTGCCTGGATGGGGCAGCTCTGGCAGTATAAAGCGCTGCCTAATGGATTAACATCAGCACCCAGACTGTTTACCAAATTATTGAAACCAGCTTTAGCGTGTCTCAGAAAACAAAGCGTCAAACTTGATAGAAGCATGTAACACCCTTGCTGGCATCAGTAAACCATCTATTTGGCAAGTAGCCAGGGTAATTGGGAAGCTTATGGCTGCCTCTCCAGCCACACAATTTTGGCCTTTGCATTATCAAAACCTACAAAGAGCAAAAATTGCAGTACTCAAACACCATGCTGGCCATTTTGACAGGCGAATGCAATTACCAGCAAAAGCAAAATTGGAATTACAATAGTGGATAGACAATGCTCGACATTGCTCCAATCCCATTATAATCACAAACCCCTCGGTTATACTGCAAACTGATGCCAGCACTCAAGGCTGGGGAACAACTGATACCACCTCCAGCTGCGGTGGTAGATGGAATGCACATGGATTAATCTTACTCCCGGCACTGGGAATTAATCATCTAGAAATGCTGGGAGCATTTCATGGACTCTGGGCTTACTGTTCAGACATGCACCATCTGCATGTAGGCCTACAAATTGATAATACCACCGTGGTGGCTTACATCATTCATATGGGTGGAAGTAAGTCGATTTCTTGTGATGAATTGGCCAATACAATCTGGCACTGGTGCTTAGAAAGGAACATTTGGATATCAGCCACTTACCTTCCAGGTAAGCTAAATACAGTGGCGGACACCAGGTCACGCAAGTTTAATGACAACACCGAATGGATGTTGGACCACAAAGTGTTTGCCGATATCGTAGCTCGGTATGGAACACTAGATATCGACCTTTATGCATCCAGACTCAATCACCAAATACCAACAAATGTTGCATGGGAACCAGATCCTGGGGCAGTAGCGATGGACGCTTTCTCGCTACACTGGGGGGATTTGTTTTTCTATGCATTTCCCTCCTTCTGCCTCATCAGTCGGGTCTTGCAGAAAATTCAACAAGACTTCGCATCGGGTATTCTGGTTGTACCCGACTGGCCTACTAAGCCATGGTTCCCTGTGGTACTGGACATGGTCTCAGAACTATGCATTCCAATACCCAAACGTCTGGGTTTACTGGTACATCCTGTGACAGGGGAGTCACCCATGCCATGATCGGATGAACCTATTGGTTTGCAGGGTTTGAAAAGGCCACTCCTGGATTTTGGATTCTCGGACCGAACAATGACTATCATTATGGCATCGTGCAGGGAGTCCACCAGGAAACAATACCTCACACGTCAAGAAATGGAGGTGTTTTGTACCAAGACAAACACCACATATGACACAGCCACCATTACGGAAGTGCTGGAGTTCCTGGCGAGCCTTCATTTTGATGAAGGTTCAAGCTACAGTGCCATCAACTGTGCCAGGAGTGCCCTATCCTCATATCTCGGACCAGGTTTAGATCATCTTGTAGTTGGATCTTGGCATTGTGTTAACCATGCTCCGAGGGTGGGCACCAGTAACGTCTCTTTCCCTAGCCAAATTGACATATAAAATGGTAATGCTGATGGCACTCGTGACGGCGCAATGGGTCCAGTCCCTACAAAAGCTAAGTATGGATGCCATGGTTATAACCAACAATAAGGTAACTTTCTTCATTAAGGGGTTACTCAAACAAAACAGGCCTGCACCATCTGGCCGCAAGTTGGATTTCCTGGCTTACCCCGTAGACAGCTGCCTATGCACCTTTTACACTACATGGAGGTCACCAAGTGTCTCAGGGGCATGGAAAGGGCTCTACTTATAAGCCACAAACGTCCTCATCACAGAGTCACCATGCAAACAATTTCAAGATGGCTAAGGGTGGTTTTGGGTGCAGCGGGGGTGGACACTGATGTTTTTAAATCTCACTCCACCAGGGCTGCATCTACATCGGCGGCAAGGATGATGGAAGTTCCAATGGACCACATACTTGCAACGACGGGTTGGGGTAATGAAAAAACCTTTCAGTGGTTCTATAATAAACCCGTGGCCGCGCCTGAGACGTTTGCAGACACAATATTAGGTTCTGTATTATAATTTCCCCGTGGTAGGGGTATTATTATTGTTATTTGTTAAACAAATACCCTCTTGTTTTTCAGCACAGTTTCATGTCTGAAATACATTAACATACTTCCTCCATTTGTCATTATGGCAGTGTGAGCATGGACTCGTTCCAGGGCATGAAAGCACAGAGCTTTGAAATCTTCACGTAGTCACTCACGTGACTCCGAAAATAATAAGATTAAATGAGAACTTACCAGTTTGAAGTTTAATTTTTATTTTATGAGGAGTTACGATGAGGGATTACGTGCCCTCCGCTCCCAAACCCTCTATTATAAAGGTCAACTGGTATGCTGGTTCTCTTATCTTACTATCTTAGTCAACGCTGTCATCTGTGATTTCACACCGCTGTTTTGAAGAATGTCGTGCATGCGTGCTGGCGGGGTCTTCACGTAATCCCTCATCGTAACTCCTCATAAAATAAAGATCAAACTTCAAACTGGTAAGTTCTCATTTAATCTTACTATTAAAGTGGACTGTACTTCAAATAAGCGAATCGGGTGGAGTTGATATCTTTGTATAGTTTACTTGGTCTCCAACAGATGCGGATAAGGTTGCTAACAATTGGGCGGTACAAAGCTGCCGCCTTACAGCGCCTGAGACCATGTTCGATCCTGACTATGGGTACTGTCTGCACGGAGTTTGTACGTTCTCCCTGAGACGGCATGAGTTTTCTCCAGGTGCCCCGGTTTCCTCCCATACTCCAAAGACGTGCAGGGTTGCAGGTTGATTAGCTTCTGTAAATTGTACTTTGTCCCTATTGTGTAGGATTGTGATAGCGTGTGTGTTGCGGGGTTGAAAATGACCTGGAGTGGGGCCTGACATCGCCCGGCGCGGCTTTAATGGCCGCGGGACTTGCTAGCGCCTGCCCGGGGCTCTAACATCAAGGCCCGGAGCGCGGCCTTGCATCGCCCGGCGCGGCCTGAATGGCCGCGGGACTTATTTACCATCGCCCGCTGGGGCTTGACTCTGGCATCGGGAGGAGAATGGGGAGTGCAGGGATTGTGGACGCAGGAAGGCAAGCATAAAATGGTGCCGATCAATGACAAGACTCCCGAAGAGGCCGTGTCCAATGAGTGGGTGGATGAGCAAGATGATAATGATTCATTCGGCTGGAAAACAAAACAGTAAGGATAGGAATTTGGATATTTCCAATCCAACTTTCCAGTTCTTTCATCAAGCCAGGCTGCTCCCATCCTCTACATAGAATGAGTGGTGATCATATAAACGTGTATAAAATCATGAGATTAGTTGTTGCCTCACAGATCCAGAGACCTGGGTTCGATCCTGACCTCAGGAGCTGTCCATGCGCAGTTTGCACATTCACCCTGTGAACACGTGGGTTTCCTCCGGTTTCAAGAGTCAAGAATGTTTTATTGTCATATCCCATTTCCTCTCACATCCCAAAGATGTGCAGGGCTATTGGTTATTTAGGTTCCGTAAATTGTCCTCAGTGTGTAGCATAGAACTAATGAATAGGGTGAAAGCTGGTCGGCATGGATTCAGCGGGCCGAAGGGACTGTTTCTCTAAGGTAAACTAAACTAAATATTGGTGTGATGCACTTGCAACATGCAACGCTTCACTTGTACTGTATTGCTTCTGCATAACACAACGACTGCTTAAAAAGCAGCCAAGTCTTATTTGAGCGACTTTACAGATACAGCGCGGAAACAGGCTCTTCGCCCACCGAGTCCACACTGACCAGCGATCCCCACACAATATCCTACACATCATGGACAATTTACGACTTGCAGAAGCCAATTTTACTTTGGAGTCACGTGAGTGACTACGTGAAGAAGCCCCGCCAGAGCCCCTGCGCGTCATTACGTTCAACGCGCTTGGCGCACCGATAGGCTGGAGAGCGCAGCTCCACAGCGGTAAGCAAAACATCCACAGGTAAGTGTTTTTGAACTTGCTGCGGTTTACTAGGTCCTGTAAGGCTGGTTACAGGAGTCAGCAGGGACGCTTTCCTGAAGGGAAAATATTAAAATAATGAAAATAAGGGGAGTATGTCCCCATAAAGTAAAACCTATCTGCGGCCAGTCCGCATGGGAAGGTGGAAAGGGGTCGGAGAGAAGGCATCCCGGGTCCGTTCTGCTGCTACACCGCCTGCGTGTGATGCAAAGATGGGAAGAAGTAGCCGGCTTGCCCCGACAGCAAACCGTCAGAGCAAGGGTTCACCGTCCACTGTACAGATCCCCTCAACAACGGGTGAGAGATATCCTCCCTAGCCATCTGCTCCACCCCGCATCCTCAACCACAGAGCATTATTTCTATGCTCACCAAAGAATCTTATTTCACTTAGACTGCTGGGAAAATTATACACATTGTATGCAGAATTATTTCCAAACTCCCGAGCTATAACTGGGAGCCTGGTTCAAAAAACTGGAGGGAGTAATAGTAAGATTAAACGAGAACTTACTAGTTCGAAGGTTGATCTTTATTTTATGAGGAGTTGTGATGAGGGATTTCATGAAGAACCCGCCAGCACGCATGCGCGACATTCTTCAAAGTAGCGGTGTGGAATCACAGAAACAACAGCAGAGAAATGACTTGGTATAGTAAGATTGAAGAGACTCTAATTACCAGTTGATTTATGATCGAGGGTTGGGAGCGGAGGGCACGAAATCCCTCATCGCAACTCCTCATAAAATAAAGATCAACCTTCGAACTGGTAAGTTCTCGTTTAATCTTACTATTTCATTTCGGAGTCACGTGAGTGACTTCGTGAAGATTTCAAAGCTCTGTGATTCCATGCCCTGGACCACGTCCATGCTGTCACACACCACTTATAAGGATGGATAGGAGTAATCAACTTTCCAGACTGCTTGTACTGAAAAATAAGAACAATATTTGTTAACAACAAAAGAAAAAACCCCTCTCTCGGGGACATCTCCACGTTCTTGACCTGCATTCAGCACGGCCTCCGCGAACTGTAGAGGAGCGGCAACAGGTTTATTGTAGAACCGCTGGAAGGTGGCTTCGTTCGCCATCCTGCTGTGGCAAGAATATGGTCCATGGGCACCTCCATGACCCTCCATGACCACGACGTTGATGCAGCCCTGGTGGAATGGGATTTGAAGACACTAGTGTCAATACCTGCCTCACCCAAGACGATCCTGAGCCACCTGGATATCGTCTGGACCGTCACTCTATGGTGAGGTTTCTTGTGGGTGATGAGCAAGTATTTCGCCATTCCCCTCAGTTTTCTCATCACTTTCACATAGTGACGGATATGGGCGGCTAAACATAGCCTTGCATCAGCGGGGTATGCCGGGAACTTCAGCTGCAGCCCTGTGAACTCAGGTCTATGCTGCTTGAGTAATTCATCTATGAAGAAGATTACTTCCACAGGGGTAGAGATCATCCTGTCGATCCGGACCTTGTGGAGTGTCTGTACCCTCTGCGCTGAAGGCAGTGCCAGTAACATCACCAGCTTCAGGGTGAGTTTGTCCAGCTCAAGCCCCTCCATGGGCGACCACGTCCTGAGCAGGGTTAATACCTTCCCGATATCCCACGTGATGTTATAACGTGGTCTGGGCGGATTGGAATTGAATATTCCCCGCATGAGTCTGGACACCAGCCTGTTGGATCCTACCTCAATATTGAGGTAGAATGACAGCGCACTCCTGGCGCTGTTGATGGCATTGTAGCTCAGATGTTCAGCATGGTGCAACCCCGCCAGGAATTCCAATAGGTCGGTTATGGTTACAGCGTCGTATGCAATGTGGGAGCGGCCGCAGTAGGTTTCCCATTTCCGGATGTGTGTGAGATATTGCCGCCATGGTGGACTCCCGGCATGACGCTCCGATGGTATCCATGGTTCTAGATGATAGGCCATACCGCAGTAATGGCCTGTGCAGAACCTTCAAGCCAACAAGTTTAGATGACTGTGGCAGTGATGTGGTTCCCCTGACACAGGGTTTGTTACCAATTGTGGGTAATCCTCTAAGAGGACCCACGGTTGACTGATCATATCAAGGACCACCGGATACCATGGCTGCGTAGGCCAGTCGGGTATGATAAGAATGCCCTTAGCAGCATCTGTCTGGATTTTCCGCAACACCCGACTGATGAGGCAAAATGGAGGAAATGCATAGAAACCCATTTCCCCCAGTCCAGCGAGAACGCATCCATCGCCATTGCCCCAGGATCTGGTTCCCATGAAACGTATGTTGGTACCTGATGGTTCAACCATGACGCAAAGAGGTCGATATCCGGTTCACCAAATTTGGCTGTAATTTTAGCGGATATTTGGGGATTCAACATCCACTCGATGTTGTCATTGAATTTGCGTGACCTGGTGTCCGCCACTGTATTGAGCTCACCTGGTAAATAGGTAGCTGAAATCCAAATATTCCGTCGAACACACCAGAGCCAAATTGTATTTGCCAATTCATCACATGAAACTGACCTGGTGCCGCCCATATGGTTTAGATATGCCACCGCAGTGGTATTATCTATTTGGAGACGGACATGAGCATCAGTAAGGTTAGAACAATAAGCTCGAAGTCCGTGAAATGCTCCTAGCATCTCCAAATAGTTTATCCCTTGTGACAACAACAGGGTAGATTCAAGGGTGTCCCATCTGCCCCCACAACTAGAGTAGTTCGTCCGTAGCTTCCCAGACATGGGAGCTTGCGTCTGTTTGTAAGTATACCATCAGATTGGGCAAAATGATGGGTTTAAGTGAGTCATAAATATTGTCAATCCACCATTGTAACTCAATCTGTGCCTTGAGAGGCAGATGCATTGGTCTATCGAAATGTCCAGCGTTCAGTTTAACGCTGAGATCTTGGCTCTCTGAAAATTTTGATAATGCAAAGGTCCGTATTGGGCAGCTGGAAAAAGTGCTACAATCTTGCCAATCACCTTAGTAATTTGTCTAATTGATGGTATACTGGCCCAGACTAGATCCTACATACTTGGGTGACATCCCCAACCTAGTTAGTTGGTATGGTGGCCCTCATGCGATTGGAATCCACCGTAAACCCCAGATAATCCATGACCTGTGAAGGGCAGGACTTTGATTTATCTGGATGGATAATGAACCCCATTTCCTGAAAAATTTCCACGGTGGCTGAAACTGCCAGTTCCGCTGATTCCCAATAATTAGGATATCACCTAGATAGGCCATCACTATGTGATTTTGTCTCCTTAGTGTAGCCAGTATTGGTTTGAGCAATTTAGTAAATAATCTAGGGCTGTGTAAGCCCATTTGGCAAAGCTCTGTATTGCCAGAGCTGATCCATCCAGGTAAATTGCAAGAATTGTGGTGTTTCTGAATGGATACTGAATAGCATGCATCTTTTAAATCAATGCATGCCACACAGCAGCCCTCAGAACCCAATAACTTGGCTGTTTCGAACATTTCCATTTTGAAATGGGTATATTTTACAAAAGTATTCAAATGGGTCAGATCAAAAAATAACCCGACATCCTCCATCCCTCTTGGTTTTTGTAATTACGTTGATCCAAATTCAATTGGTTCGTGTATAGTTCTTTCTATCCCTTTCCCTTGTAGCCTTAAAATTTCAGCATATCCTACTGCCGCTTCTTTGCTGGA
This sequence comes from Raja brachyura, assembly GCA_963514005.1. The sequence continues at coordinate 1,292,369 of OY740825.1, read as the reverse complement.
CAGTGTAAATTTCCGATCTGGCATATGCTGGGATGGAGGGATTTTACCATTGATGAATTCAATCTCATGGCCTTGAATACTTTGTAAGATAAACTCATCAGAAGTGATGGTTCCGCATGCCTCCGGAAAGCGCCGTAGTCTCCCACCAACATGTGAAGTTAAACATGCAGGTGCATGAAATCCAGACCGCCTTATCTTCATGGTTATTGGCGGTCCTTGATATGTTTGGCCAGATGTGGAGGTGCTGGGTTGAGCTGATAATGCGGCGCCCGCATTTTCCATGCTGGCCGCTGGGGCCTAGCCCTAAAAGGCCTAGGTTGTTGAGGCTGCTGAAATTGAGGCGGAGCTGGAGCGTAGGTCCTGCTGGTCTAACGGCAGGGCCTCATGGCCTGGAAAATGGCACTTCCCTGGCCTGCTGCCTGGTCGAGATATGTGACCGCATGAGTCCCACCGTCTTAGCGTGGTCATCCAGCTCCTTGACCCTCTTCGGGAGTCTTCCCCGAACAACTGTCTGGGTGGCGGCATAGGAGGTGCTTTGCATAACCCCGCAAATTTTGGGTTCAGCGTGGGTTTGATGACGCTCTTCCTGAAGGCGTTTATCTCATACTGTGTGGTACACAATAGAGCCAGAACATCCTCCTGCTTGGTGCTCAGATCCTCCCCGTCCACCGACCGCGCAAACGCGGAAATCCCAGCAATGAGCAGCTTCAGGATCCGCTGGAGCTTCATCTCCTGGGTCCTGATCCTTGGGCTGATGTTGCCCCAGATTGGCGTATTGACTATGGGCACGTTGAGGGAGTTGCAGTTCGCTGGGCTTTGTGCCTGTTTTATGGCCTCCGACAGGACCTCCTCCTGGAGCTGATGGTTGGTCATGAAGTCCATGGTGGCAGCCAGTTTGGGGTTGAGGGGTAGTCCCGATGTCTCCGATAATGCAAATTTTGTCGCTACATCGAGGAGTTCTTCCTGAGGGGCCTCCGATGTAGCTGGTGTATGGCCCAAAATGTCCTCATCCTCTGGCTGCCTGCTGACGATGGTGATGTCTCCCTGTGCCCTCTGGAGCTGGATGCTTCCTGCCTCTGATTTCCGTTGCAGGAGGAGTTCCAACATCCGCTCCATCCGGTCAATACGCCCTTCGCCCTTAGACTCGGGCGGTCGGAGTCCTCATGTTCTGCGGAACTGCTGAGGCTCCGGTCATCGGCCCGCATCTCGTCGAGGTGAACCCGGTGCCGGAAGCTGTCGCTACCAGCCGCCGCAGCGAAGCTGAGCATTTCCCGCGCGGATATACGCTCAAACGCCTCCTTGGCGGAGCTCGATCCCGCTGCCTCGGAGGGCAAACGCGGTGAGTGGTCGGCACCCAACACCTCGGCGTGGTGACCCGACGTCCGCGCGGGCTTGCCGACTGCCCTAATCCAGGGCCTAGACGGCATACGGTCCCGTCCTCCCATCCACGGGGGCTCGGTGACCGTGGCGGGACTCCACCCGAGTGACTCTTCCTAGTCTTGGTGGTTGGGGAGTCGACACTGGTCCTTCCAGGACTCCCAGTGGACTTGAGTCCCGCCATTTCACCAGTCCGCAGTCTAGCGGCAGGTGATACCTTTGCCCCTAAAGAGCTAGGTTTACGGGCTCCATCCCTCCCTCTCCTCCGAGGGCTCAGGGAGAAGGGCCGTGCAGCAGCACGCGAGCCCTTGCCCAGGTCAACCAATGAGCCCGTTGGTGACAGATATGGAGCCAGGCCCAGCCTGCTCCGGCGCTGCACCGAAGTCCTGCTCTGCGGACCCCCGCTAGAGCTGCGGTGTATCGGTGGGTCGGGTCCTGTGACGACAGGGCTCCCCAACTCCCGCACCTATTTCCCGGCCCGACTCGCAGGAGCAGCCATTGAGGAGGGCTCCAGGATAAATGGCCGGCGACTCCTACGGATGTCCTGGCCCTTACTCCTTCCATGTTCCTGTTTGGAGAGAAAACACTCGCCACAACAGGAACACCAACTCTAGGGTGCTTAGCCTTACCTGAGTCGGCCCTCTGAAGGGCTGGTGGGGAGCCGCCAGCCGTCGGCAGCAATGCGTCGGCAGCAACTCACGTGACTCCGAAATGAAATTGAGAGTGTTGTGCGGATGGTGCAAGGAGCCCAGTCCAGACGTTGAAAGGCGAAGTCCCCCCTTGAAAAATTCGCTCGGGGACGTGTCCGATCGCCGGCGAAGTTTGCCCGTCGTCCTGCCGATGAACACATTGTCGCTGGACAGGTCCAGCATCCAGTAATTACCCTTGCCAGGGTCATCGTAATGTCGGCACTTTGACGAAACGACTTATTAAGGCTGAGGTTGTGGCGGATGGTTGTTCTCAATAGTAGGGGAAATTCCTCATGATGAACTCGTAGCTGCGGTCAGCGGATGACGACGGCTTTTGAGATGCCGACTTTAGAGCCACCGGCAGTTCAGCCAGCAGCAGCAACTCCGGTGCATTAAAGCACTGTGGCCACTCCTGTTGGGAGGCAGGCCAAGAATAAATTGTCCAGGCCTGTCAACTCTGATGAGTGAGGCCAGAAAGACTTCCCCGTCCAAAAAATTAACATTGGGGACATCTAGATTACGTGGAACACCTTATAGCTAAAATGATAACAACCAGGAGGCCTGGGTTTATACCCCTTGGTCCCCAGCAGCTTTCAGCAGCAACCTCTAGCAGAGGTCCGTATAGCAAAAAAGCTGTACACATATGAAGGATAATATGCCTACGAGTCTGCATGGGGACCCATAACAGCAGCTCCTTGTTTAGGGGTGCATGTTACCTCCCGTGAGCATGAGCCGTGAGAAGCCAGGCCAGTGTGAATCTCAACCCTGAAATTTGGTGTCACTGCTTCTGTGCATACATCAAAGCACATGAGATATGCTCCAGGTGTGTCGGATGTGGCCAGCAATTTGCCAGGAACTGGTGAAGCCATGGATAACAATCTGGCCAACAATTTAATTATATGGCCTCTCACCAGCTCCAGGACTCCATAATGGAGGAAACTTCGCAAGACATATCAAACACCTGTTAACTGCATCGCTCTAAAGGAGCGCACCATGAGGGCGCATGAGTTAAGGCTGCAGAAAGTCCTAAAAACTGGTTGGAGCAGGAATAATGGCATTTGGGCAAATGGTACAAGGGCACCACTATCAAAACACAGCAGGATATGGACATGCCCTGTGTAATGCCCATTTTTAGAATTATTTATTTACGAATAACCATCCATGACTATCCCCATGACTATCCCCAAGATCCCCAATCTTGTTGGTTCACCCTTGGACAGGAGGAGAGTCCCCCTTTACATGATCGTATTAATCTGTTGATTTGTATCTTCTGACCCGACTGTTCCAGGGACTCGGACTATCGAGGAGGAACGTCGATTACGGTGGCCTGGAGAGATAGTACTAAAAACCAAATGTATCTCATATGGGAAATGGGAGATGTTCTGTTTACAGTCAAATATATCTCATCATGTTGCAGGCATACCGGATGTATTGGAGTTCCTTGCTACATTGCATTTTTGACGAGCAGTTAACCTATAGTGCCATTTATACATGGATAAAGTGCTCGAAGTGGTTTGTCCTCCTATTTAGGGCAAGGGTCCGGACAACACTCTGTCGGATCTCATCTATTGGTGGTCCGATTCATAAGAGGTATTTTAACAAAACCCTCCCAGACCTAGATATTCGGAAATCTGGGATGTGAGCATACTTCTCACACTGCTTTGGCAATGGGCTCCAATTACATCTCTGCCTTTCCAGAAGTTAACGCTCAAAGTGGTCATGTTCATGGTGCTAGTGGCAATGGGTCCAGATATTGCAAAATATGACTGGACAGCATGCATTCTTCTGTAGATGATATTACGTTTTATGCATATGATCTAATCAAACAGAGCAGGCCAGGGATGGCTGGAACGAAAATAAGCTTAAAATATACCCATTGACCTAAGACTATTTGTAGTTACGCACCTGAGCCAATATATCAAAGTCATCAAGAGTCTCAGAGGCTCTGAAACAGCGATGCTCATCAGCCACATAAAACCTCATACAAAGGTGTCAGCACAAACTATTTCTAGATGGCCGAAACAGGTTTGCATTATGCCGGAGTAGACACTGGGGTGGAAGATTGCAACCTTAATGTGGTCCACCCTGTTTCGACAAATGCAATCAACTCGACGTGCACAAACAGAAGATCAAAAAGTTGTCCAACAACTTTAGGCTGTGCACGCCAAACGAAAGAAGAAGAGTAGACACTGATGTGTTTAAATCACTCCACCAGGGCGGAGTCAATGTACGCAGCAAAGGCGTAGGACATGCCTTTGGACAAACTCCTCACCGCAGGATGGTCCAGTGAAGGAACCTTTTTCACGATTTATGATAAACCTGTCCTTGCAATGCCAGGAGTTGGGCATTCTGTTTTGAGTTCTCCTTTGTAATTTCCCCTGCAAAAGAGAGGTTATTACTGTTATTTTATTGTTTAAGAAGTTCATTGTATAATTTAAACAATGTTCAATTCATTATGTGTTTATCCTGTGTCAACCGAAGCAGTGTGTCGTATGGAACTGTATCTATGGCATGGAATCACAGAGCTTTGAAATCTTCACGTAGTCACTCAGTGACTCCGAAGTAAAATAGTAAGATTAAACGAGAACTTACCAGTTTCATGTTTGATCTTTATTTTATGGGGAGTTACGATGAGGGATTACGTGCCCTCCGCTCCCAACCCTCATAATCGCAAAGATCATCTGATAGTTCTAGTCTTCTGAGTCTTACTATATCACTTTGACTGTAGTTACTGTGATTTCACGCTGCTGCTTTGAAGTATGACACACAGGCGCTCTGGCGGGGCTTCTTCACGTAAACCCTCATCGTAACTCCTCAGAAAATAAAGATCAAACTCAAACTGGTAAGTTCTCATTTAATCTTACTATTAACCTACAAACCTGCACGTCTTTGGAATGTGGGAGGAAGCCGGAGCACCCAGGGATAACCCACGTTGTCACAGGGAAAATGTAAACTCCGTTGTGGGAGTTTACGTTCTGGAATAAGTCACGATAAGAATAGTGCTGGAATAAGTCAGCTCACTCCATAGATCTCAGCTTCACTATATCCTTTCTCAGGATCCACATGCTCAATTAAAGCTCCTCCACTAATGTGATCTCCACTGAGGATCACAAACCTGCCTTTCTCCAGACCAGGCCCCCCAGTGACTGTGGAATTACTCCCGCACTTTGTCTGGAGTAACTGAGTGAGTGGGTGAGTGAGAGTGAGAGTGATTGAGAATGCATGAGTGAACTGAGTGAGTGAGTGTGGGTGTGGGTGAGTGTGTGATAGTCAGTGTGAGGGAGAGTGTGTGGGTGAATGAAGAGGGAGTGAGTGAGAACGTGAGAGTGGGTGAGTGAGAGCGAGTGAATATGAGTGAGTGGGTGAGTGAGAGGGTGAGTGAGAGTGTGAGTGTGTGTGGGTGTGTGAGAATGAGTTTGAGTGCAAGTGAGTGAGTGGATGTAGAATTTGTGAGTGCGTGGGTGAGTGAGTGAGTGAGTGAGTGAAGAGTAACAGTGAGTGAGAGTGGGTGTGAAAGAGTGAGTGTGAGTGGGTGAGTGAGTGTGACAGTAAGTGAATGAAGAGTGAGTGAGAGGGTGAGTGAGAGCGAGTGGGAGATTGAGAGTGGATGTGAGAGTGAGCGAGAGTGTGGGTGAGCGAGTGAGTGGGTAAGGGGGTGAGAGTGAAGAATGAGTGAGAGTGAGTAGGTAAGTGAGAGCGAGTGAATGAGTGAGTGGGTGAGAGAGTGAGTGTGGAGAATGAGTTAGAGTGAGTGGGTGAGTGAAGAGTGAGTGCAAGTGAGTGAGTGGATGTCGAGTGAGTGGGTGAGTGAGTGAGCAGGTGAGTGAGTGAAGAATGACAGTGAGTGGGTGTGTGTGAAAGTAAGGGTGAGTGAGTAAGTGAGTGTGACAGAGAATGAAGAGTGAGTGGGAGTAAGTGAGTGAGTGAAGAGTGAGTGAGAGTGAGTGCGAGAGGGTGATTGAGAGTGTGGGTGAGTGAGAGTGAGTGGGTAAGGGAGTGAGAGTGAGTGAAGTGAGAGTGAGTGAGTGTGATTGCGTCAGTGATTGACTGAGTGGGTGACTGAGAGAGTGAGTGAAGAGTGGGTGAGAGAGAGTGGGGGTGAGTTAGTGAGAGTGAGTGAATGAGAGGGTGAGTGAAAGTGAGTGAGCGAGTGAGTGAGTGAGAGTGAATGAGAGTGTGAGTGAGAATGAGTGAGTGTGAGAGTGAGAGAGAGTGGGTGGGTGAGAGTGTGTCGGTGATTGAGTGAGTGGGTTAGAATGAGTGAGTGTGAGAGCGTGAGTGAGAGTGAGTGGGTGAGAGAGTGAGTGAAGAGTGAGCGAGAGACTGAGAGGGTGAGAGAGCGAGTGTGGGTGAGTGAGTTTGAGTGAATGAGAATGAGTGAGAGTGGGTGAGTGAGTCAGTGTGAGTGAGAGTGTGTGGGTTGAATGAAGTGAGAGTGGGTGAGTGAGAGTGGGTGAGTGAAGAGTGATAGAGTGGTGAGTGAGAGTGTGTGTGGGTGAGTGAGTGGGTGAGTGAAGAATGAGTGGGAGTGAGAGTGGGTGAGGGAAGAGTGAGAGTGGGTGAGAGCAGTGAGTGCGTGATGAGTGAGTGAGAGAGTGGGTGAGTGAGATAGTGAGTGAAGAGTGATTGGGTGAGAGTGAGTGTGTCAGTGATTGAGTGAGTGAGAGTTAGTGTGAGTGGGTGAGTGAGTGAGTGAGATTGAGTGAGAGAGGGAGTGTTGGTGAGTGAGATTGAGTGAGTGAATGAGAGTGAGTGAGAGTGTGGGTGAGTAAGTGAGTCAATGTGAGTGAGAGTGTGGGTGAATGAAGTGAGAATGAGAGTGAGTGGGTGAGTGAGAGCAAAGGGTGAGCGGGTGAGTGAGTGAGAGACTGAGGGTGAGTGAGTGAGTGAGATTCAGTGAGAGAGGGAGTGTGAGTGGGTGAGTGAGAGCGAATGAATGAGTGAGAGTGGTTGAGTGAGAGTCAGTGTGAGGGAGAGTGTGTGGGTGAATGAAGAGGGAGTGAGTGAGAAAGTGAGAGTGAGTGGGTGAGTGAGAGCGAGTGAATGAATGGGTGGGTGAAAGAGAGTGAGTGAGTGAGTGGGTGGGTGAGTGAGTGTGTGTGGGTGAGTGAGAATGAGTTAGAGTGAGTGGGTGAGTGAAGAATGAGTGCAACTGAGTTAAAGTGAGTGAGTGGATGTAGAGTTAGTGCTTGGGTGAGTGAAGAGTGAGTGAGTGAGTGGGTGAGTGAGTGCGTGGGTGTGTGAGTAAGTGAAGAGTGACAGAGAGTGGGTGTGAAAGTGAGTGAGTGTGAGTGGGTGAGTAAGTGTGTCAGTGAGTGAGAGAGCGAGTGGGTTAGTGAGAGTGTGGGTGAGAGAGATTGAGTGGGTAAGGGAGTGAGAGTGTGAAGAGTGAGTGGGTGAGTGAGTGATTGCATCAGTGATTGAGTGGGAGAGAATGAGTGAGAGTGAGGTAGTGTGAGTGGGTGAGTGAGAGTGAGTGAGTGAGAGACTGAGGTTGAGTGAGTGAGCGAGAGTGAATGAGAGTTTGAGAGTGAGAGAGAGTGGGTGGGTGAGAGTTAGTGTGTCGGTGATTGAGTGGGTTAGAATGAGTGAGTGTGAGAGTGTGAGTGAGAGTGGGTGAGAGAGTGAGTGAAGAGTGAGCGAGAGACTGAGAGGGTGACAGAGCAAGTGTGGGTGAGTGAGAGTGAGTGAGTGAAGAGTGAATGAGAATGAGTGAGAGTGTGGGTGAGTGAGTGTCAGTGTGAGTGAGAGTGTGTGGGTTGAATGAAGTGAGAGTGAGAGTCGGTGAGTGAGAGTGAGTGAGTGAGTGGGGAGTGAGAGTGAAGAGTGATAGAGTGGTGAGTGAGTGTGTGTGGGTGGGTGAGTGAAGAATGAGTGGGAGTGAGAGAGTGGGTGAGGGAAGAGTGAGAGTAGGTGAGAGATAGCAGTGAGTGCGTGATGAGTGAGTGAAGAGTGAGTGATTGGGTGAGATTGAGTGAGCGTGTCAGTGATTGAGTGAGTTAGTGTGAGTAGGTGAGTGAGTGAGAGACTGAGAGTGAGTGAGTGAGATTGGGAGTGTGGGTGAGTGAGACTGAGTGAGTGAGTGTGTGGGTGAGTAAGTGAGAGTCAATGTGAGTGAGAGTTTGTGGGTGAATGAAGTGAGAGTGAGTGGGTGAGTGAGAGCAAAGGGTGAGCGGGTGAGTGAGTGAGTGAGAGACTGAGAGGGTGAGTGAGTGAGTGATTCAGTGAGAGGGAGTGTGAGTGGGTGAGTGAGAGCGAATGAATGAGTGAGAGTGGGTGAGTGAGAGTCAGTGTAAGGGAGAATGTGTGGGTGAATGAAGAGGGAGTGAGTGAGAAAGTGAGAGTGAGTGGGTGAGTGAGAGCGAGTGAATGAATGAGTGGGTGAGTGAGAGTCAGTGTAAGGGAGAGTGTGTGGGTGAATGAAGAGGGAGTGAGTGAGAAAGTGAGAGTGAGTGGGTGAGTGAGAGCGAGTGAATGAATGAGTGGGTGAGAGAGTGAGTGAGAGGGTGACTGGGTGAGTGAGTGTGTGTGGGTGAGTGAGAATGAGTTAGAGTGAGTGGGTGAGTGAAGAATGTGTGCAAGTGAGTTAATGTGAGTGAGTGGATGTAGAGTTAGTGCGTGGGTGAGTGAAGAGTGAGTGGGTGAGTGAGTGTGGGTGTGTGAGTAAGTGAAGAGTGACAGAGAGTGGGTGTAAAAGTGAATGTGAAAATGAGTGGGTGAGTGTGACAGTGAGTGAGTGAGAGAGCGAGTGGGTGAGTGAGAGTGTGGGTGAGTGAGAGATTGAGTGGGTAAGGGAGTGAGAGTGTGAAGAGTGATGGGTGAGAGTGATTGCATCAGTGATTGAGTGGGAGAGAATGAGTGAGAGTGAGGTAGTGTGAGTGGGTGAGTGTGAGTGACAGTGAGTGAGAGACTGAGGTTGAGTGAGTGAGAATGAGTGAAGAGTGAGTGGGTGAGTGAGTGTGATTGCATCAGTGATTGAGTGGGAGAGAATGAGTGAGAGTGAGTTAGTGTGAGTGGGTGAGTGAGAGTGAACAAGGGACTGAGGGTGAGTGAGTGAGATTCAGTGAGGGAAGGTGTGAGTGAGTGGGTGAGGAGAGCACGTGAATGAGAGTGGGTGAGTGAGAGAGTGTGGGTGAATGAAGAGGGAGTGAGAGAGTGAGAGTGAGTAGGTGAGTGAGAGCGAGTGAATGAGGGAGTAAGAGAGAGTGAGTGAGTGTGTGGGTGAGTGAGTGAGTGGGTGAGAGGGGGAGTGGGTGTGTGAGTGTGTGGGTGAGTGAGAATGAGTTTGAGTGGGTGGGTGAAGAGTGAGTGAAAGTGAGTGAGTGGATGTAGAGTGAGTGGGTGAGTGAGTACGTGGGTGAGTGAGTGAGTGAAGAGTGACAGTGAGTGGATGGGTGTGAGAGTGAGTGTGACAGTGAGTGAGTGATGAGCGAGTGAGTGAGAGTGAGTGGGTGTGAGAGTGTGGGTGAGTGAGAGTTAGTGGGTAAGGGTGTGACAGTGAGTGAAGTGCGAGTGAGTGAGTGTGATTGCGTCAGTGATTGAGTGAGTGGGTGAGTGAGAGTGAGTGAAGAGTGAGAGACTGAGAGGGTGAGTATGAGTGAGTGAGGTTGAGTGAGAGAGGGAGTGTGGGTGAGTAAGTGAGTGAGAGTGTGGGTGAGTGGGCAAGTGTTAGAGTGAGTGAAAGTGTATGGGTTTTGAGTGAGTGAGTGCAGATCGAGGGTAGTGTGAGTGTGAGTGAGTGAGTGAGTAGTGGGTGAGAGTGAGTGAGTAGTGGGTGAGTGAGAGGTACCCTGACATGGCGTTGAAGGACAAGGTGCCAAAGCAAAGAAGTGGAAGCCAAATAACCGAACGGAAATGACGCTGAAAAGGCAAATAACCAAATGGGGTGCAAGGCTTAAAAGCCAAATAACCGAACGGACGCTATGCTGAAAATCCAAATCACCGAAAGGGCGAGACGCCTCAAAGCCAACTAACTGAACGGAAACGACAACGGAAAGCCAACTCACCGAAAGGGGCGGATCGCCGAAAAGCCAAATAACCGAAAGGGCCGGACGTCAAAAAGCCAACTCACCGAGCGGACGCATCGCCAAAAAGCCAAATAACGGACATGACGTAGCTGGCGGGGGGACGGACAGTCAAGGAATATTACTTTTTTAAAAGAATATCTTAGCTCCCTGAGTCGGTTCAGTGATATGAGTAAGTGTGAATCGGCATGAGTTAGTGTCAGCGTGCACGCCCGAGAGACGAGAAGTGTCGGCGCTACGCTGCCTCGGATCTTTATTCCCAGTAAACAGAATTCTTCCAACTTCCGTGGACCCCCAGCTGAGGCGGAGGGCGGCCGTGGCCGGACAGCGCTGACCCTGGGAAGAGAGTGCGGGCTGTCCTGAAGGATGCGCTCCTTCGGCCACTTACACCACGGGACAGGCAGCATCTCTGGAGAGGAGTGGATGACATTTTGTGTTGAGATTCACCAGAGTGAACTGAACTGTCGTCGGTGAGAGTACTTGTGATTGTCTGAAGAACAGTCTCTACCCAAAACGTCACCCATTCCTTCTATCCAGAGATGATGTCTGTCCAGCTGAGTTACTCCAGCATTTTGTGTCTATGTGTCAGTGTGAACCAGCATCTGCAGTGCATAGAAACATAGAAAATAGGTGCAGGCGGAGGCCATTCAGTCCTTCGAGCCAGCATCGCCATTCATTGCACTCTGAACCCGAGCACCAAGGTGTAAGCGACTGAAGCAGCGCATCCTTCAGGACAGCCCGTACTCTCTTCCCGGGGTCAGTGCTGTCCGGCCACAGCCGCCATCCACCTCAGCTGGGGGACCACGGAAGTTGGAAGAATTCTGCTTACTGGGAATAAAGACCCGATGGAGTGCAGTGCGGACACGTTAGACAATAGACAATAGGTGTAGGAGAAGACCATTCGTCCCTTTGAGCCAGCAACGCCATTCAATGTGATCATGGCTGATCATCCCCAATCATCAGTAACGCGTTCCTGCCTTCTCCCCATATCCCTTGACTCCGCTATTTTTAAGAGCCCTATCTAGCTCTCTTGAAAGCATCCAGAGAACCTGCCTTTCCCTGAGGCAGAGAATTCCACAGACTCACCACTCTATGTGAGAAAAAGTGTTTCCTCGTCTCCGTTTTAAATGGCTTACTCCTTATTCCTAAACTGTGGCCCCTGGTTCTGGACTCCCCCAACATCGGGAACATGTTTCCTGCCTCTCGTGTGTCCAAACCCTTAACAATCTTATATGTTTCACTGAGATGCCCTCTCATCCTTCTAAACTCCAGAGTGTACGAGCCCAGCTGCTCCATTCTCTCAGCATATGACTTCCACCATCCCGGGAATTAACCTTGCAAACCTACGCTGCACTCCCTCAATAGCAAGAATGTCCTTCCTCAAATTAGGGGACCAAAACTGCACACAATACTCCAGGTGTGGTCTCACTAGGACTCTTCCCGTCTATTGGGCGTGCACGCTGACACTAACTCACGCCTATTCACACACTCATACCACTGAACGGACTCAGGGAGCTAAAATATTCTTTTAAAAAAGTCATATTTTTATCGTCTGGTTTCTTGATTCACACCCAAAAGGACCAATGGTCTTCAAGATGCACGGTAGTGTATGTATATGTGTTGTGGTAATCAAAATATAGTTGTTACAGTTGGTGTAAATATCTATGGAACCAATTATTATTTTATTAAATCAACCAAAAATTCCAATCACATGGGGTTTTATTTTATATTTATGAAAGTCCAAAATCAGCGAAGAAAAATTTAAAATGACTCCCGTCTCCCCAGGCAACTGATGTGATGGACGCAGGAGTCTGGACCAATCGCTGAGAAGTCCCACCCCCGCGACGTCATGTCTGTTTTTTTGCTTTTTGGCGTTGTGTTCGTTAGGTTAGTTGGCTTTTGGACGTCCCGCTCTTTCGGTTATTTGGCTTTTCGGCGATCTGCCCTTTTGGTGCATTGGCCTTTTGTTGCCGTTTACGTTCGGTTGGTTGGCTTTTAGGTGTCTCGCCCATTCGGTTATTTGGCTTTTTGGCCTTGCGTCTGTTCGGTTATTTGGCTTTTGAGCATTGTTTCCTATCGGTTATTTGTCGTTTCGGCGTTGTTTGCGTTCGGTTATTTGGCTTCCACTTCTTCGCTTTGGCATTTCGTCCTTCGATGCCACGTCCGCACACAGAGTGAGAGTGAATGGGTGAGTGTGAGTGAGAGAGTGAATGAGAGTGAGTATGAGTTGAGAATGTGAGTGGGTGAGTTAGTAAGTGTGAGTGGGTGAGTGAGAGTGAGTGAGTGAGAGAGTGAGTGTGAGTGCGACAGTGGGTGAGAGAGAGTGAGTGTGTGTGTGTGAGAGAATAGTAAGATTGAACGAGAACTTACCAGTTCGAAGGTTGATCTTTATTTTATGAGGAGTCGAAGTGAGGGATTTCGTGAAGAGCCCGCCGGCGCGCATGCTCGACATACTTCAAAGTAGCGGCGTGGAATCACAGAACCAACAATAGAAATGACTTCGCATAGTATGATTGAATTGACTAAGATTACCAGATGAAGGTGACTGAGGGTTGGGCGAGGAGGGCACGAAATCCCTCACTTCGACTCCTCATAAAATAAAGATCAACCTTCGAACTGGTAAGTTCTCGTTCAATCTTACTATTTCATTTCGGAGTCACGTGAGTGACTTCGTGAAGACTTCAAAGCTTCTGTGATTACACGCCCTGGACCACGTCCATGCTGACACACCACTACCAGGGATGGATGGGAGGAACAAACTTGCTCAATAGTTCATACTGCAAAACAAGAGCATATTTACTAATAACAAATCAAAACCCCTCATGCGGGGACATCTCCACGTTCTTGACCTGCATTCAGCACGGCTTCTGCGAACTGTAGAGGAGCAGCAACAGGTTTGTTATAAAAACGCTGGAACACAGCTTCATTAGCCCATCCTGCTGTGGCGAGAATTAGGTCCATGGGCACCTCCATGACCCTCACCGCTGACGTCGATGCAGCCCTGGTGGAATGAGACTTGAACACATTAGTGTCGATAACTGACTTACCCAAGACGACTCGAAGCCACCTGGATATCTCTGGACTGTCAGTCGATGATGAGGTCTCTTATGAGTGACAAGCAGGTATCTCTCCATTCCTCTGATGCGTGCCGTCACGTTGACATAGTGGCGGATATGTGAGGCTAAACATAGCCTAGCATCTGCGGGGTATGCCGGGAACTTCAGCTGCAGCCCTGTGCACCCAGGTCTATGCTGCTTTAGTAGCTCGTCAATGAAAAATACTACTTCTGTAGGGGTAGATGTCATTCTGTCGACACAAAGTTTGTGTAGTGTCTGTACCCTCTGAGCTGAAGTCAGCGCTAGTAACATCACCAGCTTCATGGTGAGTTGGTCCAGTTGGAGCCCTTCCATGGGAGACCACGTCCTGAGCAGGGTTAATACGTCCCTGACATCCCAGGTGATATTATAGCGTGGTGTAGGCGGATTCATATTGAATATACCCCGCATGAGTCTGGACACTAGCCTGTTGGATCCTACCCCAATATTGAGGTAGAATGATAGCGCACTTCTGGCGCTGTTGATGGCACTGTAACTTAAGTGTTCATCATGGTGCAACCCCGCGAGGAATTCCAGGACGTCGGTTATTGTCACGTCATCGTACGTGATGCGAGAGCGGCTGCAGTAGGCTTCCCACTTCTTAATATGCGAGCGGTATCTTCGCCTTGTGGACTCTCGACACGACGCCCCAATGGTATCCATGGTCCGAGCCGAGAGGCCGTATTAGACTAACGGCCTGTTCAGAACCTGCAAGCCAACAAATTTAAATAGCCATGGCAGGGATGTGGCTCCCCTGAGACAGGGTGAGTAACCAATTGTGGGCAACCCTTCAAAAGGACCCAGGGTTCGTTGAGCATGTCAAAGACCACCGGATACCAAGGCTGTGTGGGCCAGTCGGGTATAATAAGGATGCCCTTGGCAGCATCTGCCTGAATCTTTCGCAATACCCGACTGATGAGGCAAAATGGAGGGAAGGCATAGAAAAACCAATTCCCCCAGTCCAGCGAGAATGCATCTAGCGCTATTGCGGGATCTGGTTCCCATGAAACGTAGGCTGGTACCTGATGGTTTAACCGTGACGCAAAAAGGTCAATGTCCGGTTTACCAAATTTGGCTGTGACTTTAGAAAAAATCTCAGGATGCAACATCCATTCAATATTGTCATTAAATTTGCGTGACCTGGTGTCCGCCACAGTATTAAGCTCACCTGGCAAATAGGTAGCTGAAATCCAAATGTCTCTTTGAACACACCAGAGCCAAATTGAGTTAGCCAATTTGTCACACGAAACTGACCTGGTACCACCCATATGGTTTAAATATGCCACAGCTGTGGTGTTGTCTATTTGGAGACGGACGTGTGCTCCAACAAGCTTGGAACAATATGCACGAAGTCCGTGGAATGCTGCCAGCAACTCCAAATAGTTAATCCCTTGAGTCAACAACATCGATGACTCAAGGGTGTCCCATCTGCCCCCACAACTAGAGCAATTATCAGTAGCTCCCCAGCCATTGGAGCTTGCATCAGTCTGTAAATATACCACCAGATTAGCCTCCCTAACAGGCTTGAATGAGTTGCTAATGTGACACACCCACCATTGCAACTCAGTTATCGCTTCGGACGGCAGCTGCATTGATCGATCGTAATGACCAGCGTTCCGTTTTAACGCAGTAATTTTAGCTCTTTGCAAATTCTGATAATGCAAAGGTCCATATCGTGCTGCCGGAAACAAAGCCACTAGCTTGCCAATTACTGTGGCTGTATGCCGAATCGATGGTATATTGGTGCCAATTAAATCTCTGCACACCTGAGTGACTTCCTCAATTTTGTTAATTGGTATAGTTATCCTCATGCTCATTGAGTTCACCGTGAACCCTAGGTAATTAATTACCTGGGCAGGGCAGAACTTCGATTTCTCTGGATGGACAATGAATCCTAATTGTTGAAATATATTGACAGCAGCTGCAACACCCTGTTCAGCCAATTGCAGGGTGTGGCCCACAATAAAGACATCATCTGAATAGGCCATAACTATATGATGTCGTTGTCTCAAATAAGCCATGATTGGCTTCACCAATTTAGTGAACAATCTAGGGGCTGTAGTGAGCCCATTAGGCAAAGCCTTATACTGCCAAAGTTGCCCCATCCAGATAAATTTCAAAAACCTTCTATCATATTTCTGGATGGATACTGAATAATATGCATCCCTCAAATCAATGCATGCCATAAAGCAGCCATGAGAAATCAATGATTTGGCTGTTTCAAACGTATCCATTTTAAAATGAGTATATGTTACAAACGTATTCAAACGGGTTAGATGAATAATGACACGACAGCCTCCATCCTTCTTAGGTCTAGTAAATATGTTCGAAACAAACTCAATTGGCTCATGCACCGTTTTCTCAATCACCCCCTTCTGTTCCAGACTTAAAATTTCCTTATAACCTGCTGCCTGTTCTGCAGCAGACAATTTGAACGTACGACCAGGCATGTGCTGGGATGGAGGAATGTCGCCATTAATAAACTCAATTTTATGCCCCTGAATATTCCGCAACACATACTCATCACCAGTAAAATTACCCCATGCAGCCAAAAACAACCGTAAACGACCACCAACATGGGAAGTTAAACAGAGAGAAAAAAGAGAACCAGACCCCCTCACCTCCGTGGTTACCGGCGGTCCTTGACACATGTGGGTGGCCGTGGAGTGCTGGGTTGGCTTGAGGGCGCGGCGTCTTCGATTTCCACAAAGGTCTCTGCCGACCCCGTCCTAAAAAAGACCCTTGGTGCTGGTTCTGGTGCTGTTGTCGTTGTGGAGCTAGAGGGTGAGTCCTCGTCGAGGCACTGGCCGACCCTCGTGAGCGAATGTATGGAGCTTTTGAGCCTGACGGTGTGGGGGCACTCTGAGAGCGCACCGTTTTGGCTTGTTCGTCAAGCTCTTTGACTCTCTTCGAGAGGTCCTCACCAAAGAGCTGACGGGGCGGCGGCGGCGGCGGCGGTTTGCACAATCCTGCAAACTTCGGGTTGAGTGCTGGGCGGATGCTGTTTTTGCGAAACCCGTTGATTTCATGCTGGGTTGCGCACAATAAAGCCAGAGCATCTTCCTGGTCCAAATTCAGTTCGTCCCCGTCCACCGACCGCGCAAAGGCGGTAATACCGGCCGTGAGGAGTTTCAGGATCCGCTGCAATTTTAGCTCCTGTTGATGGATAGCCGCACTGATGTTGCCCCATATTGGCGTATTGACCACAGGCACGTTGAGGGAGTTGCAGTTTGATGGAGCCTTGTGACGGCTCATAGCCTGGATGAGGACTTCTTCCTGCAGCACCTGATTATTAAGAAAGTCCACTGTGGCTGCCAGCTTTGTATTTAGAGGAAGACCAGCCGTATGTGGGGCCGCGAATTTGGTCGCCACATCCAAGAGTTCCTCCGCTGGCACCTCCAACGGAGGTGGTACAGGCTCCACCAGAACCTCCTCCTCCTGCTGCTCCAGGCTGGTAGTAGATGTTGGTGAAGACGCCCTGTGCCTGTTGCTGCCCTGCTGATGTTGACGTTGAAGCAGGAGCTCCAGCAGCCGCTCCATACGGTCAATACGCCCTTCACCCTGAACACTCAGGTGGTCGGAGTCCTCCGGCTCTGAAAAGAAAACCGGGCTCCTGTCATCGGCCCGCACCTCGTCGAGGCCCTGCCGGTGCCGGTAGTTGTCGCTAACAGCCGCCGAGGCGAAACTGCGCGATTCCTGCGCGGGCGTGTTCAACCGCCTCCGTTTAGCGGGAGCTGAAGCCGCTGCCACTAAGGGCACTTGCGGCAAGGTGTCGGCACCAGCCGAAGCATGGCTGCCTGGGGCCCGCGCAGGCTTGCCGGCCGCCCACATCGTGGACGTAGCCGACGCATGGTCTCGCCCACCCATCCATGGGGGGCTCGGCGACCGTGACGAGACTCGACCGACCCGTCCCGGCGTCGAGAGTCGGGGTGTGCCGGCTGGACCTCACAGCCGCCCCGGGTCTCGCCCTGGAACCTGACCGCTCCTCCGCGGCAGGCAATGCCTTAGCCCTGACAGGGTTAGGCTTCTGGGCTCCTGCCCTCCCCCTTCTCGGAGGGCTGAGTGGAACAGGCCGTGGAACAGCACGTGCCCTGCTCGAGGCCGCCAGCGAGCCCGCTGACGACCTGACTGCCATGGCAGGGCCCCCCTGCTCTGGCGGCACACCACACTCCTCCTCGTCGAACTCCTCCGAGCTGTGGTGTGCTGGCGGATCTGGACCTGTGAACACAGGGCTTACCCACATCTCCGTCTGAGTCCCGGCCTGCGCTGCAGGTACTGCCGATGGTAACGGCCCCGGAACTGTTGACCGGCGAACTCGTCCTGACGTCCTCCGGCCCTTCGAACTCCCATCCATGTCCTTGCTGCAAGACATAATCAGACAACAAGGACCACCAACTAAAGGTAGAATACTTACCTCCGTGGCCCCTTATGAAGGGCTGGCGAGGAGCGCGCTCCACCGCCAGCCGTCGCAGCAACGCGGTACGACGATATGTCGAGCATGCGCGCCGGCGGGCTCTTCACGAAGTCACTCACGTGACTCCGAAATGAAATTGTGCAGAACACACCAACGTTGTCCCTGAATAAAGGACAGAAAATCTATAAAAGTCACCTTCCAGATAATTGGGACCGTTCAGCATCTGCCATAGCTCCACTGGTCCCTCCACGACACAGATCTCATTTACAAATGTGCACACAAAATAACAGTTCTCTATGAAGCTGACCCGAATTTGGAGACAAGTACAATATCATTGGTGACCAACACCCCCTTTCAGTTGTCCTTAGTTGAAAGTGGGTCTAGTTCTGTATACCCAAGAGGAGATTAAATTATTATGCAGGGAGGGAGGGAGGGAGAAACAGACAGGAAACATCTGCCTAGGAGTTTGAAAATGCCAACCCAAACACTTTCCAAAAGCGTTTATCATCTGGCCACTGACTGGAGTGAGGGTGGTTCACCAGCTTGAATGTGGCCCTGCAGGAAACAAACCCAAACAACCACATTTAGTCAACGAGTTGGCCGATACGTTTCCTAGCTGACTGCAGTTCTTCTTCTTCCTCAGGATGAAGTCAAAGTTCATAGAGGGGCCTATCGCATAATAGATGTAGCTGCCGTCTGGAATGACCAACTCTGGGGGCAGAAGAGAAAAAAAACAATGAGTACATTTCCAAACGTAGACTGGGCGACCGTTTCGCTGAACACTAGGACTACGAGGCCTACCTGATCACCCGTCTGATAAACCTTTCTATGGTCCTCTGTTATCACGTGTACCGAGGCACAGTGAGATTTGATTTACCATACAGTCACACCAAAAAAGCACGAAGATACAAAACTACTTAAAAATTGAACATAAACAGCCACCGCAACGGCATGTGAGAATCCCCAGGGCACACAGCATCCACAGCCATCAGTTCAATGCCTGGGCCACACACACGGTCCTTCACCGTGATGTGACCATAGTTGTACGGACCACTATCACTCTCTCAGCAGTCCCTGTCCGTCCGAAAAGTCAGAAAGCCATCCACACTCACACCAGACTCTGGGATGTTCTCATAGACCCATGGCTCCGTAAACACCTAGATCACTGCACACACGGCACTCCCTCCGAGTCCTCACCAGTGCAGGAAGCACATCCATCTTGTTTTTTTCAGCGACCTCAGCATCAAGGAACCTATGTTTTATTCCTCATATCTGTCTTCTGAGAGGATGTGACAAGCTGATATTCCTTCCAATCTCCCAGATTGTGCTTTGACGTGGCTCTCTGGATAATGACCCGGAACCTGTTTTGGTTGGTCACCTGGAGAGGAAGGGAAAAAGTATTTACCTCAGACGCTAGGTGTATTGAGACATAGAAACATAGAAAATAGGTGCAGGAGTAGGCCATTCGGCCCTTCGAACCTACACCGCCATTCAATATGATCATGGCTGATCATCCAACTCAGTATCCCTTACCTGCCTTCTCTCCATATCCCCTGATCCCTTTAGCCACAAGAGCCACATCTAACTCCCTCTTAAATAACTCCAATGAACTGGCCTCAACTACCTTCTGTGGCAGAGAATTACAGAGATTCACCACTTTCTGTGTGAAAAATGTTTGCTCATCTCGGTCCTAAAAGATGTCCCCCTTATCCTTAAACTGTGACTTCCTGCATCTAGCCTGTCCAACCCCTTAAGAATGTTGTAAATTTCTATAAGATCCCCCCTCAATTTTCTAAATTCTAGCGAGTACAAGCTGAGTCTATCCAGTCTTTCTTCATATGAAAGTCCTGACATCCCAGGAATCAGTCTGGTGAACCTTTTCTGTATTCCCTCTATGGCAAGAATGTCTTTCCTCAGATTTGCAGACCAAAACTCTACGCAATATGCCAGGTGTGGTCTCAGCAAGACCCTGTACAACTGCAGTAGATCCTCCCTGCTGCTACACTCAAATCCTTTTGCTATGAATGCTAACATACCATTCGTTTTCTTCACTGCTTGCTGCACCTGCATGCCCCCTTTCAATGACTGGTGTACCATGACACCCAGGTCTTGATGCATCTCCACTTTTCCTAATCGGCCACCATTCAAATAATAGTCTACTTTCCTGTTTTTGCTACCAACGTGGATAACCTCACATTTATCCAGATTATACTGCATCTGCCATGCATTTGCCCACTCACCCAGCCTATCCAAGTCACCTTGCAGCCTCCTAGCATTCTCCTCACTGTCCCCCAGCTTTGTGTCATCCGCAAACTTGGAGATGTTGCATTTAATTCCCTCGTCCAAATCATTAATATATATTGTAAATAGCTAGGGTCCCAGCACTGAGCCTTGCGGCACCCCACTAGTCACTGCCTACCATCCTGAAAAGGACCCGTTCACTTCTACTCTTTGCTTCCTGTCTGCCAGCCAGTTCTCTATCCAAATCAATACTGAACCGCCAATACCGTGTGCTTTAAGTTTGTATACTAATCTCTTATGTGGGACCTTGTCGAAAGCCTTCTGAAAGTCTAGACATACCACATCCACTGGTTCTCCCTTATCCACTCTAGTAGTTATATCCTCGAAAAATTCGATAAGATTTGTCAGACATAATTTACCTTTCGTAAATCCATGCTGACTTTGTCCAATGATTTCGCCACTTTCCAAATGTACTGCTATCCCATCTTTAATAACTGACTCTAGCAGTTTTCCCACTACCGATGTTAGTCCAACTGGTCTGTAATTCCCCGTTTTC
Organism: Raja brachyura; assembly: GCA_963514005.1. Next base: position 1,271,973 of record OY740825.1, on the reverse strand, counting down.
TCTCTCCCTTTTTAAAAAGTGAGGTTACATTAGCTACCCTCCAATCCTCAGGAACTACTCCAGAATCTAAAGAGTTTTGAAAAATTATCACTAAGGCAGCCACTATTTCTGGGGCTACTTCCTTAAGTACTCTGGGATGCAGCCTATCTGGCCGTGGGGATTTATTGGCCTTTAATCCATTCAATTTACCTAACACTACTTCCCGGCTAACCTAGATTTCACTCAGTTCCTCCTTCTCATGTGACGCGCAATCCCCTGCTATTTCCGGCAGATTATTTATGTCTTCCATAGTGAAGACAGAACCAAAGTAATTATTCAATTGGTCTGTCATGATCAATTCACCTGTTTCTGACTGCAAGGGACCTACATTTATTTTAACTAATACTTTTCTCTTCGCATATCGATAAAAACTTTTGCAGTCAGTTTTTATGCATCCTGCCAGCTTTCTTTCATAATCCATTTTCCCTTTCCTAATTAAGCCCTTTGTCCTCCTCTGCTGGACTCTGCTGAATTTCTCCCAGCCCTCTGGTAGGCTGCTTTCTCTGGCTAATTTGTACGCTTCATCTTTTGTTTTGATACTATCCCAGATTTCCCTTGTTATCCACGGATGCATTACCTTCCCTGATTTATTCTGTCGCCATACTGGGATGAACAATCGTAGTTCATCCCAGTTGTCCACTGTCAACCCTTTAACCATATAACCATATAACAATTACAGCACGGAAACAGGCCTTCTCGGCCCTTCCAGTCCGTGCCGACCATTTATTTTCCTCTAGTCCCATCTACCTGCACTCAGACCATACCCCTTCATTCCCTTCCCGTCCATATACCTATCCACTTTACTTTTAAATGTTAAAATCGATCCTGCCTCCACCACTTCTGCAGGAAGATCATTCCACACAGCCACCACTCTCTGAGTAAAGAAGTTCCCCCTCATGTTACCCCTAAACTTCTGTCCCTTAATTCTCATGTCATGCCCTCTTAAATCTTCCCTACCCTCAATGGGAAAAGCTTATCCACGTCAACTCTGTCTATCCCTTTCATCATTTTAAAGACCTCAATCAAGTCCCCCCTTAACCTTCTGCGCTCCAAAGAATAAAGACCTAACTTGTTCAACCTTTCTCTGTAACTTAGTTGCTGGAACCCAGGCAACATTCTAGTAAATCTCCTCTGTACTCTCTCTATTTTGTTGACATCCTTCCTATAATTAGGCGACCAAAATTGTACACCATACTCCAGAATTGGTCTTACCAATGCCTTGTACAATTTTAACATTACTTCCCTATTCCTATATTCAATGCTCTGATTTATAAAGGCCAGCACACCAAAAGCTTTCTTTACCACCCTATCGACATGTGATTCCGCCTTCAGGGAACTATGCACAGTTATTCCTAGATCTCTCTGTTCCACAGCATTCCTCAATTCCCTACCATTTACCATGTACGTCCTATTTTGATTTGTCCTGCCAAGATGTAGCACCTCACACTTATCAGCGTTAAACTCCATCTGCCATCTTTCAGCCCACTTTTCCAAATGGCCCAAATCTCTCTGTAGATTTTGAAAATCTACTTCATTATCCACAGCACCCCCTATCTTAGTATCATCTGCATACTTACTTATCCAATTTTACACCCCATAATTTAGATCATTGATGTACATGACAAACAACAGTGGACCCAACACCAATCCCTGAGGCACCCCACTGGTCACCGGCTTCCAACCTGACAAACAGCCATCCACCATTACTCTCTGGCATCTCCCATTCAGCTACTGAATCCATCTTGCTACTCCTCCATTAACACTGAAAGATTGAACCTTCTTAACCAACCTTCCATGGGGAACCTTGTCAAAGGCCTTACTGAAATCCATATAGACAACATCCACTGCTTTACCCTCATCAATTTCCCTTGTAACCTCTTCAAAAAATTCAAGAAGGTTTGTCAAACATGACCTTCCAGGCACAAATCCATGTTGACTGTTCTTGATCAGACCCTGTTTATCAAGATGCTTATATATATTATCTCTAAGTATCCTTTCCATTAATTTGCCCACCAATGACGTCAAACTAACAGGTCTATAATTGCTAGGTTTATTCTTTGAACCCTTTTTAAACAATGGAACAACATGCGCAGTATGCCAATCCTCCGGCACTATTCCCATTTCTAATGACATCTGAAATATTTCTGTCATAGCCCCTGCTATTTCTACACTAACTTCCCTCAATGTCTTTGGGAATATCCTGCCTGGGCCTGGAGACTTATCCACTTTTATATTTTTCAAAAGTGTCAGTACTTCCTCCTCTTTGAATCTCATAGTTTCCACAGCTACTCTACTTTTTTCCCTTACCTCACAGAGTTCAATATCCTTCTCCTTGGTGAATACCGAAGTAAAGAAATTGTTCAATATCTCCCCCATCTCTTTTGGCTCTGCAGATAGCTGTCCATTCTGGCTCTCTATTGGTCCAATTTTATCCCTCATTATCCTTTTGCTATTAATATAGCTGTAGAAACCCTTTGGATTTACTTTCACCTTTCTTGCCAAAGCAACCTCATATCTTCTTTTAGCTTTTCTTATTTCTTTCTTAAGATCCTTTTTACATTCCTTATTCTCATCTAGCACCTCATTTACTCCATGCCTCTTATAATTATTGTAGATATCTCTCTTTTCGAACCAAGTGTCCAATTTCCCTTGAAAACCATGGCTCTTTCCGATTTTTACTGTTTCCTTTCAACCGAACAGGGACATAAAGATTCTGTACTCTTACAATTTCCCCTTTAAATGTCCTCCATTTCTCTTCTACATCCTTCCCATCAAACAAAATGTCCCAATTCACTCCTTTTAAATCATTACGCATTCCCTCAAAGTTAGCCTTTCTCCAATCAAAAATCTCAACCCTAGGTCCAGTTCTGACTCTCTCCATAATTATATTGAAACTAATGGTATTGTGATCACTGGTCCCGAAGTGCTCACCAATGCATACCTCTGTCACCTGACCTGCCTCATTTCCTAACAGGAGGTCCAGCACTGCCCCTTCTCTGGTCGATACCTCCATGTATTGCTGCAAAAACTATGCTGCACACATTTAACAAACTCCAAACCATCCAGCCCATTTACAGAATGTGTTTCCCAGTCTATTTTTGGAAAATTGAAATCTCCCACAATCACTACCTTGTGCTTACTACTAATATCTGCTATCTCCTTACATATTAGCTCTTCCAATTCTCGCTCCCCATTTGGCGGTCTATAATACACCCCTAAAAGTGTTGCTACACCGTTCCCACTTCTCAGTTCCACCCAAATAGCCTCCCTAGAGGAGCCCTCTAATCTGTCCTGCCAAAGCACTGCTGTAATATCTTCTCTGACAAGCAATGCAACCCCTCCACCTCTGGTCCCTCCAATTCTATCACACCTGAAGCAAAGAAATTCTGGAATATTTAGTTTCCAATCACAACCCTCCCGCAATCATGTTTCACTGATTGCCACAACATCATATTTCCAGGTGTCAATCCAGGCTCTAAGTTCATCCACCTTTCTTACAATGCTCCTAGCATTAAAATATACACATTTTAGAAACCCACCACCCCTTATTCTCTGTTTATTATCTTTTTCCTCTTTCTCGCCTATATTTTGGGTCCAAGTGCTTTCCTTCTCTGCCTTTTGCCCCGCACCCCGTCCCCTAGCCCCCTCTACCCGAGTCCCTCCCCCCAGCCTTTCTAGTTTAAAGTCTCCTTTGCAAATCTCCCCGCCAGGATATTGGTTCCCCTCGGGTTCAAGTGCAACCCGTCCTTTTTATACAGATCATGCCTTCCCCAAAAGAGGTCCCAGTGATCAAGAAACTTGAATCCCTGCCCACTGCACCAGTCCCTCAGCCACGCATTTATGCTCCACCTCATTCCATTTCTACTTTCACTGTCACGTGGCACAGGCAGTAATCCTGAAATTGTTACTCTTTTGGTCCTTCTCCTTAACTTTCCCCCCCAACTCCCTAAATTCTCCTTTCAGGACCTCTTGTCTTTTTGTGCCTATGTTATTGGTACCCATGTGTACCACAACACCAAGCTCCTCTCCCTCCCTTTTCAGAATCTTTTCGACACGTTCCGACACATCCGAGACCCTGGCACCAGGGAGGCAAACTACCATCCAGGTGTCCCGACTGTGTCCACAGAATCGCCAATCTGGCCCCCTAACTATGGAGTCGCCTATTACAATTGCCCTCCACTTTTTGCTAACCTTCTGAGCATCAGGGCCGTTCTCTGTGCCGGAGACCCGGCCGCTGTTACTGCCCCGAGGAAGGCTGTCCGCTCCAATCAAACTCAAACATGAGTACCTATTTTCCTGGCGTACAGCCACCGGGGTACTCTCCAGTCCCTGCCTCTGCCCCTTGCCCTTCCTAACAGTGACCCACTTGTCTGCCTCCCGTGGTCTGGGAGTGACCACCTCCCTGTAACTCCTCTCTATGACCGCCTCACTCTCCCTGACCAGACGGAGGTCCTCGAGCTGTTGCTCCAGGTTCCTAATACTGTCCTTTAGGAGCCCCATCTCGACACACCTGGCGCATATGTGGACGTCCGGAGGGTTATCAGCTTCCCTGACCTCCCACATCTGACATTCGCAACAGTACACTGCCCTGGCCTTCATACTTCCCCCTTACACAGGATACAATTTCAACACAAAATACACTACAAACAGCTGGAATCTGACGGCCAATCAGCTGCTTACCCTAGTCCCCTTCCCACCAATCAGCGGCTTCCTCAAAAAAACCCCCCAAAAAAATCCACTTCTCCGAATGGAACATTATGGATTTTGGTAAACAAGCCCCGCGCTGGATTTTAAACCTTACCGGTCGGGTGTCGCTCCTCCCCCTCCTTATAACCATATAACAATTACAGCACGGAAACAGGCCATCTCGGCCCTTCAAGTCCGTGCCGAACAACTTTTTTCCCTTAGTCCCACCTGCCTGCACTCATACCATAACCCTCCATACCCTTCTCATCCATATGCCTATCCAATTTATTTTTAAATGATACCAACGAACCTGCCGCCACCACTTCCACTGGAAGCTCATTCCACACCGCTACCACTCTCTGAGTAAAGAAGTTCCCCCTCATGTTACCCCTAAACCTCTGTCCCTTAATTCTAAAGTCATGTACTCTTGTTTGAATCTTCCTTATTCTCAAAGAGAAAAGCTTGTCCACATTAACTCTGTCTATCCCTCTCATCATTTTAAAGACCTCTATCAAGTCCCCCCTTAACCTTCTGCGCTCCAGAGAATAAAGACCTAACTTATTCAACCTATCTCTGTAACTTAGCTGTTGAAACCCAGGCAACATTCTAGTAAATCTCCTCTGTACCCTCTCTATTTTGTTGACATCCTTCCTATAATTGGGCGACCAAAATTGTACACCATACTCCAGATTTGGTCTCACCAACGCCTTGTACAATTTTAACATTACATCCCAGCTTCTATACTCAATGCTCTGATTTATAAAGGCTAGCATACCAAAAGCTTTCTTTACCACCCTATCTATATGAGATTCTACCTTCAAGGAACTATGCACGGTTATTCCCAGATCCCTCTGTTCAACTGTATTCTTCAATTCACTACCGTTTACCATGTACGTCCTATTTTGATTTGTCCTGCCAAGGTGTAGCACCTCACATTTATCAGCATTAAACTCCATCTGCCATCTTTCAGCCCATTTTTCCAACTGGCCTAAATCACTCTGTAGACTTTGGAAATCCTCTTCATTATCCACAACACCCCCTATCTTGGTATCATCTGCATACTTACTAATCCAATTTACCACCCCTTCATCCAGATCATTGATGTACATGACAAACAACAAAGGACCCAACACAGATCCCTGAGGCACCCCACTAGTCACCTGCCTCCAACCCGACAAACAGCCATCCACCATTACCCTCTGGCTTCTCCCATTCAGCCACTGTTGAATCCATCTTGCTATTCCTGCATTTATACCCAACAGTTGAACCTTCTTAACCAACCTTCCATGAGGAACCTTGTCAAAGGCCTTACTGAAGTCCATATAGACAACATCCACTGCTTTACCCTCGTCAATTTCCCTAGTAACCTCTTCAAAAAATTCAAGAAGATTAGTCAAACATGACCTTTCAGGCATAAATCCATGTTCCTAATTAGACCCTCTTTATCCAGATACTTATATATATTATCTCTAAGTAGCTTTTCCATTAATTTGCCCACCACTGAAGTCAAACTAACCGGTCTATAATTGCTAGGTTTACTTTTAGAACCCTTTTTAAACAATGGAACAACATGCGCAGTACGCCAATCCTCGGGGACTATTCCAGTTTCTAATGACATTTGAAATATTTCTGTCATAGCCCCGGCTATTTCTACACTAACTTCTCTCAATGTCCTAGGGAATATCCTGTCAGGACCTGGAGACTTATCCACTTTTATATTTTTCAAAAGCGCCAGTACTTCTTTTACTTTGAAACTCATAGTATCCATAGCTACTCTACTAGTTTCCCCTACCTCACATAATTCAATATCCTTATCCTTGGTGAATACCGAAGAAAAGAAATTGTTCAATATCTCCCCCATCTCTTTTGGCTCTGCAGATAGCTGTCCACTCGGTCTCTCCAATGGACCAATTTTATCCCTTGTTATCCTTTTGCTATTAACATAGCTGTAGAAACCCTTTGGATTTACTTTCACCTTACTTGCCAAAGCAACCTCATATCTTCTTTTAGCTTTTCTAATTTCTTTCTTTAGATTCTTTTTACATTCCTTATACTCCTCAAGCACCTCATTTACTTCATTCTGCCTATAATTATTGTAGATCTCCCTCTTTTTCCGAACAAGATGTCCAATTTCCCTTGAAAACCAGGGCTCTTTCCAATTTTTACTGGTTCCTTTCAACCGAACAGGAACATAAAGATTTTGTACTCTTAAAATTTCCCCTTTAAATGTCCTCCATTTCTCCTCTACATCTTTCCCATAAAACAAAATGTCCCAGTTCACTCCTTTTAAATCATCTCGCATCTCGTTAAAGTTAGCCTTTCTCCAATCAAAAATCTCAACCCTAGGCCCAGTTCTGTCCTTCTCCATAATTATATTGAAACTAATGGTATTGTGATCACTGGACCCGAAGTGCTCCCCTACGCATACCTCCGCCACCTGTCCCGTCTCATTTCCTAACAGGAGGTCCAGCACTGCCCCTCCTCTAGTAGGCACCTCTATGTATTGCAAATCATTGCGATCCTTCTCTTCCAACGGCTCCTGTGCGCCTCAATCGCCAGTCTATCTTGGCCAATCCACGTCTCATACCCTCAAAGTTACCTTTCTTTAAATTCAGGACCCGTGTTTTTTGTTGAGACAAGACAAGAGACATTTATTTGTCACATGTACCAATTGGTACAGTGAAATGTGTGGTCGCCATATGGGCATACGAATAAAATAGAGCACAGAACACGATAGTCTTTAACATAGATATCCCCACTCAGCGGAAACAAAGTTTCCCACTGTGAGGGAAGGCACCAAAGTTCAGTCATCGTCCTCTGTTGTCTTCTGTTGTTCACCCTTGGATCAGCAGGCTCCCGAACCCTTCGCTGTAGCTGCTACGGGCGGCCTGATGTTCAGGCCCTCTCGCTGGGATGCTGGAACTCCGACGTCGGAACGGGAGAACATCAGTGGCTTGGACATCCGAATCGACCACTTCCTACCGGGGTCCGCGGCTCCCAAAGTCCACAGGCCACGCTGGGCAGTGATTCACCCTGGCGGCCCGCGGCAAAAGGTCCTAGGACTCCGCGATGTTGAAGTCAGCGCCACCTGCGCTGGAAGCTCTACAAACCACAGCTCAGCGATGTTGAAGCAGCAGGCCCAACACTCCGGAGCATCAAACGGCGATCCAGGTAAGGCATCACCCGCTCCGCGGTGAATCCAGTGTTGTGCCGCCGCTGTAGCTCTGGTCCGGTCCCCGGCAGGAAAGGCCGTGCCAATCCAGTTTGTAGGCCGCGAGGAGGGGGGCGAGGACGCGACTCGGAGAATAGTCGCATCCCCGCCAGGATGCGAAACGGTTTCCCCCTTACCCTACCCCCCTTTCCCACATAGAAAAACGAAAGAAACCTCCAAAACATACTTTTAAAATAGACTAAAAATAAGAAAAGGCAGAAAAACAGACAGACTGTAGGCAGAGGCTGCCATCAATGCGGCGCCCCTAGTGGGACGGGGGTGGGGGGAGCACTGAGGATCTACTGAAAGGGATTTAATAAGGGTTACCTGTTACCAGAAAACAAACAAGTGTTGGAAAGATGCTCTGCTTCGATCTGCATCGTCTGCTTTGATCTGTTATTTTCATACCTTACCCTTCTGTAAATAAGCAATTTACAAACTCTAAAAGTGTTCAACACATTTTAATGATAGCACAAGGTATTACATACATCCTCAAATACTGGCTACATTCTTCTAGTGAACCGTATCCAGGAAGGGGAAGGCGTTATGATTGATGTTAACTAGGCGGGGCTAATGGTACTGAGGTAACTATGTTATTGGTTGCATGCAAAACCATCTACATCCTTCCCCTTAGAAAATTTAAAAGAAACAGACCGTTGTCACTACAACAGAATTAAACAGAATTAAACAGAATCGCCATAACGAACAGGTGGCTTGCTGATCCGGCCCGAGCGCGTACGGATGCCTCCCCCTTCCCCCGGAGGAGCAGAAAAAACAGGGGGACCCGAGACAGCAGGGGAACCAGGGAAGGGCGGTGGGGTTGGAGGAACAGGAGAGGGAGAACCGCGACCGCCAACAGGTGACCCGCGCAGAGGGGAACCGGGCGCTCGATATGGGGACCGAGGCATGCAGGGAACGCTGGCTGGGACAGGAGCCGGCTGCTGGTATGAGAGCGGCGGGGCATAGGGGCCCGGGGCCTGCGGCTTCGGCTCATTAACCGCAAGCAGGTGTTGTCGGCTTCTACGGTAGATGGTTCCCTCATAGTCGACCAGATACGAACGAGGTGAGTCGGCCACCCCAACCACAGTAGCCAGACGGGAGTGACCACTGGCGGTTTGCAATCGAACAACCTGTCCAGGCAACAGAGGATCGAGCGGTCTGCACGACCGATCGTGGGAACGCCGCTGGCTGTCATGTTTCTCTTGAATGCGCCTCTGCACAGAGGCAGGCTCCAGCACCCGAGGTTTCAGCTGGCGCTGGGCAATCGGGATGGTAGATCTGGTTGTTCTGGACATCAGACGCTGAGCAGGGGACCCCATGGCCGGATCTCTGGAAACATTCCTGAGGTTCAGGAGATCCAAATACAAATCAGAGTTAGACAGTCTCGCTTGTTCCATCAGAAGCTTGGCGCTGCGGACGGCCCGTTCAGCAAGGCCGTTGCTCTGTGGGTACTCCGGGCTGCTGGTGAAATGCACAAAATTCCATTTGTCAGCAAAACTTTTGAACTCACGGCTGGTAAACTGCCTGCCATTGTCAGTCTGCAGCCTGACAGGGGACCCAAACGTGGAGAAGTGTTTCCGCAGCTTCCGGATCACCATCTCCGACGTGAGGGATGTCAGCAAATCCACCTCGAACCAGTTTGAGTACGAGTCGACCAGGACAAGGTAGTGGTTACCACGCCACTCGAAGATGTCGGCAGCCAGCGAGGACCAGGCCAAGGCAGGAGCGGGCTGTTGCAGCAGGGGCTGTCGCTGCTGATGTGGAGCAAGACTGTTGCACGTGGAGCAGGCAGAAACACGGTCTCGAATATATTTGGCCATTCCAGGCCAGTAGAATTGGCACTGAGCGTGGGCGAGTGTTGCATCGACCCCGGGGTGTCCGCTGTGGGCTGCGCAGTAGTAAGAATCGAACAGGGAGGACGGGACCACCACTTTATGTCCCTTAACGATAACGCCATTCTGGAGCACCAGTTCGTCACGGACCAGGAAGAAGGGCTGTGTTTCAGGCGGTGCAGCGGAGCGCTTTGTTGGCCACCCTGATTTAATCACAGACGCAAGCCGTTGCAAAACTGGATCGGCAGCGGTGTGCTTGGCCAAAAGCTGCAGCTGCTTGGTGGGAATAAAATTGACGCCCAGTACGAGCAAGTCCTCTGTTTCGTAGGGGTGGCGAGCACAGGAGGCCCGCGGGGCGCGCGATAACGTGTCCGCGATGTGCATCTCGGTGCCTTTCTTGTAGACGATGTCGAAATCAAAGCGCTGGAGCTGCAGCATCATACGCTGCAGCCTGGCAGGGGCAGCATGAATCGGCTTGTTCAGGATTGTCACCAGTGGCTGGTGGTCGGTTTCGACTGTAAATCTGCTGCCAAACAGGAAGTCTCTGAACTTGGAGCAGGCAAACACCACCGCAAGCAGCTCCTTCTCGATCTGAGCGTACCGCTGCTCGGTGTCCGTCATGGTGCGGGAGGCATAGGAGACAGGATGTAACGATCCATCGACAGATTGGAGGCATGCCGCGCCCAGGCCGAACTTAGAAGCGTCACATGTGACGGTGATGGGGCGACTCGCATCAAAAAATCGCAACGTGGGAGTGTTAATCAGTTTCGACTTGAGACAGTCAAACGCCTGCTGGTGCTGTGGGAGCCAGACCCAGGCGATATCCTTTTTTGTCAGCTGCCGCAGGGGAGCACTCAGCTCACTGAGATGTGGTACAAACTTCCCAAGGTAGTTCACCATGCCCAAGAAACGTTGTAGACCTGGCACGTCGGTGGGGGCTGCCATCTCAGAGATGGCCGCTGCCTTCAAAGGGTCGGGTTTTAGTCCGTTAGAGGTGAAAACGTGTCCAACATACGTGACTTCTGAGACACGAAACCGGCACTTCTTTGGGTTCAGCTTCAGGTTGGCTTTTCGCGCCCGATCCAGGACGCGGCGGAGGTTCCGGTCATGTTCGGCAATGTCCTTTCCATAGACTAAGATGTCATCCACGATGATGGCACATGGCAGGCCCGAGAATATCTGCTCCATCGTTCGCTGGAACACCTCACTAGCGGAATTGATGCCGAATGGCATTCGCAGGAATTTGAATCTGCCGAATGGTGTGGCGAAGGTTGTCAGGTCGGAAGATGCTTTGTCCAACGGGATCTGCCAGAACGAGTTCTTAGCGTCTAGGACCGAAAAGACAGTGGCTTGCCCAACCTGAGCCGCCACGTCCTCAACAGACCGCATGGGGTAGTGTGGTCGCCTGATGGCAAGGTTTAAGTCCTTGGGGTTGATACACACACGTATTTCATCCTTGTCTTTCTTTATCGTGGCAACCATGGTGGAGACCCAATCGGAGGGCTCGCTGACCGCTTCTAGCACCCCCTTGTCGACCATGTTGTTAAGCATCGCCTCGACCCTGTCTTTCATGGCGTGGGACACCCTGTGAGGTGCGCGGACCACGGGTTGTACATTTGGGTCAATGGAAATATGGTATGTCAGTGGTAACTTTCCCAGGTCATCGTTGAACAGGTCCTGGTATTCTGCAATCGGGTTAAATGACAGTTGCACTTTGTGGACCGTGTGGTCGAAGGACACCAGGCCAAGATCTTGGCACGCACGGTTTCCCAGCAGGGTAACACAGTCAGAGTTCAAAACATAAAAAATCAAGTTTCTCGTGGCCTTCTGTAGCCTGCAAGTTAAAGTGGCCCTCCCCACAGGCCTGAGAATTTCTCCACCATAGGCGTGTAGAGTAGCATTGTCAGCGACCAAGGCCTCATTAGTCCTTATCTTGTTGAAAAGATTTATTGACAAAACATTGACCTTTGCCCCAGTATCTAACTTCGCAAGGAAGGTTACATTGTTGACAGTCACAGACACGGAGGGATCAAGACATTGGCCAGGTGCCAGGAGGGTCCCTCTCCTGTATGGCCTATTTAGATGATGTCTTTATTGTGGGCCACACCCTGCAATTGGCTGAACAGGGTGTTGCAGCTGCTGTCAATATATTTCAACAATTAGGATTCATTGTCCATCCAGAGAAATCGAAGTTCTGCCCTGCCCAGGTAATTAATTACCTAGGGTTCACGGTGAACTCAATGAGCATGAGGATAACTATACCAATTAACAAAATTGAGGAAGTCACTCAGGTGTGCAGAGATTTAATTGGCACCAATATACCATCGATTCGGCATACAGCCACAGTAATTGGCAAGCTAGTGGCTTTGTTTCCGGCAGCACGATATGGACCTTTGCATTATCAGAATTTGCAAAGAGCTAAAATTACTACGTTAAAACGGAACGCTGGTCATTACGATCGATCAATGCAGCTGCCGTCCGAAGCGATAACTGAGTTGCAATGGTGGGTGTGTCACATTAGCAACTCATTCAAGCCTGTTAGGGAGGCTAATCTGGTGGTATATTTACAGACTGATGCAAGCTCCAATGGCTGGGGAGCTACTGATAATTGCTCTAGTTGTGGGGGCAGATGGGACACCCTTGAGTCATCGATGTTGTTGACTCAAGGGATTAACTATTTGGAGTTGCTGGCAGCATTCCACGGACTTCGTGCATATTGTTCCAAGCTTGTTGGAGCACACGTCCGTCTCCAAATAGACAACACCACAGCTGTGGCATATTTAAACCATATGGGTGGTACCAGGTCAGTTTCGTGTGACAAATTGGCTAACTCAATTTGGCTCTGGTGTGTTCAAAGAGACATTTGGATTTCAGCTACCTATTTGCCAGGTGAGCTTAATACTGTGGCGGACACCAGGTCACGCAAATTTAATGACAATATTGAATGGATGTTGCATCCTGAGATTTTTTCTAAAGTCACAGCCAAATTTGGTAAACCGGACATTGACCTTTTTGCGTCACGGTTAAACCATCAGGTACCAGCCTACGTTTCATGGGAACCAGATCCCGCAATAGCGCTAGATGCATTCTCGCTGGACTGGGGGAATTGGTTTTTCTATGCCTTCCCTCCATTTTGCCTCATCAGTCGGGTATTGCGAAAGATTCAGGCAGATGCTGCCAAGGGCATCCTTATTATACCCGACTGGCCCACACAGCCTTGGTATCCGGTGGTCTTTGACATGCTCAACGAACCCTGGGTCCTTTTGAAGGGTTGCCCACAATTGGTTACTCACCCTGTCTCAGGGGAGCCACATCCCTGCCATGGCTATTTAAATTTGTTGGCTTGCAGGTTCTGAACAGGCCGTTAGTCTAATACGGCCTCTCGGCTCGGACCATGGATACCATTGGGGCGTCGTGTCGAGAGTCCACAAGGCGAAGATACCGCTCGCATATTAAGAAGTGGGAAGCCTACTGCAGCCGCTCTCGCATCACGTACGATGACGTGACAATAACCGACGTCCTGGAATTCCTCGCGGGGTTGCACCATGATGAACACTTAAGTTACAGTGCCATCAACAGCGCCAGAAGTGCGCTATCATTCTACCTCAATATTGGGGTAGGATCCAACAGGCTAGTGTCCAGACTCATGCGGGGTATATTCAATATGAATCCGCCTACACCACGCTATAATATCACCTGGGATGTCAGGGACGTATTAACCCTGCTCAGGACGTGGTCTCCCATGGAAGGGCTCCAACTGGACCAACTCACCATGAAGCTGGTGATGTTACTAGCGCTGACTTCAGCTCAGAGGGTACAGACAATACACAAACTTCGTGTCGACAGAATGACATCTACCCCTACAGAAGTAGTATTTTTCATTGACGAGCTACTAAAGCAGCATAGACCTGGGTGCACAGGGCTGCAGCTGAAGTTCCCGGCATACCCCGCAGATGCTAGGCTATGTTTAGCCTCACATATCCGCCACTATGTCAACGTGACGGCACGCATCAGAGGAATGGAGAGATACCTGCTTGTCACTCATAAGAGACCTCATTATCGACTGACAGTCCAGACGATATCCAGGTGGCTTCGAGTCGTCTTGGGTAAGTCAGGTATCGACACTAATGTGTTCAAGTCTCATTCCACCAGGGCTGCATCGACGTCAGCGGCGAGGGTCATGGAGGTGCCCATGGACCAAATTCTCGCCACAGCAGGATGGGCTAATGAAGCTGTGTTCCAGCGTTTTTATAACAAACCTGTTGCTGCTCCTCTACAGTTCGCAGAAGCCGTCCTGAATGCAGGTGAAGAACGTAGAGATGTCCCCGCATATGGGGTTTTGATTTGTTATTAATAAATATGCTCTTGTTTTGTAGTATGAACTATTGAGCAAGTTTGTTCCTCCCATCCATCCCTGGTAGTGGTGTGTGAGCATGGACGTGGTCCAGGGCGTGTAATCACAGAAGCTTTGAAGTCTTCACGAAGTCACTCACGTGACTCCGAAATGAAATAGTAAGATTGAACGAGAACTTACCAGTTCGAAGGTTGATCTTTATTTTATGAGGAGTCGAAGTGAGGGATTTCGTGCCCTCCTCGCCCAACCCTCAGTCACCTTCATCTGGTAATCTTAGTCAATTCAATCATACTATGCGAAGTCATTTCTATTGTTGGTTCTGTGATTCCACGCCGCTACTTTGAAGTATGTCGAGCATGCGCGCCGGCGGGCTCTTCACGAAATCCCTCACTTCGACTCCTCATAAAATAAAGATCAACCTTCGAACTGGTAAGTTCTCGTTCAATCTTACTATTCTGGTGTATGGTGTACAATTTTGGTCGCCCAATTATAGGAAGGATGTCAACAAAATAGAGAGAGTACAGAGGAGGCTTACTAGAATGTTGCCTGGGTTCCAGCAACTAAGTTACAGAGAAAGGTTGAACAAGTTGGGTCTTTATTCTTTGGAGCGCAGAAGGTTAAAGGGGGACTTGATTGAGGTCTTTAAAATGATGAAAGGGACAGACAGAGTTGATGTGGATAAGCTTTTCCCATTGAGGGTAGGGAAGATTCAAACAAGAGGGCATGACATGAGAATTAAGGGACAGAAGTTTAGGGGTAACATGAGGGGGAACTTCTTTACTCAGCGAGTGGTGCCTGTGTGGAATGATCTTTCAGAAGAAGTGGTGGAGGCAGGATCGATTTTAACATTTAATAGTAAAGTGGATAGGTATATGGACGGGAAGGGAATTGAGGGGTATGGTCTGAGTGTAGGTAGATGGGACTAGGGGAAAAGAAATGGTCGGCACGGACTGGAAGGGCCGAGAAGGCCTGTTTCCATGCTGTAATTGTTATATGGTTATATGGTTAGGCCATTCAGCCCATCGAGCTTAATCCGTCATTCAATCATGGCCAATCTTTCTCTCCCTCCTAACCCATTCTCCTGCCTTCTCCCCATAACCGATGACTAATCACCCGTGCTCCGGTTTCCTCCCACACTTCAAAGATATACAGGATTGTAAGTTAATTGGCTTCAGTAAATTGTCCCTAGCATGCGGGAATTAGTGCATCCTACCCAATCAGCCCAAATTGTTGCCTATTTCCTTTGCTCCATAGATGCTGCCGCACCCGCTGAGTTTCTCCGGCATTTTTGTCCACCTTCGATTTTCCAGCATCTGCAGTTCCTTCTTGAACATCATCTTTTTTTTTTTTTTAATATCTTTATTTTTTTGCAGTACTGTAAGTTACATCAGTGTACATCCCTTGTATTGTATTACAGTCATTGTACCCCTTAATTATTATTTTATTATAAGGCTTTAGAAAAGACAGAATAGAGAGAAAAATAGCAGCATAGAAAGTAGAAAAGTGAAAAAGAGATGTGAAAGTACCAAAGCGTGACAGAGGGAAAGGAAACCCTTGAAGAGTTAGAAACGGGAATTAAGAGATAGACCCTGGAGAGGAAAAAAAAGAAAAAGGGAAAAATAGAGAAAGAAAAAAGAAAAGCCAGTTAGTTTATTATACACATCTCGCAAAAGGAATCTACCAACTCGACAGTTTTTCTTCCCCCTTTACCAAGACCCAACACCGGTACTTTTTTGAGGTATTCTTGCACCTTATCCTTGTAATAGATTTATAAATGCAGACCATGTCTTATAGAAACAGACTGATTTTCCTGGTAGTCGGAGTCTCATATCTTCCAAATGTAGTGTTTTGAACATAGATGAAATCCACATATTGACTGTGGGTACCGGAGAATTTTTCCCGAATTTTAAGATGAGCTGTTTTCCAGTTATTAAGCCATATTCAAATAGTCTTTTGAAACACATTTAATTCAGGGCAATCTTCCGATATCCCGTAGATTATCCATACTGCTTCTGGGGTCAGTTTTATTTTTAATATTTTTGTGAAAATTTTAAAAATTTCAGTCCAAAATATTTGAATTTTTGTACAAAAGACAAATGAGTGCGCTATATTAGCTTCTTGACATTGACAATTATCACATATAGGAGAGACGTTGGGAAAAAGTTTACTTATTTTAGTTTTTGAATTGTATAATCTGTGTAAGATTTTAAATTGTATTAAGCTGTATCGTACATTAATAGTAAGATTAAACGAGAACTTACCAGTTTGAAGTTTGATCTTTATTTTATGAGGAGTTACGATGAGGGATTACGTGAAGACCCCGCCAGCACGCATGCGCGACATTCTTCAAAGCAGTGGTGTGAAATCACAGACAGTCACAATGACTAATATAGTAAGATAAGAGAGAACTTTCATACCAGGTGATCTTTATAGTAGAGGGTTGGGAGCGGAGGGCACGTAATCCCTCATCGTAACTCCTCATAAAATAAAGATCAAACTTCAAACTGGTAAGTTCTCGTTTAATCTTACTATTTTACTTAGGAGTCACGTGAGTGACTACGTGAAGATTTCAAAGCTCTGTGATTTCATGCCCTGGAAGCTCCATGCTCACACACCGCTATGCTGGGATAAGAGGATGAACGTAATTCAGACATAACACTGGCTGAAAAACAAAGAAGGTATTTAATCATACCTAAAATGATATGCCCCACATTGGGTAAATCATGTAACAGAAACTTAACATATTCCCCTGCAAACGTCTCAGGAGCGGCCACGGGTTTATAAAAGAAGTGCTGAAAAGTCCGTTCACTGCTCCAACCCGCTGTAGCAAGGATGTGGTCCATAGGAACTCCCATCATCCTAGCCGCTGACGTGGATGCAGCCTTAGCTTTATAAGACTGGACCCGTTGTGCTGTTACAAGTGCCATAAACATAACCATATTATATGTAGTTATCCAGAGAGAGCCCCGATATTGGTGTCCATCCTCGAAGCATAGTAAATTCTATGCCTAAGTCCCATGTATGGGTGTATCTGGCCTAGGGGAAAAATAATTAATACCCCTCATCAGATTGATACCAGAGGGTGTGATCCTATACGCTGGTGATCACCCCCTCGGTCCAGGTTGGTAGGTAGGGCACTCCTGCAAATTTAATGGCACTGTAGCTCAAACCTTCATGGAATGAAGGGTGGCCAGAACTCCTGCAATCCAGTGATGGTGGCCGAGTCATATGAAGTGTTTGTTCTGAAGAAGAAAACACTCCCATCTGCTGACATATGTCAGTGCTGTCCCTGGTGGATTCCCTGCACGACGAAGTGATAACATTGATCGTCCTATCGGAGTATCCGAAGTCCAGAAATGGCCTGTTCAGAAACAGCATCAATAGGTTAATGCGATCATGGCACGGATGACTTACCCGTCACAGGGTGTGCCAACAAGCCCGGCCGTTTGAGGATCCGAAAGCAGTGTTCTGCGGCCATCTTTGTACTGCTGGGGACCATGGTTGGGTAGGCCAGATCGGGAAACCCGAAATACCCGTTGCGGAGTCTATTAAATTTTTGTAAGACCCGACTGATGAGGCAGAAGGGGGGAAATGCATAGCAAACAATCCCCCCCCAATGCAGCGAGAAACATCCATCGCTGCTGGCCCCGGTCCCGATCCAACATCCATTCAATGTTGTCGTTGAATTGCGTGACCTGGTGTTCGCCACCGTATTTAGTTTACCTGAAAGGTAAATGGCTGAGATCCAAATCTCTCTACACGAAAGATTAATATAGGCCACCACTGTGGTATTATAATTTGTAACCATACATGCAACTGGTGCATATCTAAGCAGTAGGCCCCGGGGTCCATGAATGCTTCCAGTATTTCTAGATAATTAAACCCTAGTGCTCCCAACAGGGTTAAATCTTGTGCATTCCATCTGCCACCACAAACAGTGGTGGTATTAGCTGCTCCCCACCTTTAACACTGGCATCAGTCTGTAATGTAACCGAGGGATTTATGATAGTGATGGATTTGGAACAGAATTGAGCATTTCCCATCCACCAATTTAATTCGACTCTTGCCTTTTCTAATAACTTCATAGGCCTGTCGAAATGGTATGATTTTTGAGAGCTATAATTTTAGCTCTTTGTAGGTTTTGATAATGTAGTGGTCCGAATTGCGCTGCGGGAAAAGCAGCCACTATCTTCCCAATTACCATGGCCACCTACCGTATGGATGGATCCCTGATGCCAGTAAGGCTTCTGCAAGCTTCTATCAAGTCCACCACCTTGTTCGGTGGTAAGGTGGTAGACATTTGCACTGAGTCAATGGTGAACCCCAAGTAATCCATGGTAGTAGAGGGTTCAAACTTTGATTTATCTGGATGTATGATGAACCCCAGCTTTTGAAAGAGATGTTTTTTGGCTAGAACTGCCAATGTAGCCGTTTCCAAATTCTCCCCGACAATGAGGATATCATCAAGATAGGCCATAACAGTATGATTTTGTTTCCTTAAATAGGCCAAAGCTGGTTCCAATAATTTGGTGAACAGCCTGGGTGCTGATGATAACCCATTGGGTAAGGCTATATATTGCCATAATTGTCCCATCCAGATAAATTTAAGGTATTTCCTATGATCCTTGTGTATTGGTACTGAATAGTATGCATCTTTGAGGTCAATGCATGCCATGTAGTACCCATAGCTATTAGCTATCTGCTGTGTCGAAAGTGTCCATTTTGAAATGAACATACTGAACAGAAGTATTCAGTTCGGTCAGGTCTATGATTATGCGGCATCCGCCATCTTTTTATTTTTGGTAAATATATTAGATACGAACTCCTGTGATTCTCTCAATTACCCCTTTGCTAATTAGTCTTAATAGTTCAGCATGGCCCGCCGTTCTTTCTTTGTGAAAGTATAAACTTTCGGCTAGGCGAATGCTGGACCGGGGTAGGGAGTTCGTAAATGAATTCAATTTTATAGCCCTGAATACTTCCGAGTATGTAAGGATCAGAGGTAAAAGTGCGCCATACTTTATAAAACAAGTGCAACCGGCCTCCCCCACAAGATGATTTTTAGACATATGATGTTCCTGGGGGAGGCAGACCCACCTACCTCCAAGGTATTGCCGGTGTTGCGGTCCAATACCACCGTTATTTCTTCTGTTGAGTTGCTGCGTTGTAGGGGTGGCGCATTTTCCAAGAAAGCCAGGCTGGGCCATGGCCTAAAAAAGGCTGTTGTGCAGGTGGGCCGGCCTTCGAGCTTTCACCACCGGACGATCTGTAGTGAGATCTCTGTCCGGTGGGTGTGTAGGGGTGCTGTTGCTGTTGGTAGCTCTTTGTCCAGGTCTTTCCCCTATTTGGGGAGCTCCGCACAGCAGATTTGGTGGTTGAGCGTACCTGGTTTGCATAACCCCGCAATTTGGGGTTGAGTTGCTCTTCCTGTAGTTATTATCTCAAACTGTGTTACACAGTAAGGCCAGAGCATCCTGTTTCTCCCGGTAGTTCTATACCCACCGCAGTACTGGTACTGCCGAAATTCCGGCGGTCAAAAGCTTCAGGATCCTCTGAAGTTTGACTCCTGCCCTCTAATCGTAGGGCTCATGATCCCCCAAATAGGGTATTCACCGCGGGAACAATCAGCGAGTTACAATTATCAGGAGCAAGATACTTATCAGCTGTAGCATTGATGGCTTGCTCCTGAAGCTGGTTTGTAGTCATATAATTGAACTAGCTGCCAGCTTAGGGTGGATAGGTAACCTTTTTTAGAAGGAACTGCATGTTACTTACCATATCCAGAAACTCTTCACTGCACCCCTGACACTGTTGGTTTGTTCAGCCAACTCCCCCTCTTCAGGATCAGCCCAGTTCTGACCCCCAATGCTCCCCTGCGAAGAGGGTGAGACATTTAGGCAGTCCATAATAGGATCCTGCCGTGGGCCTGTGAAGAGGCCCACCGTGACCCTGCCCCTGCAAAAGCAGGTCACGCTGGAGCAATTGCTCCACCATCCGCTCCATGCGGGTAAGACGACCTCCGTCGCTAACAGCGAATGGTTGTGTCCTCGGGACTGGACCCAGCTGAGTCGGCAGTCCCGATCGGCTTCCGGGTGAATTTACCGCCTGTCCGTGGCGAACCAGCGGCCCTCCCGGGCGGAAGTCGGGAGCTGCAGGTCACACCTGCAGCTCGGAGTCAAAACGGGTGGATTTACCGCCTGTCCGTGGCGAACCAGCAGCCCTCCCGGGCGGAATTCGGGAGCTGCAGGTAGCAGGTAGCACCTGCAGCTCGGAGAAAAACGGCACGCTGCTGGCTGCTCTCTATAGCAGCAGCTCTTGCCGCTACTCTTGCCGCGCTCACCACTCCGGTGAGTCTTACCGTTCGTAAGTTACGCTGGAGGAGCCCCGCTCCTCCCGACTGTCGCTTCCGCATGCGAACGACGATATGTCGCGCATGCGTGCTGGCGGGGTCTTCACGTAGTCACTCACGTGACTCCGAAGTAAAATTGAACATATGTACACGTTTAATAAATATTCTTCCCACATTTCTTTGGGAATTTTTATACTTAATTCTTTTTCCCAGTCTCTCCTGATACCATCAGTTGTTGGTATTTCTGCATTTAGTGTAATATTATATATATATATATGTATATGTATATGTATATATGATATTAGGTTTGCTGATTCTGCCTTTGTATTAATTACTTCTTCCAGTAAGTCTGGAGACATATTGTGATAATCTTGTGCGTATTTTTTCAGATAGTCACAGATTTGGAAGACATCTTGAACTACCTATCCAATTATTGGTTGACACGGAATCAGTGGGCCAAAGGGCCTGTTTCCATGCTGTGTCTCTGCTATGAAGTAGTATCTGAGCTGTGGAAGAATGCCATGCACGTACCACAATGCTTTTGTAGACATCCCCATTGCCGTTCTCGAGACTGACGTGGATGATGCAATTTTCCTCATTCTGCTTGATGTGCTCAGGAAGTGGCACCATGGAGCTGCAGGAAGTCCCCGAGATGGTGCGTTTGTTGTCCTTGGGATTGTGGACGCAGGAAGACAAGCATGAAATGGTGCTGATCACTGACGAGACTCCCGAAGAGGCCGTGTCCATTGAGTGGATGGATGAGCAAGATGATAATGATTCATTCGGCTGGAAAACAAAACAGTAAGGATAGGAATTTAGATATTACCACTCCAACTTTCCAGTTCTATCATAATCTCAATTCTCACTCTCAATAATCTCACTCTCAATTAAAGCTCCTCCACTTACGCGACCTCCACTAAGGATCACAAACCTGCCTTTCTCCAGACCAGGCCCCCCAGCGACTGCGGAATTACTCCAGCACTTTGTCTGGAGTAACTGAGTGAGTGAATGAGAGTGAGAGTGAGCGAGAGTGGGGGTGAAGTGAGTGAGTGTGAGAGAGTGAGTGGGTGAGTGAGAGTGGGGGTGAGTGAGTGAATGAGAGTGTGAGTGAGAGAGAGAGTGGGTGAGTGAGTGTGTTGGTGATTGAGTGAGTGGGTGAGAATGAGTGAGTGTGAGTGGGTGAAAGAGTGAGTGAAGAGTGAGCGAGACAGAGGGTGAGTGAGAGTGAGTGAATGAGAGAGTGTGGGAGAGTGAGCCAGTGTGAGTGAGAGTGTGTGGGTGAAAGAAGTGAGAGTGAGTGGGTGAGTGAGAGTGAAGAGTGATAGAGCGAGTGGTGAGTGAGTGAGTGTGTGTGGGTGGGTGAGTGAAGAATGAGTGCGAGTGAGTGAGTGGGTGTAGAGTGATTGAGTGGGTGAGTGAAGAATCAGTGAGTGGGTGAGAGAGTGCGCGAGGGTGAGGGAGTGGGTGAGTGAGTGAGTATGACAGTGAGTGCGTGAAGAGTGAGTGGGAGTGGGTGAGTGAAGTGAGTTACAGTGAGTATGTGAAAGAGTGTGTGGGTGAGTGAGAGTGTGAGAGAGAGTGCGAGTGATTGGGTGAAAGTGAGTGAAGAGTGAGTGGGTGAGTACATCAGTGATTTAGTGAGTGGGAATGAGTGAGAATGAGTTAGTGTGAGTGGGTGAGTGAGTGAAAATTGACTGAGAGACTGAGAGGTTGAGTGAGAGTGAGTGAGTGAGATTGAGTGAGAGAGGGGATGTGAGTGTGTGAGTGAGACCGAGTGGATGAGAGAGAGGTTTGGTGGTGAGTGAGTGAGAGTCAGTGTAAGTGAGGGTTTGTGGGTGAATGAAGAGAGAGTGAGTGTGAGTGAGTGGGTGAGTGAGAGTGAGTCTGAGAAGGTGAGTGAGTGTGACTGACTCAGATTCAGTGAGAGAGGGAGTATGAGTGAGTGGGTGAGTGAGAGCGAGTGAATGAGCCAGTCTGTCCAGCTGAGTTACTCAGCATTTTGTGTCTATTTGTCAGTGTGAACCAGCATCTGCAGTGCAAGAAACATAGAAAATAGGTGGAGGAGGAGGCCATTCGGTCCTTCGAGCCAGCAACCCCATTCATTGTGATCATGGCTGATCGTCCCCAATCAATAACCCATGCCTGCCTTCTCCCCATATCCCTTGATTCCACCAGCCCAAGAGCTCTATCTAACTCTCTTAAACTCATCCAGTGATTTGGCCTCCACTGCCCTCTGTGGCAGGGAATTCCACAAATTCACAACTCTCTGGGTGAAAAGGTTTTTTCTCACCTCTGTCCTAAATGGCATCCCCTTTATTCTAAGACTGTAGCCCCTGGTTCTGGACTCGCCCAACATTGGGAACATTTTTCCTTCATTTAGCCTGTCCAGTCCTTTTATAATTTTATATGTCTCTATAAGATCCTCCCCCCTCATCCTTCTAAACTCCAGTGAATACAAGCCTAGTATTTTCAATTGTTACTCATATGACAGTCCCTCTATCCCAGGTATGAATCTCGTGAACCTACGCTGCACTGCCTCAATCACAAGGATGTCCTTCCTCAAATTAGGAGACCAAAACTGTACACAATACTCCAGATCTGGTCATACCAGAGCCCTATACAACTGCAGAAGAACCTCTCTACTCCTGTACTGAAATCCTCTTGTTATGAAGGCCAACATTCCATTAGCTTTCTTCACTGCCTGCTGTACCTGCATGCCAACTTTCAGTGACCGGTGTACAAGGACACCCAGGTCTCGCTGTACCTAACCTAACCTAACCCGGCTGTACCTTACCTAACCTAACCCCATTGAGATAATAATCTGCCCCCTTGTTCTTGCCACCAAAGTGGATAACCTCACATTTATCTATATTATACTGCAACTGCCACGCATCTGTCCACTCACTCAACCTGTCCAGGTCACCCTCCTTCCTCCTAACATCCTCTTCACAGTTCACACTGCCACCCTGCTTTATGTCATCCACAAACTTGCTAGTGTTGCTCCTAATTCCCTCTTCCAAATCATTAATATATCTGGTACACAGTTGCGGCCCCAACACCGAGCCTTGCGGCACTCCACTCATCACTGCCTGCCATTCTGAAAAGGACCCATTCATTCCTACTTTTTCCTTCCTGTCTGCCAACCAATTCTCTATCCATGACAACAGCGTACCTCCAATATCATGTGCTCTAATTTTAGTCACCAGTCTCCCGTGCGGGACCGTATCAAAGGCCTTTTGAAATTCTAGATACACGACATCCACATGGCTCCCCTTCATCCATTTTACTTTTCACATCCTCAAAAAAAGTCCAGAAGATTAGTCAAGCATGATTTTCCTTTCATAAATCCATGCTGACTTGGACTAATCCCTTTACTGCTATCCAAATGCCCCATTATTATCTCTTTAATAATTGACTCCAGCATCTTTCCCTCCACCGGTCAGGCTAACTGGTGTGTAATTCCCGTTTTCTCACTCACTCCTTTCTTGAAAAGTGGAAAACATTAGCTTTCCTCCAATCCACAGGAACTGATCCTGAATCTGTTGAACATTGGAAAATGATCACCAAGTACCTTCCCACACAAGACTGCCTGAGGCTGGAGGGTGACATTGGGCACTCTGAATCCGAGCTCTTCCCACCTTACTTTGGGAATTTTTATACTTAATTCTTTCTCCCAGTCTCTCCTGATACCATCTGTTGTTGCTATTTCTGCATATATATATATATATGATATTAGGTTTTCTGATTCTGCCTTTGTATTCATTACGTCTTCCAGTAAGTCTGGAGGCATATTGTGATAATCTTGTGCGTCTTTTTTCAGATCATCACAGATTTGGAAGACATCTTGAACAACCTATCCAATTATTGGTTGACACGGAATCAGTGGGCCGAAGGGCCTGTTTCCATGCTATGTCTCTGCTATGAAGTAGTGTCTGAGCTGTGGAAGAATGCCATGCACGTACCACAATGCTTTTGTAGACATTCCCATTGCCGTTCTCGAGACTGACGTGGATGATACAATTTTCCTCGTTCTGCTTGATGTGCTCAGGAAATGGCGCCATGGAACTGCAGGAAGTCCCCGAGATGGTGCGCTTGTTGTCCTTGGGATTGTGGACGCAGGAAGATAAGCATGAAATGGTGCTGATCAATGACGAGACTCCCGAAGAGGCCGTGTCCAATGAGTGGGTGGATGAGCAAGATGATAATGATTCATTCGGCTGGAAAACAAAACAGTAAGGATAGGAATTTAGTTATTTCCACTCCAACTTTCCAGTTCTATCATAATCTCAATTCTCACTCTCAATAATCTCTCTCTCAATTAAAGCTCCTCCACTTACGCGACCTCCACTAAGGATCACAAACCTGCCTTTCTCCAGACCAGGCCCCCCAGCGACTGCGGAATTACTCCAGCACTTTGTCTGGAGTAACTGAGTGAGTGAATGAGAGTGAGTGGGAGAGTGAGCGTGAGTGAGGGTGAAGTGAGAGTGAGTGGGTGAGTGAGAGTGTGGGTGAGTGTGAATAAATGAGTGAACTGAGTGCGTGAGTGGGTGAGTGAGAGAGTGGTTGAGAGTGGGGGTGAGTTAGTGAATGAGAGTGAGAGAGAGAGAGTGGGTGAGTGAGAGTGAGTGTGTTGGTGATTGAGTGAGTGTGAGAGTGAGTGGGTGAGAGAGTGAGTGAAGAGTGAGCGAGAGACAGAGGGTGAGTGAGAGCGAGTGTGGGTGAGTGAATGAGAGAGTGAGTGAGAGTGTGGGTGAGTGAGTCAGTGTGAGTGAGAGTGTGTGGGTGAATGGAGTGAGTGGGTGAGTGAGAGTGAGTGAGTGAGAGTGAAAAGTGATAGAGCGAGTGGTGAGTGTGTGGGTGGGTGAGTGAGTGGGTGAGTGAAGAATCAGTGCGAGTGAGTGAGTGGGTATAGAGTGATTGAGTGGGTGAGTGAAGAATCAGTGAGTGGGTGAGGGAAGAGTGAGAGTGGGTGAGAGAGTGCGCGAGGGTGAGAGAGCGAGTGAGTGAGTATGACAGAGTGCGTGAAGAGTGAGTGAGTAAAATGAGTAACAGTGAGTATGTGAAAGAGTGAGAGTGATTGGGTGAGAGTGAGTGAAGAGTGAGCGGGTGAGTATGTCAGTGATTGAGTGAGTGAGAATGAGTTAGTGTGAGTAGGTGAGTGAGTGAAGATTGACTAAGACTGAGAGGTTGAGTGAGATGGAGTGAGAGAGGGGGTGTGAGTGAGACTGAGTGAATGAGAGAGAGGTTGTGAGTGAGTGAGAGTCAGTGTTAGTGAGAGTTAGTGGGTGAATGAAGAGAGTGAGTGTGCGTGAGTGGATGAGTGAGACTGAGAGGGTGAGTGAGTGTGAGTGATTCAGATTTAGTGAGAGAGGGAGTGCGAGTGAGTGGGTGAGTGAGAGCAAGTGAATGAGAGTGTGAGTGAGAGTCAGTGTGAGGAAGAGTGAGTGGGTGAGTGAGAGCGAGTGAATGAGCCAGTCTGTCCAGCTGAGTTACTCAGCATTTTGTGTCTATTTGTCAGTGTGAACCAGCATCTGCAGTGCAAAGAAACATAGAAAATAGGTGGAGGAGGAGGCCATTCGGTCCTTCGAGCCAGCAACTCCATTCATTGTGATCATGGCTGATCGTCCCCAATCAATAACCCGTGCCTGCCTTCACCCCATATCCCTGGATTCCACCAGCCCAAGAGCTCTATCTAACTCTCCTAAATTCATCCAGTGATTTGGCCTCCACTGCCCTCTGTGGCAGGGAATTCCACAAATTCACAACTCTGGGTGAAAAGGGTTTTTCTCACCTCCGTCCTAAATGGCATCCCCTTTATTCTAAGACTGTAGCCCCTGGTTCTGGACTCGCCCAACATTGGGAACATTTTTCCTTCATTTAGCCTGTCCAGTCCTTTTATAATTTTATATGTTTCTATAAGATCCTCCCCCCTCATCCTTCTAAACTCCAGTGAATACAAGCCTAGTCTTTTCAATTTTTACTCATATGACAGTCCTGCTATCCCAGGGATCCATCTCGTGAACCTACACTGCACTGCCTCAATCACAAGGATGTCCTTCCTCAAATTAGGAGACCAAAACTGTACACAATACTCCAGATCTGGTCATACCAGAGCCCTATACAACTGCAGAAGAACCTCTCTACTCCTGTACTGAAATCCTCTTGTTATGAAGGCCAACATTCCAATAGCTTTCTTCACTGCCTGCTGTACCTGCATGCCAACTTTCAGTGACCAGTGTACAAGGACACCCAGGTCTCGCTGTACCTAACCTAACCTAACCCGGCTGTACCTTACCTAACCTAACCCCATTGAGATAATAATCTGCCCCCTTGTTTTTACCACCAAAGTGGATAAACTCACATTTATCTATATTATACTGCAACCGCCACGCATCTGTCCACTCACTCAACCTGTCCAGGTCACCCTCCTTCCTCCTAACATCCTCTTCACAGTTCACACTGCCACCCTGCTTCATGTCTTCTGCAAACTTGCTACTGTTGCTCCTAATTCCCTCTTCCAAATCATGAATATATCTGGTACACAGTTGCGGACCCAACACCGAGCCTTGCGGCACTCCGCTCATCACTACCTGCCATTCTGAAAAGGACCCATTCATTCCTACTCTTTCCTTCCTGTCTGCCAACCAATTTTCTATCCATGTCAACAGCGTACCTCCAATATCATGTGCTCTAATTTTAGACACCAGTCTCCCATGCGGGACCTTATTAAATGCCATCTGAAATGCTAGACACACGACATCCACATGGCTCCCTTCATCCATTTTACTTTTCACATCCTCAAAAAAGTCCAGAAGATTAGTCAAGCATGATTTTCCTTTCATAAATCCATGCTGACTTGGACTAATCCTTTTACTGCTATCCAAATGCCCCTTATTATCTCTTTAATAATTGACTCCAGCATCTTTCCCTCCACCGGTCAGGCTAACTGGTCTGTAATTCCCGTTTTCTCTCTCACTCCTTTCTTGAAAAGTGTAAAACATTAGCTTTCCTCCAATCCACAGGAACTGATCCTGAATCTATTGAACATTGGAAAATGATCACCAAGTACCTTCCCACACAAGACTGCCCGGGGCTGGAGGGTGACATTGGGCACTCTGAATCCGAGCTCTTCCCATCTTTCTTTGTGAATTTATATACTTAATTCTTTTTCCCAGTCTCTCCTGAAACCATCTGTTGTTGGTATTTCTGCATTTAGTATAATATTATATATATATATATGATATTAGGTTTGCTGATTCTGCCTTTGTATTCATTACTTCTTCCAATAAGTCTGGAGGCATATTGTGATAATCTTGTGCGTATTTTTTCGGATAGTCAGAGATTTGGAAGACATCTTGAACAACCTATCTAATTATTGGTTGACACGGAATCAGTGGGCTGAAGGGCCTGTTTCCATGCTATGTCTCTGCTATGAAGTAGTATCTGAGCTGTGGAAGAATGCCATGCACGTACCACAATGCTTTTGTAGACATTCCCATTGCCGTTCTCGAGACTGACGTGGATGATGCAATTTTCCTCATTCTGCTTGATGTGCTCAGGAAGTGGCGCCATGGAGCTGCAGGAAGTCCCCGAGATGGTGCGCTTGTTGTCCTTGGGATTGTGGACGCAGGAAGATAAGCATGAAATGGTGCTGATCAATGACGAGACTCCCGAAGAGGCCGTGTCCAATGAGTGGGTGGATGAGCAAGATGATAATGATTCATTCGGCTGGAAAACAAAACAGTAAGGATAGGAATTTAGTTATTTCCACTCCAACTTTCCAGTTCTATCATAATCTCAATTCTCACTCTCAATAATCTCTCTCTCAATTAAAGCTCCTCCACTTACGCGACCTCCACTAAGGATCACAAACCTGCCTTTCTCCAGACCAGGCCCCCAGCGACTGCGGAATTACTCCAGCACTTTGTCTGGAGTAACTGAGTGAGTGAATGAGAGTGAGTGGGTGAGTGAGAGTGAGCGTGAGTGAGGGTGAAGTGAGTGAGTGTGAGAGAGTGAGTGGGTGAGTGAGAGTGTGGGTGAGTGAACTGAGTGCGTGAGTGACCGAGTGGGTGAGTGTGAGAGTGGGGGTGAGTTAGTGAGAGTGAGTGAGTGAATGAGAGAGAGAGAGAAAGAGAGTGGGTGAGTGAGAGTGAGTGTGTTGGTGATTGAGTGAGTGTGAGAGAGTGGGTGAGAGAGTGAGTGAAGAGTGAGTGAGAGACAGACGGTGAGTGAGAGCGAGTGTGGGTGAGTGAGTGAATGAGAGAGTGAGTGAGAGTGTGGGTGAGTGAGTCAGTGTGAGTGAGAGTGTGTGGGTGAATGGAGTGAGTGGGTGAGTGAGTGAGTGAGTGAGAGTGAAAAGTGATAGAACGAGTGGTGAGTGTGTGGGTGGGTGAGTGAGTGGGTGAGTGAAGAATCAGTGCGAGTGAGTGAGTGGGTGTAGAGTGAATGAGTGGGTGAGTGAAGAATCAGTGAGTGGGTGAGGGAAGAGTGAGAGTGGGTGAGAGAGTGCGCAAGGGTGAGAGAGCGAGTGAGTGAGTGCGTGAAATGAGTAACAGTGAGTATGTGAAAGAGTGAGAGTGATTGGGTGAGAGTGAGTGAAGAGTGAGCATGTGAGTACGTCAGTGATTGAGTGAGTGGGAATGAGTGAGAATGAGTTAGTGTGAGTAGGTGAGTGAGTGAAGATTGACTAAGAGACAGAGGTTGAGTGAGATGGAGTGAGAGAAGGGGTGTGAGTGAAACTGAGTGAATGAGAGAGAGGTTGTGGGTGAGTGAGTGAGAGTCAGTGTGAGTGAGAGTTAGTGGGTGAATGAAGAGAGTGAGTGTGCGTTAGTGGGTGAGTGGGTGAGTGAGATCAAGTGAATGAGAGTGTGAGGTGAGAGTGTGAGTGAGAGTCAGTGTAAGGAAGAGTGAGTGGGTGAGTGAGAGCGAGTGAATGAGCCAGTCTGTCCAGCTGAGTTACTCAGCATTTTGTGTCTATTTGTCAGTGTGAACCAGCATCTGCAGTGCAAAGAAACATAGAAAATAGGTGGAGGAGGAGGCCATTCGGTCCTTCGAGCCAGCAACTCCATTCATTGTGATCATGGCTGATCGCCCCAATCAATAACCCGTGCCTGCCTTCTCCCCATATCCCTGGATTCCACCAGCCCAAGAGCTCTATCTAACTCTCTTAAATTCATCCAGTGATTTGGCCTCCACTGCCCTCTGTGGCAGGGAATTCCACA
Source organism: Raja brachyura (assembly GCA_963514005.1). The sequence continues at coordinate 1,242,281 of OY740825.1, read as the reverse complement.
AATTCACAACTCTCTGGGTGAAAAGGGTTTTTCTCACCTCAGTCCTAAATGGCATCCCCTTTATTCTAAGACTGTAGCCCCTGGTTCTGGACTCGCCCAACATTGGGAACATTTTTCCTTCATTTAGCCTGTCCAGTCCTTTTATAATTTTATATGTTTCTATAAGATCCTCCCCCCTCATCCTTCTAAACTCCAGTGAATACAAGCCTAGTCTTTTCAATTTTTACTCATATGACAGTCGTGCTATCCCAGGGATCCATCTCGTGAACCTACGCTGCACTGCCTCAATCACAAGGATGTCCTTCCTCAAATTAGGAGACCAAAACTGTACACAATACTCCAGATCTGGTCATACCAGAGCCCTATACAACTGCAGAAGAACCTCTCTACTCCTGTACTGAAATCCTCTTGTTATGAAGGCCAACATTCCATTAGCTTTCTTCACTGCCTGCTGTACCTGCATGCCAACTTTCAGTGACCAGTGTGCAAGGACACCCAGGTTTCGCTGTACCTAACCTAACCTAAACCGGCTGTACCTTACCTAACCTAACCCCATTGAGATAATAATCTGCCCCCTTGTTTTTGCCACCAAAGTGGATAACCTCACATTTATCTATATTATACTGCAACTGCCACGCATCTGTCCACTCACTCAACCTGTCCAGGTCACCCTCCTTCCTCCTAACATCCTCTTCACAGTTCACACTGCCACCCTGCTTTATGTCATCCGCAAACTTGCTAGTGTTGCTCCTAATTCCCTCTTCCAAATCATTAATATATCTGGTACACAGTTGCGGCCCCAACACCAAGCCTTGCGGCACTCCACTCATCACTGCCTGCCATTCTGAAAAGAACCCATTCATTCCTACTCTTTCCTTCCTGTCTGCCAACCAATTTTCTATCCATGTCAACAGCGTACCTCCAATATCATGTGCTCTAATTTTAGACACCAGTCTCCCATGCGGGACCTTATCAAATGCCATCTGAAATGCTCGATACACGACATCCACATGGCTCCCTTCATCCATTTTACTTTTCACATCCTCAAAAAAGTCCAGAAGATTAGTCGAGCATGATTTTCCTTTCATAAATCCATGCTGACAGTAAAGGGACTAATCCCTTTACTGCTATCCAAATGCCCCTTATTATCTCTTTAATAATTGACTCCAGCATCTTTCCCTCCACTGGTCAGGCTAACTGGTCTGTAATTCCCGTTTTCTCTCTCACTCCTTTCTTGAAAAGTGTAAAACATTAGCTTTCCGCCAATCCACAGGAACTGATCCTGAATCTATTGAACATTGGAAAATGATCACCAAATACCTTCCCACACAAGACTGCCCGGGGCTGGAGGGTGACATTGGGCACTCTGAATCCGAGCTCTTCCCATCTTTCTTTGTGAATTTATATACTTAATTCTTTTTCCCAGTCTCTCCTGAAACCATCTGTTGTTGGTATTTCTGCATTTAGTATAATATTATATATATATATATATATATATATGATATTAGGTTTGCTGATTCTGCCTTTGTATTCATTACTTCTTCCAATAAGTCTGGAGGCATATTGTGATAATCTTGTGCGTATTTTTTCAGATCGTCAGAGATTTGGAAGACATCTTGAACAACCTATCTAATTATTGGTTGACACGGAATCAGTGGGCTGAAGGGCCTGTTTCCATGCTATGTCTCTGCTATGAAGTAGTATCTGAGCTGTGGAAGAATGCCATGCACGTACCACAATGCTTTTGTAGACATTCCCATTGCCGTTCTCGAGACTGACGTGGATGATGCAATTTTCCTCATTCTGCTTGATGTGCTCAGGAAGTGGCGCCATGGAGCTGCAGGAAGTCCCCGAGATGGTGCGTTTGTTGTCCTTGGGATTGTGGACGCAGGAAGACAAGCATGAAATGGTGCTGATCACTGACGAGACTCCCGAAGAGGCCGTGTCCATTGAGTGGATGGATGAGCAAGATGATAATGATTAATTCGGCTGGAAAACAAAACAGTAAGGATAGGAATTTAGATATTACCACTCCAACTTTCCAGTTCTATCATAATCTCAATTCTCACTCTCAATAATCTCACTCTCAATTAAAGCTCCTCCACTTACGCGACCTCCACTAAGGATCACAAACCTGCCTTTCTCCAGACCAGGCCCCCCAGCGACTGCGGAATTACTCCAGCACTTTGTCTGGAGTAACTGAGTGAGTGAATGAGAGTGAGAGTGAGCGAGAGTGGGGGTGAAGTGAGTGAGAGTGAGTGGGTGAGTGGGTGAGTGAGAGTGGGGGTGAGTGAGTGAATGAGAGTGTGAGTGAGAGAGAGAGTGGGTGAGTGAGTGTGTTGGTGATTGAGTGAGTGGGTGAGAATGAGTGAGTGTGAGTGGGTGAAAGAGTGAGTGAAGAGTGAGCGAGACAGAGGGTGAGTGAGAGTGAGTGAATGAGAGAGTGTGGGTGAGTGAGCCAGTGTGAGTGAGAGTGTGGGTGAAAGGAGTGAGTGGGTGAGTGAGAGTGAAGAGTGATAGAGCGAGTGGTGAGTGAGTGTGTGTGGGTGGGTGAGTGAAGAATGAGTGCGAGTGAGTGAGTGGGTGTAGAGTGATTGAGTGGGTGAGTGAAGAATCAGTGAGTGGGTGAGAGAGTGCGTGAGGGAGTGAGTGAGTATGACAGTGAGTGCGTGAAGAGTGAGTGGGAGTGGGTGAGTGAAGTGAGTTACAGTGAGTATGTGAAAGAGTGTGTGGGTGAGTGAGAGTGTGAGAGAGAGTGCGAGTGATTGGGTGAAAGTGAGTGAAGAGTGAGTGGGTGAGTACATCAGTGATTTAGTGAGTGGGAATGAGTGAGAATGAGTTAGTGTGAGTGGGTGAGTGAGTGAAAATTGACTGAGAGACTGAGAGGTTGAGTGAGAGTGAGTGAGTGAGATTGAGTGAGAGAGGGGATGTGAGTGTGTGAGTGACACCGAGTGGATGAGAGAGAGGTTTGGTGGTGAGTGAGTGAGAGTCAGTGTAAGTGAGGGTTTGTGGGTGAATGAAGAGAGAGTGAGTGTGGGTGAGTGAGAGTGAGTCTGAGAAGGTGAGTGAGTGTGACTGACTCAGATTCAGTGAGAGAGGGAGTATGAGTGAGTGGGTGAGTGAGAGCGAGTGAATGAGCCAGTCTGTCCAGCTGAGTTACTCAGCATTTTGTGTCTATTTGTCAGTGTGAACCAGCATCTGCAGTGCAAGAAACATAGAAAATAGGTGGAGGAGGAGGCCATTCGGTCCTTCGAGCCAGCAACCCCATTCATTGTGATCATGGCTGATCGTCCCCAATCAATAACCCATGCCTGCCTTCTCCCCATATCCCTTGATTCCACCAGCCCAAGAGCTCTATCTAACTCTCTTAAACTCATCCAGTGATTTGGCCTCCACTGCCCTCTGTGGCAGGGAATTCCACAAATTCACAACTCTCTGGGTGAAAAGGTTTTTTCTCACCTCTGTCCTAAATGGCATCCCCTTTATTCTAAGACTGTAGCCCCTGGTTCTGGACTCGCCCAACATTGGGAACATTTTTCCTTCATTTAGCCTGTCCAGTCCTTTTATAATTTTATATGTCTCTATAAGATCCTCCCCCCTCATCCTTCTAAACTCCAGTGAATACAAGCCTAGTATTTTCAATTGTTACTCATATGACAGTCCCTCTATCCCAGGTATGAATCTCGTGAACCTACGCTGCACTGCCTCAATCACAAGGATGTCCTTCCTCAAATTAGGAGACCAAAACTGTACACAATACTCCAGATCTGGTCATACCAGAGCCCTATACAACTGCAGAAGAACCTCTCTACTCCTGTACTGAAATCCTCTTGTTATGAAGGCCAACATTCCATTAGCTTTCTTCACTGCCTGCTGTACCTGCATGCCAACTTTCAGTGACCGGTGTACAAGGACACCCAGGTCTCGCTGTACCTAACCTAACCTAACCCGGCTGTACCTTACCTAACCTAACCCCATTGAGATAATAATCTGCCCCCTTGTTCTTGCCACCAAAGTGGATAACCTCACATTTATCTATATTATACTGCAACTGCCACGCATCTGTCCACTCACTCAACCTGTCCAGGTCACCCTCCTTCCTCCTAACATCCTCTTCACAGTTCACACTGCCACCCTGCTTTATGTCATCCACAAACTTGCTAGTGTTGCTCCTAATTCCCTCTTCCAAATCATTAATATATCTGGTACACAGTTGCGGCCCCAACACCAAGCCTTGCGGCACTCCACTCATCACTGCCTGCCATTCTGAAAAGGACCCATTCATTCCTACTTTTTCCTTCCTGTCTGCCAACCAATTCTCTATCCATGACAACAGCGTACCTCCAATATCATGTGCTCTAATTTTAGTCACCAGTCTCCCGTGCGGGACCGTATCAAAGGCCTTTTGAAATTCTAGATACACGACATCCACATGGCTCCCCTTCATCCATTTTACTTTTCACATCCTCAAAAAAAGTCCAGAAGATTAGTCAAGCATGATTTTCCTTTCATAAATCCATGCTGACTTGGACTAATCCCTTTACTGCTATCCAAATGCCCCATTATTATCTCTTTAATAATTGACTCCAGCATCTTTCCCTCCACCGGTCAGGCTAACTGGTGTGTAATTCCCGTTTTCTCACTCACTCCTTTCTTGAAAAGTGGAAAACATTAGCTTTCCTCCAATCCACAGGAACTGATCCTGAATCTGTTGAACATTGGAAAATGATCACCAAGTACCTTCCCACACAAGACTGCCTGAGGCTGGAGGGTGACATTGGGCACTCTGAATCCGAGCTCTTCCCACCTTACTTTGGGAATTTTTATACTTAATTCTTTCTCCCAGTCTCTCCTGATACCATCTGTTGTTGCTATTTCTGCATATATATATATATATGATATTAGGTTTTCTGATTCTGCCTTTGTATTCATTACGTCTTCCAGTAAGTCTGGAGGCATATTGTGATAATCTTGTGCGTCTTTTTTCAGATCATCACAGATTTGGAAGACATCTTGAACAACCTATCCAATTATTGGTTGACACGGAATCAGTGGGCCGAAGGGCCTGTTTCCATGCTATGTCTCTGCTATGAAGTAGTGTCTGAGCTGTGGAAGAATGCCATGCACGTACCGCAATGCTTTTGTAGACATTCCCATTGCCGTTCTCGAGACTGACGTGGATGATACAATTTTCCTCGTTCTGCTTGATGTGCTCAGGAAATGGCGCCATGGAACTGCAGGAAGTCCCCGAGATGGTGCGCTTGTTGTCCTTGGGATTGTGGACGCAGGAAGATAAGCATGAAATGGTGCTGATCAATGACGAGACTCCCGAAGAGGCCGTGTCCAATGAGTGGGTGGATGAGCAAGATGATAATGATTCATTCGGCTGGAAAACAAAACAGTAAGGATAGGAATTTAGTTATTTCCACTCCAACTTTCCAGTTCTATCATAATCTCAATTCTCACTCTCAATAATCTCTCTCTCAATTAAAGCTCCTCCACTTGCGCGACCTCCACTAAGGATCACAAACCTGCCTTTCTCCAGACCAGGCCCCCCAGCGACTGCGGAATTACTCCAGCACTTTGTCTGGAGTAACTGAGTGAGTGAATGAGAGTGAGTGGGTGAGTGAGAGTGAGCGTGAGTGAGGGTGAAGTGAGAGTGAGTGGGTGAGTGAGAGTGTGGGTGAGTGTGAATAAATGAGTGAACTGAGTGCGTGAGTGGGTGAGTGAGAGAGTGGTTGAGAGTGGGGGTGAGTTAGTGAATGAGAGTGAGAGAGAGAGTGGGTGAGTGAGAGTGAGTGTGTTGGTGATTGAGTGAGTGTGAGAGTGAGTGGGTGAGAGAGTGAGTGAAGAGTGAGCGAGAGACAGAGGGTGAGTGAGAGCGAGTGTGGGTGAGTGAATGAGAGAGTGAGTGAGAGTGTGGGTGAGTGAGTCAGTGTGAGTGAGAGTGTGTGGGTGAATGGAGTGAGTGGGTGAGTGAGAGTGAGTGAGTGAGTGAAAAGTGATAGAGCGAGTGGTGAGTGTGTGGGTGGGTGAGTGAGTGGGTGAGTGAAGAATCAGTGCGAGTGAGTGAGTGGGTGTAGAGTGATTGAGTGGGTGAGTGAAGAATCAGTGAGTGGGTGAGGGAAGAGTGAGAGTGGGTGAGAGAGTGCGCGAGGGTGAGAGAGCGAGTGAGTGAGTATGACAGAGAGTGCGTGAAGAGTGAGTGAGTAAAATGAGTAACAGTGAGTATGTGAAAGAGTGAGAGTGATTGGGTGAGAGTGAGTGAAGAGTGAGCGGGTGAGTATGTCAGTGATTGAGTGAGTGGGAATGAGTGAGAATGAGTTAGTGTGAGTAGGTGAGTGAGTGAAGATTGACTAAGACTGAGGTTGAGTGAGATGGAGTGAGAGAGGGGGTGTGAGTGAGACTGAGTGAATGAGAGAGAGGTTGTGAGTGAGTGAGAGTCAGTGTTAGTGAGAGTTAGTGGGTGAATGAAGAGAGTGAGTGTGCGTGAGTGGATGAGTGAGACTGAGAGGGTGAGTGAGTGTGAGTGATTCAGATTTAGTGAGAGAGGGAGTGCGAGTGAGTGGGTGAGTGAGAGCAAGTGAATGAGAGTGTGAGTGAGAGTCAGTGTGAGGAAGAGTGAGTGGGTGAGTGAGAGCGAGTGAATGAGCCAGTCTGTCCAGCTGAGTTACTCAGCATTTTGTGTCTATTTGTCAGTGTGAACCAGCATCTGCAGTGCAAAGAAACATAGAAAATAGGTGGAGGAGGAGGCCATTCGGTCCTTCGAGCCAGCAACTCCATTCATTGTGATCATGGCTGATCGTCCCCAATCAATAACCCGTGCCTGCCTTCACCCCATATCCCTGGATTCCACCAGCCCAAGAGCTCTATCTAACTCTCCTAAATTCATCCAGTGATTTGGCCTCCACTGCCCTCTGTGGCAGGGAATTCCACAAATTCACAACTCTGGGTGAAAAGGGTTTTTCTCACCTCCGTCCTAAATGGCATCCCCTTTATTCTAAGACTGTAGCCCCTGGTTCTGGACTCGCCCAACATTGGGAACATTTTTCCTTCATTTAGCCTGTCCAGTCCTTTTATAATTTTATATGTTTCTATAAGATCCTCCCCCCTCATCCTTCTAAACTCCAGTGAATACAAGCCTAGTCTTTTCAATTTTTACTCATATGACAGTCCTGCTATCCCAGGGATCCATCTCGTGAACCTACGCTGCACTGCCTCAATCACAAGGATGTCCTTCCTCAAATTAGGAGACCAAAACTGTACACAATACTCCAGATCTGGTCATACCAGAGCCCTATACAACTGCAGAAGAACCTCTCTACTCCTGTACTGAAATCCTCTTGTTATGAAGGCCAACATTCCATTAGCTTTCTTCACTGCCTGCTGTACCTGCATGCCAACTTTCAGTGACCAGTGTACAAGGACACCCAGGTCTCGCTGTACCTAACCTAACCTAACCCGGCTGTACCTTACCTAACCTAACCCCATTGAGATAATAATCTGCCCCCTTGTTTTTACCACCAAAGTGGATAAACTCACATTTATCTATATTATACTGCAACCGCCACGCATCTGTCCACTCACTCAACCTGTCCAGGTCACCCTCCTTCCTCCTAACATCCTCTTCACAGTTCACACTGCCACCCTGCTTCATGTCTTCTGCAAACTTGCTACTGTTGCTCCTAATTCCCTCTTCCAAATCATGAATATATCTGGTACACAGTTGCGGACCCAACACCGAGCCTTGCGGCACTCCGCTCATCACTACCTGCCATTCTGAAAAGGACCCATTCATTCCTACTCTTTCCTTCCTGTCTGCCAACCAATTTTCTATCCATGTCAACAGCGTACCTCCAATATCATGTGCTCTAATTTTAGACACCAGTCTCCCATGCGGGACCTTATTAAATGCCATCTGAAATGCTAGACACACGACATCCACATGGCTCCCTTCATCCATTTTACTTTTCACATCCTCAAAAAAGTCCAGAAGATTAGTCAAGCATGATTTTCCTTTCATAAATCCATGCTGACTTGGACTAATCCTTTTACTGCTATCCAAATGCCCCTTATTATCTCTTTAATAATTGACTCCAGCATCTTTCCCTCCACCGGTCAGGCTAACTGGTCTGTAATTCCCGTTTTCTCTCTCACTCCTTTCTTGAAAAGTGTAAAACATTAGCTTTCCTCCAATCCACAGGAACTGATCCTGAATCTATTGAACATTGGAAAATGATCACCAAGTACCTTCCCACACAAGACTGCCCGGGGCTGGAGGGTGACATTGGGCACTCTGAATCCGAGCTCTTCCCATCTTTCTTTGTGAATTTATATACTTAATTCTTTTTCCCAGTCTCTCCTGAAACCATCTGTTGTTGGTATTTCTGCATTTAGTATAATATTATATATATATATATGATATTAGGTTTGCTGATTCTGCCTTTGTATTCATTACTTCTTCCAATAAGTCTGGAGGCATATTGTGATAATCTTGTGCGTATTTTTTCGGATAGTCAGAGATTTAGAAGACATCTTGAACAACCTATCTAATTATTGGTTGACACGGAATCAGTGGGCTGAAGGGCCTGTTTCCATGCTATGTCTCTGCTATGAAGTAGTATCTGAGCTGTGGAAGAATGCCATGCACGTACCACAATGCTTTTGTAGACATTCCCATTGCCGTTCTCGAGACTGACGTGGATGATGCAATTTTCCTCATTCTGCTTGATGTGCTCAGGAAGTGGCGCCATGGAGCTGCAGGAAGTCCCCGAGATGGTGCGTTTGTTGTCCTTGGGATTGTGGATGCAGGAAGACAAGCATGAAATGGTGCTGATCACTGACGAGACTCCCGAAAAGGCCGTGTCCATTGAGTGGATGGATGAGCAAGATGATAATGATTAATTCGGCTGGAAAACAAAACAGTAAGGATAGGAATTTAGATATTACCACTCCAACTTTCCAGTTCTATCATAATCTCAATTCTCACTCTCAATAATCTCACTCTCAATTAAAGCTCCTCCACTTACGCGACCTCCACTAAGGATCACAAACCTGCCTTTCTCCAGACCAGGCCCCCCAGCGACTGCGGAATTACTCCAGCACTTTGTCTGGAGTAACTGAGTGAGTGAATGAGAGTGAGAGTGAGCGAGAGTGGGGGTGAAGTGAGTGAGTGTGAGAGAGTGAGTGGGTGAGTGAGAGTGGGGGTGAGTGAGTGAATGAGAGTGTGAGTGAGAGAGAGAGTGGGTGAGTGAGTGTGTTGGTGATTGAGTGAGTGGGTGAGAATGAGTGAGTGTGAGTGGGTGAAAGAGTGAGTGAAGAGTGAGCGAGACAGAGGGTGAGTGAGAGTGAGTGAATGAGAGAGTGTGGGTGAGTGAGTCAGTGTGAGTGAGAGTGTGTGGGTGAAAGAAGTGAGAGTGAGTGGGTGAGTGAGAGTGAAGAGTGATAGAGCGAGTGGTGAGTGAGTGTGTGTGGGTGGGTGAGTGAAGAATGAGTGCGAGTGAGTGAGTGGGTGTAGAGTGATTGAGTGGGTGAGTGAAGAATCAGTGAGTGGGTGAGAGAGTGCGCGAGGGTGAGGGAGTGGGTGAGTGAGTGAGTATGACAGTGAGTGCGTGAAGAGTGAGTGGGAGTGAGTGAGTGGGTGAGTGAAGTGAGTTACAGTGAGTATGTGAAAGAGTGTGTGGGTGAGTGAGAGTGTGAGTGAAGAGTGTGAGAGAGAGCGAGTGATTGGGTGAAAGTGAGTGAAGAGTGAGTGGGTGAGTACATCAGTGATTCAGTGAGTGGGAATGAGTGAGAATGAGTGAGTGAAAATTGACTGAGAGACTGAGAGGTTGAGTGAGATGGAGTGAGAGAAGGGGTGTGATTGAAACTGAGTGAATGAGAGAGAGGTTGTGGGTGAGTGAGTGAGAGTCAGTGTGAGTGAGAGTTAGTGGGTGAATGAAGAGAGTGAGTGTGCGTTAGTGGATGAGTGGGTGAGTGAGAGCAAGTGAATGAGAGTGTGAGGTGAGAGTGTGAGTGAGAGTCAGTGTAAGGAAGAGTGAGTGGGTGAGTGAGAGCGAGTGAATGAGCCAGTCTGTCCAGCTGAGTTACTCAGCATTTTGTGTCTATTTGTCAGTGTGAACCAGCATCTGCAGTGCAAAGAAACATAGAAAATAGGTGGAGGAGGAGGCCATTCGGTCCTTCGAGCCAGCAACTCCATTCATTGTGATCATGGCTGATCGCCCCAATCAATAACCCGTGCCTGCCTTCTCCCCATATCCCTGGATTCCACCAGCCCAAGAGCTCTATCTAACTCTCTTAAATTCATCCAGTGATTTGGCCTCCACTGCCCTCTGTGGCAGGGAATTCCACAAATTCACAACTCTCTGGGTGAAAAGGGTTTTTCTCACCTCAGTCCTAAATGGCATCCCCTTTATTCTAAGACTGTAGCCCCTGGTTCTGGACTCGCCCAACATTGGGAACATTTTTCCTTCATTTAGCCTGTCCAGTCCTTTTATAATTTTATATGTTTCTATAAGATCCTCCCCCCTCATCCTTCTAAACTCCAGTGAATACAAGCCTAGTCTTTTCAATTTTTACTCATATGACAGTCGTGCTATCCCAGGGATCCATCTCGTGAACCTACGCTGCACTGCCTCAATCACAAGGATGTCCTTCCTCAAATTAGGAGACCAAAACTGTACACAATACTCCAGATCTGGTCATACCAGAGCCCTATACAACTGCAGAAGAACCTCTCTACTCCTGTACTGAAATCCTCTTGTTATGAAGGCCAACATTCCATTAGCTTTCTTCACTGCCTGCTGTACCTGCATGCCAACTTTCAGTGACCAGTGTGCAAGGACACCCAGGTTTCGCTGTACCTAACCTAACCTAAACCGGCTGTACCTTACCTAACCTAACCCCATTGAGATAATAATCTGCCCCCTTGTTTTTGCCACCAAAGTGGATAACCTCACATTTATCTATATTATACTGCAACTGCCACGCATCTGTCCACTCACTCAACCTGTCCAGGTCACCCTCCTTCCTCCTAACATCCTCTTCACAGTTCACACTGCCACCCTGCTTTATGTCATCCGCAAACTTGCTAGTGTTGCTCCTAATTCCCTCTTCCAAATCATTAATATATCTGGTACACAGTTGCGGCCCCAACACCAAGCCTTGCGGCACTCCACTCATCACTGCCTGCCATTCTGAAAAGAACCCATTCATTCCTACTCTTTCCTTCCTGTCTGCCAACCAATTTTCTATCCATGTCAACAGCGTACCTCCAATATCATGTGCTCTAATTTTAGACACCAGTCTCCCATGCGGGACCTTATCAAATGCCATCTGAAATGCTCGATACACGACATCCACATGGCTCCCTTCATCCATTTTACTTTTCACATCCTCAAAAAAGTCCAGAAGATTAGTCGAGCATGATTTTCCTTTCATAAATCCATGCTGACAGTAAAGGGACTAATCCCTTTACTGCTATCCAAATGCCCCTTATTATCTCTTTAATAATTGACTCCAGCATCTTTCCCTCCACTGGTCAGGCTAACTGGTCTGTAATTCCCGTTTTCTCTCTCACTCCTTTCTTGAAAAGTGTAAAACATTAGCTTTCCGCCAATCCACAGGAACTGATCCTGAATCTATTGAACATTGGAAAATGATCACCAAATACCTTCCCACACAAGACTGCCCGGGGCTGGAGGGTGACATTGGGCACTCTGAATCCGAGCTCTTCCCATCTTTCTTTGTGAATTTAATTCTTAAGAATAAATTCTTAATAAATTCTAAAGAATAAAAGAATACTTAATTCTTTTTCCCAGTCTCTCCTGAAACCATCTGTTGTTGGTATTTCTGCATTTAGTATAATATTATATATATATATATGATATTAGGTTTGCTGATTCTGCCTTTGTATTCATTACTTCTTCCAATAAGTCTGGAGGCATATTGTGATAATCTTGTGCGTATTTTTTCAGATCGTCAGAGATTTGGAAGACATCTTGAACAACCTATCTAATTATTGGTTGACACGGAATCAGTGGGCTGAAGGGCCTGTTTCCATGCTATGTCTCTGCTATGAAGTAGTATCTGAGCTGTGGAAGAATGCCATGCACGTACCACAATGCTTTTGTAGACATTCCCATTGCCGTTCTCGAGACTGACGTGGATGATGCAATTTTCCTCATTCTGCTTGATGTGCTCAGGAAGTCCCCGAGATGGTGCGTTTGTTGTCCTTGGGATTGTGGATGCAGGAAGACAAGCATGAAATGGTGCTGATCACTGACGAGACTCCCGAAGAGGCCGTGTCCATTGAGTGGATGGATGAGCAAGATGATAATGATTAATTCGGCTGGAAAACAAAACAGTAAGGATAGGAATTTAGATATTACCACTCCAACTTTCCAGTTCTATCATAATCTCAATTCTCACTCTCAATAATCTCACTCTCAATTAAAGCTCCTCCACTTACGCGACCTCCACTAAGGATCACAAACCTGCCTTTCTCCAGACCAGGCCCCCCAGCGACTGCGGAATTACTCCAGCACTTTGTCTGGAGTAACTGAGTGAGTGAATGAGAGTGAGAGTGAGCGAGAGTGGGGGTGAAGTGAGTGAGTGTGAGAGAGTGAGTGGGTGAGTGAGAGTGGGGGTGAGTGAGTGAATGAGAGTGTGAGTGAGAGAGAGAGTGGGTGAGTGAGTGTGTTGGTGATTGAGTGAGTGGGTGAGAATGAGTGAGTGTGAGTGGGTGAAAGAGTGAGTGAAGAGTGAGCGAGACAGAGGGTGAGTGAGAGTGAGTGAATGAGAGAGTGTGGGTGAGTGAGCCAGTGTGAGTGAGAGTGTGTGGGTGAAAGAAGTGAGAGTGAGTGGGTGAGTGAGAGTGAAGAGTGATAGAGCGAGTGGTGAGTGAGTGAGTGTGTGTGGGTGGGTGAGTGAAGAATGAGTGCGAGTGAGTGAGTGGGTGTAGAGTGATTGAGTGGGTGAGTGAAGAATCAGTGAGTGGGTGAGAGAGTGCGCGAGGGTGAGGGAGTGGGCGAGTGAGTGAGTATGACAGTGAGTGCGTGAAGAGTGAGTGGGAGTGGGTGAGTGAAGTGAGTTACAGTGAGTATGTGAAAGAGTGTGTGGGTGAGTGAGAGTGTGAGAGAGAGTGCGAGTGATTGGGTGAAAGTGAGTGAAGAGTGAGTGGGTGAGTACATCAGTGATTTAGTGAGTGGGAATGAGTGAGAATGAGTTAGTGTGAGTGGGTGAGTGAGTGAAAATTGACTGAGAGACTGAGAGGTTGAGTGAGAGTGAGTGAGTGAGATTGAGTGAGAGAGGGGATGTGAGTGTGTGAGTGACACCGAGTGGATGAGAGAGAGGTTTGGTGGTGAGTGAGTGAGAGTCAGTGTAAGTGAGGGTTTGTGGGTGAATGAAGAGAGAGTGAGTGTGGGTGAGTGAGAGTGAGTCTGAGAAGGTGAGTGAGTGTGACTGACTCAGATTCAGTGAGAGAGGGAGTATGAGTGAGTGGGTGAGTGAGAGCGAGTGAATGAGCCAGTCTGTCCAGCTGAGTTACTCAGCATTTTGTGTCTATTTGTCAGTGTGAACCAGCATCTGCAGTGCAAGAAACATAGAAAATAGGTGGAGGAGGAGGCCATTCGGTCCTTCGAGCCAGCAACCCCATTCATTGTGATCATGGCTGATCGTCCCCAATCAATAACCCATGCCTGCCTTCTCCCCATATCCCTTGATTCCACCAGCCCAAGAGCTCTATCTAACTCTCTTAAACTCATCCAGTGATTTGGCCTCCACTGCCCTCTGTGGCAGGGAATTCCACAAATTCACAACTCTCTGGGTGAAAAGGTTTTTTCTCACCTCTGTCCTAAATGGCATCCCCTTTATTCTAAGACTGTAGCCCCTGGTTCTGGACTCGCCCAACATTGGGAACATTTTTCCTTCATTTAGCCTGTCCAGTCCTTTTATAATTTTATATGTCTCTATAAGATCCTCCCCCCTCATCCTTCTAAACTCCAGTGAATACAAGCCTAGTATTTTCAATTTTTACTCATATGACAGTCCCTCTATCCCAGGTATGAATCTCGTGAACCTACGCTGCACTGCCTCAATCACAAGGATGTCCTTCCTCAAATTAGGAGACCAAAACTGTACACAATACTCCAGATCTGGTCATACCAGAGCCCTATACAACTGCAGAAGAACCTCTCTACTCCTGTACTGAAATCCTCTTGTTATGAAGGCCAACATTCCATTAGCTTTCTTCACTGCCTGCTGTACCTGCATGCCAACTTTCAGTGACCGGTGTACAAGGACACCCAGGTCTCGCTGTACCTAACCTAACCTAACCCGGCTGTACCTTACCTAACCTAACCCCATTGAGATAATAATCTGCCCCCTTGTTCTTGCCACCAAAGTGGATAACCTCACATTTATCTATATTATACTGCAACTGCCACGCATCTGTCCACTCACTCAACCTGTCCAGGTCACCCTCCTTCCTCCTAACATCCTCTTCACAGTTCACACTGCCACCCTGCTTTATGTCATCCACAAACTTGCTAGTGTTGCTCCTAATTCCCTCTTCCAAATCATTAATATATCTGGTACACAGTTGCGGCCCCAACACCGAGCCTTGCGGCACTCCACTCATCACTGCCTGCCATTCTGAAAAGGACCCATTCATTCCTACTTTTTCCTTCCTGTCTGCCAACCAATTCTCTATCCATGACAACAGCGTACCTCCAATATCATGTGCTCTAATTTTAGTCACCAGTCTCCCGTGCGGGACCTTATCAAAGGCCTTCTGAAATTCTAGATACACGACATCCACATGGCTCCCCTTCATCCATTTTACTTTTCACATCCTCAAAAAAGTCCAGAAGATTAGTCAAGCATGATTTTCCTTTCATAAATCCATGCTGACTTGGACTAATCCCTTTACTGCTATCCAAATGCCCCATTATTATCTCTTTAATAATTGACTCCAGCATCTTTCCCTCCACCGGTCAGGCTAACTGGTGTGTAATTCCCGTTTTCTCACTCACTCCTTTCTTGAAAAGTGGAAAACATTAGCTTTCCTCCAATCCACAGGAACTGATCCTGAATCTGTTGAACATTGGAAAATGATCACCAAGTACCTTCCCACACAAGACTGCCTGAGGCTGGAGGGTGACATTGGGCACTCTGAATCCGAGCTCTTCCCACCTTACTTTGGGAATTTTTATACTTAATTCTTTCTCCCAGTCTCTCCTGATACCATCTGTTGTTGCTATTTCTGCATATATATATATATATATATATATATATATATATATATATATATATATATATATGATATTAGGTTTTCTGATTCTGCCTTTGTATTCATTACGTCTTCCAGTAAGTCTGGAGGCATATTGTGATAATCTTGTGCGTCTTTTTTCAGATCATCACAGATTTGGAAGACATCTTGAACAACCTATCCAATTATTGGTTGACACGGAATCAGTGGGCCGAAGGGCCTGTTTCCATGCTATGTCTCTGCTATGAAGTAGTGTCTGAGCTGTGGAAGAATGCCATGCACGTACCACAATGCTTTTGTAGACATTCCCATTGCCGTTCTCGAGACTGACGTGGATGATACAATTTTCCTCGTTCTGCTTGATGTGCTCAGGAAATGGCGCCATGGAACTGCAGGAAGTCCCCGAGATGGTGCGCTTGTTGTCCTTGGGATTGTGGACGCAGGAAGATAAGCATGAAATGGTGCTGATCAATGACGAGACTCCCGAAGAGGCCGTGTCCAATGAGTGGGTGGATGAGCAAGATGATAATGATTCATTCGGCTGGAAAACAAAACAGTAAGGATAGGAATTTAGTTATTTCCACTCCAACTTTCCAGTTCTATCATAATCTCAATTCTCACTCTCAATAATCTCTCTCTCAATTAAAGCTCCTCCACTTACGCGACCTCCACTAAGGATCACAAACCTGCCTTTCTCCAGACCAGGCCCCCCAGCGACTGCGGAATTACTCCAGCACTTTGTCTGGAGTAACTGAGTGAGTGAATGAGAGTGAGTGGGTGAGTGAGAGTGAGCGTGAGTGAGTGTGAGAGAGTGAGTGGGTGAGTGAGAGTGTGGGTGAGTGTGAATAAATGAGTGAACTGAGTGCGTGAGTGACCGAATGGGTGAGTGGTTGAGAGTGGGGGTGAGTTAGTGAGAGTGAGTGAGTGAATGAGAGAGAGAGAGAGAGTGGGTGAGTGAGAGTGAGTGTGTTGGTGATTGAGTGAGTGTGAGAGAGTGAGTGAAGAGTGAGCGAGAGACAGACGGTGAGTGAGAGCGAGTGTGGGTGAGTGAGTGAATGAGAGAGTGAGTGAGAGTGTGGGTGAGTGAGTCAGTGTGAGTGAGAGTGTGTGGGTGAATGGAGTGAGTTGGTGAGTGAGTGAGTGAGAGTGAAAAGTGATAGAACGAGTGGTGAGTGTGTGGGTGGGTGAGTGAGTGGGTGAGTGAAGAATCAGTGCGAGTGAGTGAGTGGGTGTGGAGTGAATGAGTGGGTGAGTGAAGAATCAGTGAGTGGGTGAGGGAAGAGTGAGAGTGGGTGAGAGAGTGCGCAAGGGTGAGAGAGCGAGTGAGTGAGTGCGTGAAATGAGTAACAGTGAGTATGTGAAAGAGTGAGAGTGATTGGGTGAGAGTGAGTGAAGAGTGAGCATGTGAGTACGTCAGTGATTGAGTGAGTGGGAATGAGTGAGAATGAGTTAGTGTGAGTAGGTGAGTGAGTGAAGATTGACTAAGAGACAGAGGTTGAGTGAGATGGAGTGAGAGAAGGGGTGTGAGTGAAACTGAGTGAATGAGAGAGAGGTTGTGGGTGAGTGAGTGAGAGTCAGTGTGAGTGAGTTAGTGGGTGAATGAAGAGAGTGAGTGTGCGTTAGTGGATGAGTGGGTGAGTGAGATCAAGTGAATGAGAGTGTGAGGTGAGAGTGAGTGAGAGTCAGTGTAAGGAAGAGTGAGTGGGTGAGTGAGAGCGAGTGAATGAGCCAGTCTGTCCAGCTGAGTTACTCAGCATTTTGTGTCTATTTGTCAGTGTGAACCAGCATCTGCAGTGCAAAGAAACATAGAAAATAGGTGGAGGAGGAGGCCATTCGGTCCTTCGAGCCAGCAACTCCATTCATTGTGATCATGGCTGATCGCCCCAATCAATAACCCGTGCCTGCCTTCTCCCCATATCCCTGGATTCCACCAGCCCAAGAGCTCTATCTAACTCTCTTAAATTCATCCAGTGATTTGGCCTCCACTGCCCTCTGTGGCAGGGAATTCCACAAATTCACAACTCTCTGGGTGAAAAGGGTTTTTCTCACCTCAGTCCTAAATGGCATCCCCTTTATTCTAAGACTGTAGCCCCTGGTTCTGGACTCGCCCAACATTGGGAACATTTTTCCTTCATTTAGCCTGTCCAGTCCTTTTATAATTTTATATGTTTCTATAAGATCCTCCCCCCTCATCCTTCTAAACTCCAGTGAATACAAGCCTAGTATTTTCAATTTTTACTCATATGACAGTCGTGCTATCCCAGGGATCCATCTCGTGAACCTACGCTGCACTGCCTCAATCACAAGGATGTCCTTCCTCAAATTAGGAGACCAAAACTGTACACAATACTCCAGATCTGGTCATACCAGAGCCCTATACAACTGCAGAAGAACCTCTCTACTCCTGTACTGAAATCCTCTTGTTATGAAGGCCAACATTCCATTAGCTTTCTTCACTGCCTGCTGTACCTGCATGCCAACTTTCAGTGACCAGTGTGCAAGGACACCCAGGTTTCGCTGTACCTAACCTAACCTAAACCGGCTGTACCTTACCTAACCTAACCCCATTGAGATAATAATCTGCCCCCTTGTTTTTGCCACCAAAGTGGATAACCTCACATTTATCTATATTATACTGCAACTGCCACGCATCTGTCCACTCACTCAACCTGTCCAGGTCACCCTCCTTCCTCCTAACATCCTCTTCACAGTTCACACTGCCACCCTGCTTTATGTCATCCGCAAACTTGCTAGTGTTGCTCCTAATTCCCTCTTCCAAATCATTAATATATCTGGTACACAGTTGCGGCCCCAACACCAAGCCTTGCGGCACTCCACTCATCACTGCCTGCCATTCTGAAAAGAACCCATTCATTCCTACTCTTTCCTTCCTGTCTGCCAACCAATTTTCTATCCATGTCAACAGCGTACCTCCAATATCATGTGCTCTAATTTTAGACACCAGTCTCCCATGCGGGACCTTATCAAATGCCATCTGAAATGCTAGATACACGACATCCACATGGCTCCCTTCATCCATTTTACTTTTCACATCCTCAAAAAAGTCCAGAAGATTAGTCGAGCATGATTTTCCTTTCATAAATCCATGCTGACAGTAAAGGGACTAATCCCTTTACTGCTATCCAAATGCCCCTTATTATCTCTTTAATAATTGACTCCAGCATCTTTCCCTCCACTGGTCAGGCTAACTGGTCTGTAATTCCCGTTTTCTCTCTCACTCCTTTCTTGAAAAGTGTAAAACATTAGCTTTCCGCCAATCCACAGGAACTGATCCTGAATCTATTGAACATTGGAAAATGATCACCAAATACCTTCCCACACAAGACTGCCCGGGGCTGGAGGGTGACATTGGGCACTCTGAATCCGAGCTCTTCCCATCTTTCTTTGTGAATTTATATACTTAATTCTTTTTCCCAGTCTCTCCTGAAACCATCTGTTGTTGGTATTTCTGCATTTAGTATAATATTATATATATATATATGATATTAGGTTTGCTGATTCTGCCTTTGTATTCATTACTTCTTCCAATAAGTCTGGAGGCATATTGTGATAATCTTGTGCGTATTTTTTCAGATCGTCACAGATTTGGAAGACATCTTGAACAACCTATCTAATTATTGGTTGACACGGAATCAGTGGGCTGAAGGGCCTGTTTCCATGCTATGTCTCTGCTATGAAGTAGTATCTGAACTGTGGAAGAATGCCATGCACGTACCACAATGCTTTTGTAGACATTCCCATTGCCGTTCTCGAGACTGACGTGGATGATGCAATTTTCCTCGTTCTGGTGGATGTGCTCAGGAAGTGGCGCCATGGAGCTGCAGGAAGTCCCCGAGATGGTGCGCTTGTTGTCCTTGGGATTGTGGACGCAGGAAGATAAGCATGAAATGGTGCTGATCAATGACGAGACTCCCGAAGAGGCCGTGTCCAATGAGTGGGTGGATGAGCAAGATGATAATGATTCATTCAGCTGGAAAACAAAACAGTAAGGATAGGAATTTAGATATTTCCACTCCAACTTTCCAGTTCCATCATAATCTCAATTCTCACTCTCAATAATCTCACTCTCAATTAAAGCTCCTCCACTTACGCGACCTCCACTGAGGATCACAAACCTGCCTTTCTCCAGACCAGGCCCCCCAGCGACTGCAGAATTACTCCAGCACTTTGTCTGGAGTAACTGAGTGAGTGAATGAGAGTGAGTGAGAGTGAGCGTGAGTGAGGGTGAAGTGAGTGAGTGTGAGGGAGTGAGTGGGTGAGTGAGAGTGTGGGTGAGTGAGAATAAATGAATGAACTGAGTGCGTGAGTGGGTGAGTGAGAGTGATTGAGAGTGGGGGTGAGTTAGTGTGAGTGAGTGAATGAGAGAGAGAGTGGGTGAGTGTGAGTGTTGGTGATTGAGTGAGTGAGTGTGAGAGTGAGTGGGTGAAAGAGTGAGCGAGAGACTGAGAGGGTGAGTGAGAGAGAGTGGGTGAGTGGGAGTAAGTGAATGAGAGAGTGAGTGAGAGTGGGGGTGAGTGAGTCAGTGTGGGTGAATGAAGTGAGAGTGAGTGAAGAGTGATAGAGTGGTGAGTGTGGGTGGGTGAGTGAAGAATGAGTGTGAGTGAGTGGGTGTAGAGTGATTGAGTGGGTGAGTGAAGAATCAGTGAGTGGGTGAGGGAAGAGTGAGAGTGGGTGAGAGAGTGCGCGAGGGTGAGAGAGCGAGTGAGTGAGTGAGTGAGTATGACAGTGAGTGGGTGAGTGAAGTGAGTTACAGTGAGTATGTGAAAGAGTGAGTGGGTGAGTGAGTGTGAGTGAAGAGTGTGAGTGAGAGAGTGAGAGTGATTGGGTGAGTGAAGAGTGAGCGGGTGAGTACGTCAGTGAGTGAGTGGGAATGAGTGAGAATGAGTTAATGTGAGTAGGTGAGTGTGAAGATTGACCAAGAGACTTGAGAGGTTGAGTGAGAGGGGGTGTGAGTGAGACTGAGTGAATGAGAGAGAGGTTGTGGGTGAGTGAGTGAGAGTTAGTGGGTGAATGAAGAGAGAGTGAGTGTGCGTGAGTGGATGAGTGAGTGGGTGAGTGAGACTGAGAGGGTGAGTGAGTGTGAGTGAGTCAGATTCAGTGAGAGAGGGAGTGTGAGTGAGAGCGAGTGAATGAGAGTCAGTGTGAGGAAGAGTGAGTGGGTGAGTGAGAGCGAGTGAATGAGCCAGTCTGTCCAGCTGAGTTACTCAGCATTTTGTGTCTATTTGTCAGTGTGAACCAGCATCTGCAGTGCAAAGAAACATAGAAAATAGGTGGAGGAGGAGGCCATTCGGTCCTTCGAGCCAGCAACTCCATTCATTGTGATCATGGCTGATCGTCCCCAATCAATAACTCGTGCCTGCCTTCACCCCATATCCCTGGATTCCACCAGCCCAAGAGCTCTATCTAACTCTCTTAAATTCATCCAGTGATTTGGCCTCCACTGCCCTCTGTGGCAGGGAATTCCACAAATTCACAACTCTCTGGGTGAAAAGGGTTTTTCTCACCTCGGGTCTCGCTGTACCTAACCTAACCTAACCCGGCTGTACCTTACCTAACCTAACCCCATTGAGATAATAATCTGCCCCTTTGGTTTTGCCACCAAAGTGGATAACCTCACATTTATCTACATTATACTGCAACTGCCACGCATCTGTCCACTCACTCAACCTGTCCAGGTCACCCTCCTTCCTCCTAACATCCTCTTCACAGTTCACAGTGCCACCCTGCTTCATGTCATCTGCAAACTTGCTGGTGATGCTCCTAATTCCCTCTTCCAAATCATTAATATATCTGGTACACAGTTATGGCACCCGAGACAACGGAGTGCGGAAACAATAGACAATAGGTGCAGGAGTAGGCCATTCGGCCCTTCGAGCCAGCAACACCATTCAATGTGATCGTGGCTGATCATCCCCAATCAGTACCTCGTTCCTGCCTTCTCCCCATATCCCGACTGCTATTTTTAAGAGCCCTATCTAACTCTCTCTTGAAAGCATCCAGAGAATCTGCCTCCACCGCCCTCTGAGGCAGAGAATCCCACAGACTCACCACTCTCTGTGAGAAAATGTGTTTCCTGCCTCTAGAATGTCCAAATCCTTAACAATCTTATTTGTTTCAATGAGATCCCCTCTCATCCTTCTAAACTCTAGAGTGTACAAGCTCAGCTGCTCCTTTCCCTCAGCATATGACAGTTCCACCATCCCGGGAATTAACCTTGTAAACCTACGCTGCACTCCCTCAATAGCAAGAATGTCCTTCCTCAAATTAGGGGACCAAAACTGCACACAATACTCGAGGTGTGGTCTCTCTAGGGCTCTTCCCTTCTCTCGGGGGTGCATGCTGACACTACTCACGTGATTCACACTTAAGGGCCTGTCCCACTAGCGCGCGATTAGACGCGACAAGCGCGACCTACCGTGGTCGCTTTAGTCGCCCGGCCTCGCGTGACCCTGTCCCACTGCGATCGCCGGAGTCTCGTCGAGTTGTGTGTAGCTGGTGTCGACATCGCGCGTAGTGTCCAAAAACCGACACTGCTCAAAAAATTACGCGCGGCAAAATCCTGTCGCGCAGAACGTGATTAACGTGATGACGTTTTGACGTTGTGCGTCTTCAGCGTGGCGTTGCGTGATGACGTCACTGCCCGACGTCGTGCAACGCGCATGCTCATGCGCATCATCACGTGATGAAAAATAACGTCCTTCCTTCGGACGTCGCGCATGTAATCGCGCGCTAGTGGGACAGGCCCTTCACTCGCACCGGGATCGCCTGACCCCCACGCGACCCCCGCGTCCGAATTTGTCGCGTTTGTCGCGTCTAATCGCGCGCTAGTGGGACAGGCCCTTTACTCATAGCACTGAACAGACTCGGGGAACTAGAATATTCTTTAAGAAAAGTCATATTTTTATCGTCTGGTTTCTTGATTCACACCCAAAAGGATCAGTGGCCTTCAAGATGCACGGTAGTGTATGCATATGTGTTGTGGTATTCAAAATATAGTTGTTACAGTTGGTGTAAATATCTATGGAACCAATTATTATTTCATTAAATCAATCGAAAGTTCCAATCACATGGGCTTTTATTTACTGTTTAGGAAAGTCCAAAATCGGTGAAGGAAAATTAAAAATGATCTCCATTTTCCCGGCTCCCCAGGCCATTGATGTGATGGACGCGGGAGTCTGGACACCAATCGCTGAGAAGTCCCACCCCCGCCCCCCCCCCACCCCACCCCCCCCCCCCCCCCCCCAGCGACGTCATGTCCGTTATTTGGCTTTTCAGCGATGCGTTCATTCGGTGAGTTGGCTTTTAGACGTCAAGACGTCCCTCTTAGAGTGATTGAGAGTGAGACTGGGTAAGTGAGAGAGTGGGTGAGAGTATGGGTGAGAGTGTGTGAGAATTGTGCAGAACACACCAACATTGTCCCTGAACAAAGGACAGAAAATCTATAAAAGTCACCTTCCAAATAGTTGGGACCGCTCAGCATCTGCTACGGCTCCACTGGTCCCCCCATGACACAGATCTCATTTACAAATGTATACACAAAATAACAGTTCTCTATAAAGCTGACCAAAATTTGAAGACATGAGCAATATCATTGGTGACTAACATCCCCTTTCAGCTGTCCATTGTTGAAGGTGGGTCTTGTTCTGTATATCCAAGAGGAGATTAAGTTATTACGCAGGGAGGGAGGGAGGGAGGGATGGAAAAAAAGACAGGAAAAAAAATCTGCCTCAGATGGAGTTGAAAAAGGCCAACCCAAACACTTTCCAAAAGCGTTTATCATCTGGCCACTGGCTGGAGTGAGGGTGGTTCACCAGCTTGAATGTGGCCCTGCAGGAAACAAAGCCAAACAACCACATTTAGTCAACGAGTTGGCCGATACGTTTCCTAGCTGACTGCAGTTCTTCTTCCTCAGGATGAAGTCAAAGTTCGTAGAGGGGCCTACCGCATAATAGATGTTGCTTCGTCTGGAATGACCAACTCTGGGGCAGAAGAGAAAAAAAACAATGAGTACATTTCCAAACGTAGACTGGGCGACCGTTTCGCTGAACACTAGGACTACGAGGCCTACCTGCTCACCCGTCTGATAAACATTTCAATGGTCCTCTGTTATCACATGTACCGAGGCACAGTGAGATTTGATTTACCACACAGTCATATCAAAAAAGCACTAAGATACAAAACTACTTAAAGATTAAACATAAACAGCCACTGCAATGGCATGTGAGAATCCCCAGGGTACACAGCAGAAGCGGAGATCCACAGCCATCAGTTCAATGCCTTGGCCACACACACGGTCCTTCACCATGAGTTGTACGGACCACTATCACTTTCTCTACAGTCTCTATCCGCCCGAACAGTCAGAAAGCCAATCACACTCGCACCAGACTCAGGGATGTTCTCATGGCGCCATGACTCCGTAAACACCAAGATCACTGCACACACGGCACTCCCTGTCCTCACCAGTGCAGGCAGCACATCCATCTTGTTTTTGTCAGCGACCTCAGAATCAAGGAACCTATGTTTTATTCCTCACATCTGTCTTCTGAGAGGATCTGGACAAGCTGATATTCCTTCCAATCTCCTTCCAGGTTGTGCTTTGACATGGCTCTCTGGATAACGAGCGAGGTGTAGCGGCCTAGACGAGGTCAGAAAAAGGCCAGAGGCTAGGTAGTTTTAAACAGTAGTCCTTTAATCTCTACAGCGAGAGCACACCACACCAACAGCCAGCACACACCCAAGGGTGGTCAGGAAACCCCGTGGCAGACCAACGCTCCTGTCACTCAAATCGGCGAGGGGGATGATCCAAGGAGTGGCCTACCCCCCAGGGACCACCACAGAACCCCTCCACAAGTACCCGAGGCATGAAACGGACAGGAGGGCATTCACGGCGACCAGCCCGGGTATCCACCATGCTCAGCACAGGAATGGGCGACTGTCCAACAGGTTCTGGGTTGACGGAGTAGCCAGAGGGGGAGGTACCCTAGACAGAGGACACCCTCACTTACGGGGCCGCGCTACCAGCACCGGCTGATCAATATCAATATCTGCTGGCGTCCTTAAATGTTTAGATTTATAAGAGCAAGAGCTATTAGGTGTTGAAATAAAGATCAAAGATATCGAAGAGTCAATTAGATCTTTAAAAAATGGAAAGGCCGCACGCCCTGGTGGCCTAAGCTCCGAATTTTATTTTAAAAATTATGATCTGATTTCTCCATGCTTACAAACACTGTATAAACATGTCTATACTCAACAGAAACTCCCGGAAACTTTAAACTAATCTGCAATAATACTAATACCCAAAACTGATAAGGATCTGGAAGACCAGGCCTCATATAGAGCAATAACTCTCTTAAATACTGATCAGAAAATATTAACTAAAGTCCTATTTCATTGATTGAGCTTAGTGATTAACAAATTAATACACCCCGACCAAACAGGTTTTATCCCAAAACGTCACTCATTTTACAATCTGAGATGATTATTTAATATTATATACTCAAATAGAATTGCTAATGCAGATCTAGCAATTATTTCGCTGGATGCTGAAAAAGCCTTTGATCAGGTAGAATGGTCATATTTATTTTCCGTGATGGAAAAATTTCAATTGGGGGAGAAGTACTGTACATGGGTTAAACTTTTATATTCTAACCCAACAACTAGAATACTAACAAACCAAGTGTTATCAACTAAATTTAATCTTTCTAGAGGTTGTAGAAAAGGATGCTATCTCCATTATTATTCGCTTTAGCAATTGAACTACTTGCAGAAAGTGTCAGAGCTCATCCAGAAATACATGGGTACAGTACTAAAGACACAATGAATAAAATCTCTTTATATGCAGATGATGTATTAATATATATTACAAAGCCAGAAACTAATATTCCAAATTTATTATATCTAATAACTCAATTTGGTCAGTTTTCAGGATATAGAATTAATTGGAATAAAAGTGAAATCATGCCAATAACGGAACTCAATTTACATACACTACAACAATCACCTTTTAAAATAGTTGAGTAAAAATGTAAATATTTATGTAACTAAGACGTATACTTCTTTATTTAAATCAAGTTTCCCACCTTTACTGAATAAACTAAACAGGAATATTCAATATTGGAAAACACTTCCCATCTCAATGTTTGGTAGAATTAATGCTATACAAATTATCTTTTTGCCGCAATTATTGTACTTATTCCAGGCAATCCCGATATATATTCCAAAATCTTTTTTTTTAAAGTAGACTCTACTGTTACAACTTTCATCAGGGATTACAAGAATCATAGAATAAGTAAAAAACATTTATGTAAATCAACGATTAATGGAGGTTTAGCTCTACCAAATTTTCTGTTTTATTTTTGGGCAGTCCATATTAAAAACATGAATTTTTGGCTGGAAGAAATGGATCAACAACCAGACTGGTTAAGGATGGAAAAGGAGGACTGTTTACCTTTTGAAATCGGTTCGGTTATGTTTGCACTGACAAAACTGCACAAAAAAACCTATAGGGAAAACTCTATAATACATGGTGGTACACGAATCTGGAAACAGTTACAAAATTGGATAATATACCACTTGGTCTCCCTATTGTAAACAATCCCTTATTCAAACCTTCCGTGCTGGATAAAGGTTTCACACAATGGAAAATTTATGGAATCAAAAAGATGGAACACATTTATAAGAAAGGCACTTTTCTTTTATTCAGGAGTTACAACAGATTTATGGGCTACACTCAAATAATTTTTTTCGATATCTACAACTCGAAGATGATGTTAAATCAAATACACAAGATTATAGGAATAGGGAACTAGAAATCCTTGATGAATGTTTGAATAAGCATCCTAATACAGAAAAAGTAACAACTTATATTTATATTTATAATATCCTTTTAGATAACGAGGTCCCATCGACGGAATCACATAGACATATATGGGAAAATGAATTAAGCCAACCCATAACGAAAGATATTTGGGACAAAAGTTTACAATATATACATCAATGCTTGTTAAATGCCAGACATGCTTTAATACAATTTAAAGTATTACACAGATTACAATTACTCAAAAGTAAAACTGAATAGAATCTTTCCACATGTCTCTCCTATCTGCGATAAATGTCTGCATCTAGAGGTTAACTTAACACATACTTTTGCAAATTGTATAAAAATTAAAAATTTCTGGATTGAGATTTTTAGAATAACTTTTGAAGTTATTAATACTAAACTGGATCCGGACTCAAAACTAATAATACTTGGAATATCAGAACAAAATTTAACACTTACAACAAGCCAAAGAAATTTCCTAGATTACAGTATAATAATCAGGAAGAAATTAATATTAAAATTTTAGAAAGGCCCAATAACCACCACAATTAAAATGTGGATTATAGAAATGTCGGAAAGAATCTTATTTGCCTTAATGGACAAACAAGAACTTTTCGTTAGAATATGGTCTTCTTTCATCGATTATTTGAAAGGGTAGATTGGTTCAGCAGGGGAACCTAACTGAAACTTGGACTCGGGATCAGATGAAAAGTTATACTCTATATTCCTTGATCTTATCTCCAATGATGTATTAATGGTAAATTATTCCATTCCTTATGATTTTTTTTTCTCTCGCTTTCTTTTTTATTACTCTTAATCTATAAAATAAAAAAATTAAACACTATTAGAGGCAGTATGATTCAATTGATAATAGTAATAATGTATGATTGATGAACACAAAATATTTCTACCATAATATGTGTTTGCCAATTTACTGTTTACCTCTAATAAAAATACATTAAAAAAAAATATATATATCTGCTGGCGTCAGCCGCGCAACTGTGACAGTCTCATGCCGACCCCCCATGTCCAGGACAAAATTGCACGAGCCATATTCCAGGATCCAGAAGGGACCCTCGTACGGCTGCTGTAGAGGTGTCCGATGAGCATCCCTATGCAGGAAGACGAACCAGAGCAGAGGATTCAGTGCGGACGGAAGGACCCATGATGAGACGTGGGCACCGGCGCCTGCTTGCCCACCGTCTCCCGAAGACGTCGCAGAGCGTCCGAAGGCTGGTCCACCTGGCCCTGTGCCAGCGCAATGAACTCCCCGGGGACTGTTAACGGAGAGACATACACCAACTCGGCAGAGGAGTAGGCCAAGTCCTCTTTCGGTGTTGTGCGGATCCCCAGCAAAACCCACGGCAGGGCGTCAACCCAGTCCGTATCATTGAGCCGTGCCTTCAGGGCGTCCTTGAGATGACGGTGAAACCGCTCCACCAGGCTGTTCGCCTGCAGATGATACGCCGTCATGTGGTGTAGCCGAACACCCAGAGGGCGTGCCATGGCCGACCACAGTTCGGTTAGTTGGCTTTTAGGCGTCTCGCCCTTTCGGTTATTTGGCTTTTCGGCATTGTTTCTGTTCGGTTATTTGGCTTCCATTTTTTCGCTTCGGCATCTCGTCTTTCGATGTCACGTCTGCACACGGAGTGAGAGTGAATGGGTGAGTGAGAGTGAGAGAGTGAATTAGAGTGAGTGTGAGTTGAGAGTGTGAGTCAGTAACTGGGTGAGTGGATGAGTGAGAGTGAGAGTGAAAAAGTGAGTGTGAGTGAGTGAAGAGAGAGTGAGTGAGAGAGTGGGTGAGTGAGTGTGAGTGTTGAGACTGAATGAGAGAGTGGGTGAGAGTGTGTGTGTGTGTGAGAATTGTGCGGAACACACCAACATTGTCCCTGAATAAAAGGACAGAAAAGCTAGGACAGAGGAGATTAAGTTATTAGGGAGGGAGGGAGGGAGGAAGGGGGAAATAGACAGGAAACATCTGCTAGGAGTTCAAAAAGGCCAATCCAAACACTTTCCAAAAGCGTTCCCAAGTAGCAGCCAAATTCATGGCACCATGGGTGGCTCTGCAGCACATGGGGGGGGGGGGGGAGAGGGAAGGGCAATAGTAATAGGGGATTCAATTGTCAGGGGAATAGATAGGCGTTTCTGCGGCCACAAACGAGACTCCAGGATGGTATGTTGCCTCCCTAGTGCAAGGGCCAGGGATGTCACTGAACGGCTGCAGAACATTCTGGAGGGTGGGGGGGGGGGGGGGGGGGGTGAACAACCAGTTGTCGTGGTGCATATTGGCACCAACGATATAGGTAAGAAAAAGGGATGAGGTCCTTCAAGGTGAATTTAGGGAGCAAGGAGATAAACTTAAAAGTAGGACCTCAAAGGTAATAATCTCTGGATTATTACCAGTACCACGGCCCAGTCAGAGTATAAATAGGAGGATATTGCAGATGAATACGTGGCTTGAAAAATGGTGCAAGGGGAAGGGATTCAAATTTTTAGGGCACTGGAACCATTTCTGGGGGAGGTGGGACCAGTACAAACAGGACGGTCTGCACCTGCGCTGGAATGGAACCAATGTCCTTGGGGAGCGTTTGCTAGTGCTGTCAGGGAGCATTTAAACTAATGTGGCAGGGGGGTGGATACAAGAGCAGGGAGGCAGGTGGGTGTAAAGCGAGGGTAGAAGCAATAGGGAGCAAGGTGAAAAGTAAAAGTGGCAGGCAGACAAAACCAGGGCAAAAATCAAAAAGGGCCACTTCTCAACATAATTGTATAAGGTGTAAGAGCATAAAAATAAGCCTGAAGGCTTTGTGTCTCAATGCAAGGAGTATTCGCAATAAGGTGGATGAGTTGAACGTGCAGATAGCTATTAATGATTATGATATAGTTGGGATCACGGAGACACGGCTCCAGGGTGACCAAGGCTGGGAGCTGAACATCCAGGAATATTCAATATTCAGGAGGGATAGAGAGAAAGGAAAAGGAGGTGGGGTAGCATTGCTGGTTAGAGAGGAGATTAACGCAATGGAAAGGAAGGACATTAGCTTGGAGGATGTGGAATCGGTATGGGTAGAGCTGCGAAACACTAAGGGGCAGAAAACTCTCGTGGGTGTTGTGTACAGGCCACCTAACAGTAGTAGTGAAGTTGGGGATGGTATCAAACAGGAAATTAGAAATGCGTGTGACAAAGGCAAAACAGTTATAATGGGTGACTTCAATCTACATATAGATTGGGTGAATCACATTGGCAGGGGCACTGAGGAAGAGGATTTTTTGGAATGTATGCGGGATAGTTATCTAAATCAACATGTAGAGGAACCAACGAGAGAGCAGGCTATTTTAGACTGGGTATTGAGTAATGAGGAAGGGTTACTTATCAGTCTTGTTGTGCATGCCCCTTGGGCAAGAGTGACCATAATATGGTCGAGTTCTTCATTAGGATGGAGAGTGACATTGTTAATTCAGAACCAATGGTTCTGAACTTAAAGAAAGGTAACTTTGAGGGCATGAGACGTGAATTGGCCAAGATTGACTGGCAATTCTAAAAGGGTTGACGGTGGATACGCTATGGAAGACATTTAAAGACTGCATGGATGAACTACAAAAATTGTTCATCCCAGTTTGGCAAAAGAATAAATCAGGGAAGGTAGTGCATCCATGGATAACAAGAGAAATCAGGGACAGTATCAAAGCAAAGGATGATGCGTACAAAGTAGCCAGAAAAAGCAGCATACCAGAGGACTGGGAGAAATTCAGAGACCAGCAGAGGAGGACAATGGGCTTAATTAGGAAAGGAAAAATAGATTATGAAAGAAAACTGGCAGGGAACATAAAAACTGACTGCAAAAGTTTTTATAGATATGTGAAGAAAAAGAGATTAGTTAAAACAAATGTAGGTCCCTTGCAGTCAGAAACAGGTGAGTTGATCATGGGGAACAAGGATATGGCGGACCAATTGAATAACTACTTTGGTTCCGTCTAAGGAAGACATAAATAATCTGCCGGAAATAGCAGGGAACCGTGGGTGAAAGGAGGAATTGAGTGAAATCCAGGTTAGTCGGGAAGTGGTGTGGGGTAAATTGAATGGATTAAAGGCCGACAAATCCCCAGGGCCAGATACACTGCATCCCAGAGTATTTAAGGAAGTAGCTCCGGAAATAGTGGATGCATTAGTGATAATATTTCAAAACTCTTTAGATTCTGGAGTAGTTCCTGAGGATTGGCGGGTAGCAAACATAACCCCTCTTTTTAAGAAGGGAGGGAGAGAGAAAACGGGGAATTACAGACCAGTTAGTCTGTAGTGGGGAAACTGCTAGTCAGTTATTAACGATGGGATAGCAGCACATTTGGAAAGTGGTGAAGTCATTGGACAAAGTCAGCATGGATTTACGAAAAATAAATCATGTCTGACGAATCTTGTGGAATTTTTTGAGGATGTAACTAGTAACGTGGGTAGGGGAGAGCCAGTGGATGTGGTGTATCTGGACTTCCAGAAGGCTTTCAACAAGGTCCCACATAAGAGATTAGTATACAAACTTAAAGCATACGGCATTGGGGGTTCAATATTGATGTGGATAGAGAACTGGCTGGCAAACAGGAAGCAAAGAGTAGGAGTAAACGGGTCCTTTTCAGTGACTAGTGAGGTTCCGCAAGGCTCAGTGCTGGGACCCCAGCTATTTACAATATACATTAATGATCTGGATGAGGGAATTGAAGGCAATATGTCCAAGTTTGCGGATGACACTAAGCTGGGGGGCAGTGTTAGCTGTGAGGAGGATGCTAGGAGACTGCAAGCTGACTTGGATAGGCTGGGTGAGTGGGCAAATGTTTGGCAGATGCAGTATAATGTGGTTAAATGTGAGGTTATCCACTTTGGTGGCAAAAACAGGAAAGCAGACTATTATCTAAATGGAGGCTGATTAGGAAAAGGGGAGATGCAGCGCGACCTGGGTGTCATGGTAGTCATTGAAAGGAGGCATGCAGGTGCAGCAGGCAGTGAAGAAAGCGAATGGTATGTTAGCTTTCATAGCAAAAGGATTTGAGTATAGGAGCAGGGAGGTTCTACTTCAGTTGTATAGGGTTTTGGTGAGACCACACCTGTGGTATTGCGTACAGTTCTGGTCCCCAAATCTGAGGAAGGACATTATTGCCATAGAGGGAGTGCAGAGAAGGTTCACCAGATTGATTCCTGGGATGTCAGGACTATCTTATGAAGAAAGACTGGATAGACTCGGTTTATACTCTCTAGAATTTAGGAGATTGAGAGGGGATCTTATAGAAACTTACAAAATTCTTAAGGGGTTGGACAAGCTAGATGCAGGAAGATTGTACCCGACATTGGGGAGGTCCAGGACAAGGGGTCACAGCTTAAGGATAAGGGGGAAATCCTTTAGGACCGAGATGAGAAGGGCTTTTTTCACACAGAGAGTGGTGGGTCTCTGGAACTCTCTGCCACAGAGGGTAGTTGAGGCCAGTTCATTGGCTATATATAAGAGGGAGTTAGATGTGGCCCTTTTGGCTAAGGGGATCAGAGGGTATGGAGAGAAGGCAGGTACGGGATACTGAGTTGGATGATCAGCCATGACCACATTGAATGGCGGTGCAGGCTCGAAGGGCCGAATGGCCTACTCCTGCATCTAATTTCTATGTTTCTATGTTCATCTGGCCACTGACTGGAGTGAGGGTGGTTCACCAGTTTGAATGTGGCCCTGCAGGAAACAAAGCCTACATCCACTGGCTCACCTTGATCCATTTTATTTGTCACATCCTCAAAAAATTCCAGAATATTAGTCAAGCACAATTTTCCTTTCATAGATAGTAAGATTAAATGAGAACTTACCAGTTTGGAGTATGATCTTTATTTTATGAGGAGTTACGATGAGGGATTACGTGAAGACCCCGCCAGCATGCATGCGCGACATTCTTCAAAGCAGCGGTGTGAAATCACAGATACCTTAGTTGACTAACATAGTAAGATAAGAGAACTAGCATACCAGTTGACCTTTATAATAGAGGGTTTGGGAGTGGAGGGCACGTAATCCCTCATTATAACTCCTCATAAAATAAAGATCAAACTTCAAACTGGTAAGTTCTAATTTAATCTTACTATTTTACTTTGGAGTCACGTGAGTGACTACGTGAAGATTTCAAAGCTCTGTGATTTCATGCCCTGGAACAAGTCCATGCTCACACACTGCCATTATGAGAAATGGAGGAAGTATGTTAATGTATGTCAGACATGAAACTGTGCTGAAAAACAAAAGGGTATTTATTTAACAATACCAAATAATAATACCCCTACATCGGGGAAATTGTAAAATAGAAGTTAATATTCTGTCGGCAAACATCTCAGGCGTGGCCATGGGTTTATTGTAAAACCGCTGAAAGGTTTTTTCATTTGTCCAACCCGCCGTTGCAAGGGTGGGATCCATTGGAACTTCCTTCATCCTTGCCGCCGATGTGGATGCAGCCCTGGTGGAGTGAGATTTAAACACGTTAGTGTCCACCCCCGCTGCACCCAATCTTGAAATGCACCCTTACAATCTTGAAATGTTTTGCACAGTGACTCTATGATGAGGGCATTTGTGGCTTATAAGCAAAGCCCTCTCCGTGCCCCTGAGACTCTTGGTGACCTCTATGTAGCGTAAAATGTGGGTCACGATACATAGACTAGGGGATAGGCCAGGAAATCCAACTTTTGGCCCGATGATCCAGGCCTGTCTTGCTTGAGTAACCCCTGTATAAAGAAAGTTACCTTGCTGTTGGTTATGACCATGGCGTCCATACTTAACTTATGTAGGGACTGGACCCGTTTGCACCGTCACGAGTGCCATCAGCATGACCATTTTGTAGGTCAGTTAGTCCAATGAAAGAGACGTTATTGGTGCCCACCCTTGGAGCATGAGTAGTACAATGCCAATATCCCAGGTCTGGTAATATCTAGGCCTGGGGGGATTTGAATTAAATATTCCCCTCATTAGTTTTGACACCAAAGGGTGAGACCCCACTGTAAGGTGATCGCAACAAGATCCATTTGCACGATAGTGCTCCAGCGCTGCGTCGTCTCCGAAGCCGAGTTTCTGGGCGGTCCCCTCAGGAAACGCCGCTCCAGGCCTGCTGGTAGGCCGCGAGGACGGGTTGAAGTTGCAGCCCGGAGAAAAGCTGCCTCTCCGACCAGGTAGGGACCCAGAAAACCTCTCCAGCGCCACCACATCCTTCCTCAGATATATTTCTCTCTCTGTCTCTTTTTTAAAAAAAATATTTTTTCTTTCCATAAACTTTATTCAGCACAATCGCATAATACATAACACAATCAGAAGTTACAATGCATAAAATTATCAAATTACTTCGGAGTCACGTGAGTGACTACGTGAAGACCCCGCCAGCACGCATGCGCGACATATCGTCGTTCGCATGCGGAAGCGACAGTCGGGAGGAGCAGGGCTCCTCCAGCGTAAGTTTAAAAAACTTACGAAAGGTAAGTCTCACCGGAGTGGTGAGCGTGGCGACTTTACATACACTTGTTTTTTCAGGAATGGAGTCGCGGAAATCGAAAAGAGCAGCGGCAAGAGCTGCTGCCATGGAGAGCAGCCAGCAGCGTGCCGCTTCTCCTGAGCTGCAGGTGTTACCTGCAGCTCCCGACTTTTCGCCTATGAGGGCCGCAGGTTCGCCGCGGTCGGGCGGTAAATCCACCCGAAAGTCGGACGGGGCTGCCGACTCAGCTGGGTCCAGTTCCGAGGACACCCCGCTCGCTGATAGCGACGGGGGTCGTCTTGCCCGCATGGAGCGGATGGTGGAGCAATTGCTCCAGCGTGACCTGCTTTTGCAGGGGCAGGGTCACGGTGGGCCTCTTCGCAGGCCCACGGCAGGATCCTATCATGGACTGCCTAATGTCTCGCCCTCTTCGCAGGGGAGCATTGGGGGTCAGAACTGGACTGACCCTGAAGAGGGCTACTTGGCTGAACAACCAACAGTGTCAGGGGTGCAAGAAGAAGAGTTACTGGATATGGTAAACAAGCATGCAGTTCCTTCTCAAAAAGGCCTACCTATCCACCCAAAGCTGGCAGCTAGTATCAATTATATGACTACAAACCAGCTTCAGGAGCAAGCCATCAATGCAACAGCTGATATGTATCTTGCTCCTGAAAATTGTAACTCACTGACTGTTCCTGAGGTGAATAACCCTATATGGGGGAACATGAGCCCTACGATTAGAGGGCAAGAAGTCAAACTTCAGAAGATCCTGAAACTTTTGACCGCCGGGATTACGGCAGTGGCCAGAACTGCGGTGTGAATAGAGTTACCGGAAGAACTACAGGATGCTCTGGCCTTGCTGTGTAACACACAGTACGAGATAAATAACTACAGGAAGAGCATTATCAAACCGGCACTTAACCCCAAGTTTGCGGGGTTATGCAGACCAGGTAACACTCAACCACCAAATCTGCTGTTCGGGGATAACCTCCCCAAACAGGTCAAAGACCTGGACGAGGAGGCCAAGGCCATAGGCCTGATTAAGGTACCCAGTACCTCCAAATCTCACTACCAACAGCGGCAGCACCCCTACACACCCACTGGACAGCGATATCACAACAGATCGTCCGGTGGTGAAAGCTCGAAGGCCGGCCCACCTGCACAACGGTCTTTTTTAGGCCATGGCCCAGCCCGGCCTTCTTGGAAAATGCGCCACCCCTACAACGCAGCAACTCAACAGAAGAAACAAGGGCAAAGACCGCAACACCGGCAATAACCTTGGAGGTAGGTGGGTCTGGCTCCCACAGGAACATTGCTTGTCTAAATTCATCTTATGTGGGAGGCCGGTTGCACTTGTTTGATGAAGTATGGCGCACTTTTACCTCTGATCCTTACATACTCGAAAGTATTCACGGCTATAAAATTGAATTCATTTACGAACTCCCTACCACGGTCCAGCATTCGCCTAGCCGAAAGTTTATACTTTCACAAAAAGAAAGAACGGCAGGCCATGCTGAACTATTAAGACTAATTAGTAAAGGGGTAATTGAGAGAACCACCAGAGAATCTCAGGGGTTTGTATCTATAACCATATAACCATATAACAATTACAGCACGGAAACAGGCCTTCTCGGCCCTTCAAGTCCGTGCCGAACAACTTTTTTCCCTTAGTCCCACCTGCCTGCACTCATACCATAACCCTCCATACCCTTCTCATCCATAAGCCTATCCAATTTATTTTTAAATGATACCAACGAACCTCCCGCCACCAATTCCACTGGAAGCTCATTCCACACCGCTACCACTCTCTGAGTAAAGAAGTTCCCCCTCATGTTACCCCTAAACCTCTGTCCCTTAATTCTAAAGTCATGTCCTCTTGTTTGAATCTTCCCTATTCTCAAAGGGAAAAGCTTGTCCACATTAACTCTGTCTATCCCTCTCATCATTTTAAAGACCTCTATCAAGTCCCCCCTTAACCTTCTGCGCTCCAGAGAATAAAGACCTAACTTATTCAACCTATCTCTGTAACTTAGCTGTTGAAACCCAGGCAACATTCTAGTAAATCTCCTCTGTACCCTCTCTATTTTGTTGACATCCTTCCTATAATTGGGCGACCAAAATTGTACACAATACTCCAGATTTGGTCTCACCAATGCCTTGTACAATTTTAACATTACATCCCAGCTTCGATACTCAATGCTCTGATTTATAAAGGCTAACATACCAAAAGCTTTCTTTACCACCCTATCTATATGAGATTCCACCTTCAAGGAACTATGCACGGTTATTCCCAGATCCCTCTGTTCAACTGTATTCTTCAATTCGCTACCGTTTACCATGTACGTCCTATTTTGATTTGTCCTGCCAAGGTGTAGCACCTCACATTTATCAGCATTAAACTCCATCTGCCATCTTTCAGCCCACTTTTCCAACTGGCCTAAATCACTCTGTAGACTTTGGAAATCCTCTTCATTATCCACAACACCCCCTATCTTGGTATAATCTGCATACTTGCTAATCTAATTTACCACCCCTTCATCCAGATCATTGATGTACATGACAAACAACAAAGGACCCAACACAGATCCCTGAGGCACCCCACTAGAAACCTGCCTCCAACCCGACAAACAGCCATCCACCATTACCCTCTGGCTTCTCCCATTCAGCCACTGTTGAATCCATCTTGCTATTCCTGCATTTATACCCAACAGTTGAACCTTCTTAACCAACCTTCCATGAGGAACCTTGTCAAAGGCCTTACTGAAGTCCATATAGACAACATCCACTGCTTTACCCTCGTCAATTTCCCTAGTAATCTCTTCAAAAAATTCAAGAAGATTAGTCAAACATGACCTTCCAGGCATAAATCCATGTTGACTGTTCCTAATTAGACCCTCTTTATCCAGATACTTATATATATTATCTCTAAGTATCTTTTCCATTAATTTGCCCACCACTGAAGTCAAACTAACCGGTCTATAATTGCAAGGTTTACTTTTAGAGCCCTTTTTAAACAATGGAACAACATGCGCAGTACGCCAATCCTCGGGGACTATTCCCGTTTCTAATGACATTTGAAATATTTCTGTCATAGCCCCGGCTATTTCTACACTAACTTCCCTCAATGTCCTAGGGAATATCCTGTCAGGACCTGGAGACTTATCCACTTTTATATTTTTCAAAATAGCCAGTACTTCTTTTACTTTGAAACTCATAGTATCCATAGCTACTCTACTAGTTTCCCTTACCTCACATAATTCGATATCCTTCTCCTTGGTGAATACCGAAGAAAAGAAATTGTTCAATATCTCCCCCATCTCTTTTGGCTCTGCAGATAGCTGTCCACTCGGTCTCTCCAATGGACCAATTTTATCTCTTGTTATCCTTTTGCTATTAATATAGCTGTAGAAACCCTTTGGATTTACTTTCACCTTACTTGCCAAAGCAACCTCATATCTTTTAGCTTTTCTAATTTCTTTCTTAAGATTCTTTTTACATTCCTTATACTCCTCAAGCACCTCATTTACTTCATGCTGCCTATAATTATTGTAGATCTCCCTCTTTTTCTGAACAAGATGTCCATCTAATATATTTACCAAAAATAAAAAAGATGGCGGGTGCCGCATAATCATAGATCTGACCGAACTGAATACTTCTGTTCAGTATGTTAATTTCAAAATGGACACTTTTGACACAGCTAGACAGCTAATAGCTAATTGGTACTACATGGCATGCATTGACCTCAAAGAAGCATACTATTCAGTGCCAATACACAAGGATCATAGGAAATACCTTAAATTTATCTGGATGGGACAATTATGGC
This sequence comes from Raja brachyura, assembly GCA_963514005.1. Next base: position 1,204,883 of record OY740825.1, on the reverse strand, counting down.
AATATAAAGCCTTACCCAATGGGTTATCATCAGCACCCAGGCTGTTCACCAAATTATTGAAACCAGCTTTGGCCTATTTAAGGAAACAAAACCATACTGTTATGGCCTACCTTGATGATATCCTCATTGTCGGGGAGAATTTGGAAACGGCTACATTGGCAGTTCTAGCCACAAAACATCTCTTTCAAAAGCTGGGGTTCATCATACATCCAGATAAATCAAAGTTGGAACCCTCTACTACCATGGATTACTTGGGGTTCACCATTGACTCGGTGCAAATGTCTATCACCTTACCACCGAACAAGGTGGTGGACTTGATAGAAGCTTGCAGGAGCCTTACTGGCATCAGGGATCCATCCATACGGCAGGTGGCCAGGGTAATTGGGAAGATAGTGGCTGCTTTTCCCGCAGCGCAATTCGGACCACTACATTATCAAAACCTACAAAGAGCTAAAATTATAGCTCTCAAAAGTCATGCAGGCCATTTCGACAGGCCTATGAAGTTATCAGAAAAGGCAAGAATTGAATTAAATTGGTGGATGGAAAATGCTCAATTTTGTTCCAAACCCATCACTATCATAAATCCCTCGGTCATCTTACAAACTGATGCCAGTGCCAAAGGTTGGGGAGCAACTAACACCACCACTAGTTGTGGAGGCAGATGGAGTGCACAAGAGCTAACCCTATTCGAAACATTGGGAATTAATTATTCAGAAATGCTGGGAGCATTTCATGGCCTTAGGGCATATTGCTCAGACATGCACCAAGTACATGTTAGATTACAAATTGACAACACCACAGTGGTGGCTTATATTAATCATATGGGTGGAATAAAGTCGATATCATGTGATGAATTGGCTAATAATATCTGGCACTGGTGTCTGCAAAGGGAAATTTGGATTTCAGCCAATTACCTTCCAGATAAGCTAAACACAGTGGCAGACACCAGGTCACGCAAATTCAACGACAACATAGAATGGATGTTGGATCGGAAAGTGTTCACAGATATTGTAGAACGTTATGGGACACCAGATATCGACCTTTTTGCATCCAGATTAAATCACCAACTACCAACATATGTTGCTTGGGAACCAGACCCAGGGGCAGTAGCAATGGACGCTTTCACGCTACATTGGGGGTATTTGTTCTGTTATGCCTTTCCCCCCTTCTGCCTCATCAGTCGGGTCTTGCAAAAAATCAGACAAGACTCCGCATCGGGTATTTTGGTTGTGCCCGACTGGCCTACCCTACCATGGTTCCCAGCGGTACAGAAGATGGCCACAGAACCTTGTATTCGGGTCAACAAACGACCTAGCCTATTAATACATCCCGTCACAGGGGAACACCATCCATGTCATGACCGCATGGACCTGTTGATTTGCAGATTCTAAAACGGCCACTTCTGGGATACGGACTCACCAACAGAACAATAGATACCATCTCACCATCATGCAGGGAGTCCACTAGGAAACAGTACCTGACCTACATCAGGAAGTGGGAGGTGTTCTGCTCTACAACAAACACAACCTACGAATCGGCTACCATCACGGAAGTTCTGGAATTCCTGGCTACCCTTCACTATGATGAAGGATTAAGCTACAGTGCCATTAATTGTGCCAGGAGTGCCCTATCAACTTATCTGGGCAAGCGGAGTGATCAACTGGGCATTGGATCACATCCATTAGTGTCCAAGCTAATGAGAGGAATATTTAATTCCAATCCCCCCAGGCCCAGATACAACCACACGTGGGATATCAGCATAGGTACGATGAGGGATTACGTGCCCTCCACTCCCAAACCCTCTATTATAAAGATCAACTGGTATGGAAGTTCTCTCTTATCTTACTATATTAGTCTACGTTGCTGTCTGTGATTTCACACCACTGCTTTGAAGAATGTCGCGCATGCGTGCTGGCGGGGTCTTCACGTAATCCCTCATCGTAACTCCTCATAAAATAAAGATCAAACTTCAAACTGGTAAGTTCTCATTTAATCTTACTATTATAGTACAATAATTCATTAATTATTTACAATACTTTCAACCCCACGCGGTGACCAGCACCCACGGAAGGCCTCCAGAGTCCCCGTGGACACACGCGCACGGGAGAGGGGCAGGCAGCCGACTCTAGCATGACCATCGACCGCCCGCTGCCTGGACGCACGAATGGCCATCTTGACCAGGCCCAGGATCCCACCCCCCTCCCGATCGGCCCTCCCTGCCTTATGTCCAAACACCAGGATTGTGGGACTAAAATGCAACCAGAACTTGAGGAACAACCCCTTCAGATATTGGTACAGAGCCAGTAAACTCTCACACTCCATATACGCGTGGAACACGGTCTCTTCATCACTGCAGAAAATACAGGCGGCGGACGAGCCCGTGAACAGACTCAAAAGTTTATTACATGCCACCGCTCTGTGCAGCACTCTCCAATCCAGGTCCCCAATGGAAAGGGGGACAACTCCCTTGTAGAGGGGCCCCCACTGGGAACCTCCTCCATCTATGGGTGGTAACACCGACCGCCATGGTGTGTCAGGATGGGAGACGAGGGCAAGGAGGTGCAGAATGTGCATGAGCATTCTGTAAAGTATGCGTCTCTTCGCATCACGAAACATCATGCTGGGTATAGATTGGGTATTGCATGTGAACCAATCATAGTAGAAATAGCATCACTAACCCCACCTTACTGTATGCTTTATATTAACACTCACTTCCTACACTAGTCAATCTTGGAAGATGTGATGATGAACTAGCAACTAACAACCTGCTGTACCGCTATATTATGAGTATTAATTAAAGATGACTGAACTCCAGACTGTGTAATATGCTTATTTACATGGTGTTGGAAAGCTTTGAGTAACCCACTGCGTTCGTATATCGGGTTTTTTTTCTGTTTATCAGTTTCACTTGTATCACCATGGCTCACTCGTGCAGAAAGCCTGTGCAGCTTATCTTCGATTCTGAGATCGGGGAACGATGGAGGCTCTTTGAAATTGACTACGAACACTATATCAGCATCGTCCACCGAAATGAAGCAGATGCTGTCAAGGCTTCCCTCCAACTTAACCTGGTGGGACCCGAAGCCACGATGAGAGTGCGGGCCTTTGAATACGCGCCAGCTGTCCACGATGACAACAATCAGGTAGTTGTACCTGCTGAGACCATGCGTGACCCCACCGTTTTACTGCGTAAATTCCGTGAACTATGCGACCTATCCTCAAACTGCATTTTAGAAGGAGCTAAATTCTTCGCGAGACACCAGCTTCCCGATGAGCCTGTGGAAAGATTTATTTGCGACTTGAAATATACGGCCCAGCGATGCCGCTTTCAGGTCATGTCGAATGAATTAATCAGGGACAAGCTTGGCAGTGGTATGACCGATCGAAAGCTAAGGGCTGATGTTACGGCGGGATGCTAATTTAGCCCTCGAACAAGCAGTACATGCCTGTCGAACGTCTGAGATTGTTGCCCCACTAAGCGACCATAAACTTGACGGGTTTCAACAGACAACAAACACCGACCGATAGCACAGGATTTATGAATGAATCCCCTCAACCGGCTAACCGGGGATTCGCCAATGAGCCCCCTTAGAGGTGCCCCAATTGTAACTCCTTCCACAACAAGGGCAATCGTTCTGTCTGGTGAACGGAAAGCCTTGCAATTATGCAAAAAGATGAGTTGCTTCGCTGTTGTTTGCAGGTCCCGTGGGAACAGACCCTCCAGCTCTGCTCCTGTTGCAGCAAAACCAAACAACTCCAGACTCACAGGACCAGCTAGACTCTGCCCACAAGGATGATCCAAGAAGCACATACGAGGAGTCGACTGTGCACACACACCTTCACACAGCTGGTAAGATTCCGGATCCCTCTGTTCCAATGACAATTAATAACAAGCCTGTGAAGGCCAAACTCTAGACGCCCACGTGAATGTAATGTCTGTGCACGTCTCCAACACGATAAGAAATAATGAGGCCTTGACTATAGACAGCTCCACCTTACATGCTTATGGGAGGGAGGTCTTGTATCCACTGGGAAGAACTACTTTCAAATGCGTGCTGAAAAACACCACAAGAAATCTAACTTTCTATGTCTTTAAATCTGACTGTGACTCTACTGGGCATCCATGCGTGCCAAGACTTAGGGCTAGTCTCCCTTGACCGGTCCGTTCACAAGTTACTAATATCTGAGGACCCTGGAGGTGCAGACGTTCTTCCTAGTCCGCGATGAAGAACTCAGGTGTCATAGATAAGGGTAACAAGGTCGTGATCCCTTCATCCTTACAAGACAAACACTACAAAGAGGCACACAACGGTCACCCAGGTACCGATGCCACATTGGACCAGGCACAGAACATGTTCTACTGACCTGGCATGGCCAAGTACATATGGGACAGGAACACCTCCTGTCCCATCTGCAACAGCTTGGCACCGCACCAACAGAGACAGCCTGTGCTGCAACAACCACCACCGGCACTGCCTTGGACGTCGGTGGCGGCAGACATTTTTGAATGGCACGGTAAACATTATCTAGTCCTGGTCACTCCTACTCTAACTGGTACAAACTTGATTTCCTGCCCTCTATCACGTCAGAAATGGTCATTCAAAGACTACAGAGACACTTTTCCACATTCGGCGCACCTGTCCGTCTGCAAATTGACAACGAAAGACAATTTACCAGCAACGCGTTCAAACACTTTGCCAACCAATGGAATTTCCACCTGGTCACGAGTAGCCCCGAATACCCTCAAAGTAGCGGGTTCGCTGAACGGGCCGGCAGAAGCGCAAAACAACTAATGGAAGCCCAAGCCAAGCCACCTAGCCAAGTCGGATGTGTACCTCGATCTTTAAACCTCAGAAACATCATTAGAGATGGGGTCCTGGGCT